>WNGS01113158.1:15644999-15655231 GCA_020271785.1 Procambarus virginalis | reverse complement strand
GTAACCCAAGCTGTCAAAGATTGATGGAAGATGTACACGTTCGTAAGGTACGTCATGTAACTGCTGTGAATTCTTCCCAGTCGTAGCTTGCTTCGTAAAATCTGGCCCCTGGTGTTGGTCTGGTCAGGTATCATTTGGTAGGTGTTGTTTATCTCTTGAACACTGTGAATTGTCGGCTACTTATGCCCCTTTAAACCTCCAGTCTGGTTGTGTTAGTCAAGAACCATTCCATTGGGCACAGAAAGAATATAACGTTTAATGAGGGATAAGTTCCAGCTCCTGCGCTATACCTGGAGCTATGTCTTCAGAAAGACATATGATGCTCTGGAGAATGGTGCACACCGGAACGAAAAATCATCCACAAGAGCTTAGTCCTCATCTTGTATCAGGAACGGTTGAGGGGCCACGGGGCTAACAACACTGCAAACTAGGCATGACAGGGCGGATCTCGTCGAAACTTATAAAATACTGAAAATTTGGAAGATTGTCGATGCCGGACACATTTATTCTAAATGGTCATACTTGTAACACGAACAGAGGAGACAACGGGTTCAAGCTTAACAATGACAATTAGGACAGAAAACCAGGAGATGCTTTTTTCACCCATTGGTTATAAACCCGTGGAACCGCCTTACCCGCCGAAGCTGTGAACGCCAAAACTCAGCTTTTTGAAGTAGTCAATTGTGTTCTGGCAATATTGGTAATGCTTGCTGGGAGAGTGGTTCAAGCCGTGGCTCTGATGTCCAAGGACTCTGATGTTAAATGCATTACAGCGAGGCGTGGGAAAGGAAAACGGGATTCTGAGGCTATTAGGATAGACAAATGTAATTATCACGTCTACGACGACGCCATTGTTGGGGAATTAGTCTCACTTCTCCTTCCTTTGACTTCCAGTACCAGTGTACAACAATACTAGTGTACAACAATACCAGTGTACTACAATACCAGTGTACTACAATACCAGTGTACTACAATACCAGTGTACAACAATACCAGTGTACAACAATACCAGTGTACTACAATCCAGTGTACTACAATACCAGTGTACTACATACCAGTGTACAACAATACCAGTGTACTACAATACCAGTGTACAACAATACCAGTGTACAACAATACCAGTGTACTACAATACCAGTGTACTACAATACCAGTGTACTACAATACCAGTGTACAACAATACCAGTGTACTACAATACCAGTGTACAACAATACCAGTGTACAACAATACCAGTGTACAACAATACCAGTGTACAACAATACCAGTGTACAACAATACCAGTGTACTACAATACCAGTGTACAACAATACCAGTGTACTACAATACTAGTGTACTACAATACCAGTGTACTACAATACTAGTGTACAACAATACCAGTGTACAACAATACCAGTGTACAACAATACCAGTGTACAACAATACTAGTGTACAACAATACCAGTGTACAACAATACCAGTGTACAACAATACCTGTGTACAGCAATACCAGTGTACAACAATACCAGTGTACAACAATACCAGTGTACTACAATACTAGTGTACAACAATACCAGTGTACAACAATACCAGTGTACAACAATACCAGTGTATTACAATACTAGTGTACAACAATACTAGTGTACAACAATACCAGTGTATACAATACTAGTGTACAACAATACCAGTGTATTACAATACTAGTGTACAACAATACTAGTGTACAACAATACCAGTGTATTACATACTAGTGTACAACAATACTAGTGTACAACAATACCAGTGTATTACAATACTAGTGTACAACAATACCAGTGTATTACAATACTAGTGTACAACAATACTAGTGTACAACAATACCAGTGTACAACAATACTAGTGTACAACAATACCAGTGTACAACAATACCAGTGTACAACAATACCAGTGTACTACAATACTAGTGTACAACAATACCAGTGTACAACAATACCAGTGTATTACAATACTAGTGTACAACAATACCAGTGTACAACAATACTAGTGTACAACAATACCAGTGTATTACAATACTAGTGTACAACAATACCAGTGTACAACAATACCAGTGTACAACAATACCAGTGTACAACAATACTAGTGTACAACAATACCAGTGTATTACAATACTAGTGTACAACAATACTAGTGTACAACAATACCAGTGTATTACAATACTAGTGTACAACAATACCAGTGTATTACAATACTAGTGTACAACAACTAGTGTACAACAATACCAGTGTACAACAATACTAGTGTACAACAATACCAGTGTACAACAATACCAGTGCACAACAATACTAGTGTACAACATACTAGTGTTTACAATACCAGTGTACTAATACCAGTGTACAACAATACTAGTGTATTACAACAATATCAGTGTACAACAATACCAGTGTACAACAATACTAGTGTACAACAATACTAGTGTACAACAATACCAGTGTACAACAATACCAGTGTACAACAATACCAGTGTACAACAATACCAGTGTACAACAATACTAGTGTACAACAATACCAGTGTACAACAATACCAGTGTACAACAATACCAGTGTACTACAATACTAGTGTACAACAATACCAGTGTACAACAATACTAGTGTACAACAATACCAGTGTACAACAATACCAGTGTACAACAATACCAGTGTACAACAATACCAGTGTACAACAATACTAGTGTACAACAATACTAGTGTACAACAATACCAGTGTACAACAATACCAGTGTACAACAATACTAGTGTACTACAATACCAGTGTACAACAATACCAGTGTACAACAATACCAGTGTACAACAATACCAGTGTACTACAATACCAGTGTACAACAATACCAGTGTACAACAATACCAGTGTACAACAATACCAGTGTACAACAATACCAGTGTACAACAATACCAGTGTACAACAATACCAGTGTACAACAATACTAGTGTACAACAATACTAGTGTACAACAATACCAGTGTACAACAATACCAGTGTACTACAATACCAGTGTACTACAATACCAGTGTATTACAATACCAGTGTACAACAATACTAGTGCACAACAATACTAGTATACAACAATACTAGTGTACAACAATACCAGTGTACAACAATACCAGTGTACTACAATACGCAAGTGCCAATTGATTGATGAAGATTAAGCCACCCAAGAGGTGGCATGGGCATGAATAGCCCGTAAGTGGTGGCCCTTTTGAGCCATTACCAATATCAAGAGCTGATAATGGAGATCTGTGGAGGCGCGACTGCACCCTGCGTGACGGGAGATGTCTCCCGTGTGAAAAAAAACATCCACTACGGGCTCACCATAGCCCGTGCTACTTGGAACTTCTTGTTCCAGGTAGCGAATCTTTAACAACAACAACAACGTCTCCCGTGTCGCAAGTGCCAGTCATCCAGGCATTATATATACTTCTCCGGGACAATTTTTTTTTGTGCTGTACTTGAAAGTGGAGTACGTCCGTCCGCACCAGGCCGTCCTTGTTCAGTTCGCCGCGCGGTAAAAACGGCGTAAAACACAACACCCATAACAGTGTCATCTGTGAGGTGGCACTCGGTGCCACTCTACTATATGGCCTCCATGACAGATGTAAGGCCGGGGAAAAGTTTACTTTCGTTCTGGACTATATCCAGAACGAAGGTATGCTTGCCGGTTGGTCAGTAAGGTGTTGTGGTGGGCTTGTGTAACACTCCATAGGTTGGCAGGCCTTATAAGCCCTACACAAAACCTGTGTCTGGTCATGTATTGAAGTTGACGATTTTAGTGTTCTATCATCTTATCATAAATATATAATTCATTTGTTAATGTTATACATATTATATAATATATATTATATATATATATATATATATATATATATATATATATATATATATATATAATATATATATTATATATATATAATATATCATTTACGTCCTCCAATTACTCAACACAAAGCTGCTATTAGGACAATATCCAACTCTGGCCCCAGACATCACTCGGTACCCCTACTCAAATCTCTGAATATGTTAGATATTAAGTCACTGCACATTCTCTCATGTGTATCATACATATATAAAACGCTGAACTGTAATGCCAATCCTGAACTCAAAAGCTTCATTGCAGGTTGTAACAGAACCCATGAGCACCACACCAGAAATAAATACAGTTTTGATATTCCAAGAGTACGACTTAATCAAACTAGAAATGCTCTACAAATCAAGGGACCCAGAATGTGGAATGACCTCCCCAACCATGTTAAAGACTGTACCTCTCTCAACCAGTTTAAGATTAAAACTAAACACTACCTAATAAATTCCCTGTAACCTACCTTACCCCTCTATTGTCAACCCATGTCTTATTTTTTTTTTAATCAACGCTGTTTGTCAACCTTTTGTATTTGTGCTGCTTTTTCAGTCATGTTCCCCCTTTTTTTTTATCTTTATTTGTATTTAGTTCTCAACACATTTTATTCTTTATGCTAAATTAGTATTAAGTTCTAGATATTAATGTTCTTCCTGCCCGAAACGCATTGCGTAATAGTGGCTTTAGGCATTGTATGTACTAGCTCTATCTATAATTCGATCCATTAACGTAACATCACTTGTATGTATATACCTTACCTGAATAAACATATTTATATATATATATATATATATATATATATATATATATATATATATATATATATATATATATATATATATTCATATTCTTGTTGGATGTAGGTGTGGGCTTCGCTTACCATATTGGGAATGGACGCTTTTCTGGTACCGTCCCTAGGGGTACCGTCCCTTGCGATGATTTCGGGGCTTAGCGTCCCGCGGCCCGGTCCTCGACCAGGCCTTCTCGTTGCTGGACTGATCAGCCAGGCTGTTGGAGTCGGCTGCTGGCGTCACACCCTCGGGGTACCCTTCTGGGTCACGCCAACAACGGAGGAAACACCCCCCCCCCCTCACACAGACACACCACAGGTATGGTGCAAGCCCAACCGTTACCTGCTCGGGGTGCTCCTGGGGTCACGCTAAACAACGGAAGTAACGCACATGTACACGACACTCACCGTTGAACAAACTGGTTGCATTACCTGGTTCAGTTCCTGAATCGATTATGTGCCTCTGTAATCCTTTACACCACCACCCACAGGATGGGTATGGGGTGCATAATAAAGAAAGAAATTGAATGAATTACCTGGCCCCACCACTATATCCAAACACAATCTACAGGTTACAAGTGTTCAACCCGTCCTCGCAAATTCGTATAGTCAATATTGGCTTATTAGTTACCTGCATAGGTGACATACTAAACATAATAGTTTCCCTTGAAAAGCTTCATAGAAAACACCGACCTTACCTAACCAACTTAGTATGTTAAAATAAGCATCTTATAGCTTCGTAATTACAATTGTTACTTAACCTATTATAGGTATAGGTTAGGTAATAATTGTAATTACGAAGCAATAAGATGCTTATCTTAACATACTATGTAGGTTAGGTAAGGTCGGTGTTTTCTATGAAGCTTTTCAAGGGAAACTATTATGTTAAGTATGTCATCTATGCACATATTTAATAAGTCAATATTGACTATACGAATTTGCGAGGACGGGTTGCAACGTTACTGATTGAGGACGATGGAAATTGAGTTTTATAAATAGAATGACCTGCATATATGCGCAGTACTCGTCTAAAGATAAAAAAAATATACAAATTTACACTATTTACAAGTGTAAAAAAAACAGATAAGATGAAACTTGCAAAAACATAATTGTAGCGTCTGAGTGCTGAAGATAATGTAATGTTTATATTAAAGTCTTTTATTTTAACAATCTGAAATATTTATCCTTGCGCTGTTCTTTATGCAGAAGCGAACGAAGCCAAATAACAATTTCCTCTGGAGTTCGCTCGTGGGTTGACTGAACTGCGTTGTGGCAAAACCGTATAAACAAATGACGTCACAGGACGGCCATTATATTAGCTGGGATTAGCTTACAGTGTTTAGGGTCGTCGGGTAGAGACTGAAGGAGTCGAGAGCTCTGTGTGAAGTGTCTTGGGATACGATACCTTGCCTCCGACTCCTGTTTATCAAGAAAACATAGAGGCAGATTTCTTACACTCTTATATTCACTTGGGCGAGATATGTTGAATAGGCTAAAAAAATTAATAATGGTTGATTAGGTTAAGTTAGTATTAAGAGAGCTGTGAGAGTACTTACCAATCAGGGAAGAGTCATCAAGTTTCTGTGGATCCCCTCCCATGTTGGGATATGTAGGAATGAACGAGCAGATGTGCTGGCTGCTGAAGGAGACCATATTGAATACTTCATACCCAAGACTCTACTACAAATTAGAGGTATTGTCAGGATACAATAATCACAACCCCGATAGTTGGTCGAGCTCCAGCTGCTGACAACTCTTGTTGCATAATTCAAAGCATTGTAGTACACTTTTAACCAGCAACAATCAGTTGCCAGTAAACACTAATATTAATCAGGGGCATCATCAAACATCATCACCGTGATGAGGTAGCCGAGGAAAAGGACAAAAGAGCAAGACAGTGAACCTGTACGCTCGTTCAATGCAGGCGCAGCCAACAGCCTCATTCATTATGGACGAAATGGAAGTGACTGCAGAAGGGAATCCGTAATCCGCACCACCGTAAGGGAATCCGTAACTGCACAATTGGTTTTGGACGCAAGTACTGTGGGAGATTCGGGATGGCAACAGCAGCTGAGGAGCGAAGTTGCAGAAGTTGCGGCAAGCGTGAAGGACATCGTCTGGACCACACTACTTGAGAGATAGTGCCCATCTAAGAGGCATTACAAATGTGTGTGTGTGTGTGTAGTATAATAACTCCCCCCCCCCCCTCATTCTTTCAGTTAGGAAACCAATTTTGTCCACTATAGATACTGTCCTTGAAAGATTCCTTCACTTTGCGCCCACAAGATGACGTAAAGTTGAAAGTTGTAAGATTTGAATCCCATGTTTTACAGTCTCTTCACTTAAGGCAGTTAAGTCCCAACTGCGGCTGGGTACTAGTGACAGGATCAACAACAACCCAGCCGGTTTTCTTCCTATTGGGGTGTGTTGTATATGCTGTTTGCAACCCGTCTTCCTAATAGCACGTCGCATTTTGATGTATGCTCTACCTAAGGCCAAAAACTGTCGCATTAGAGAATAGTAGCGGCTCACGAAATTGACAATGTCCCGTTTTCTGTCTGTAGGTCCTCTGGTAGGTTAGGATAAGAGCACCTTAGTACGATATTTTCTTGGCATTGGGAACGCTGGAGAGAACGACCTGGCTTTGGCGGTATGTTCATTCACAGGATGAGTGACTACCGAGTTATCAGTGTTATAATCCCAAATAAAAAAATACGTGTCTCATGAAACATAATACAGGGTACAAAACACAATCGAATCTTCCCACAGTAGAAAAACAGCATGTCAAGGATTTGGGAATAATGATGTCAGACGATCTAACGTTTAGGGAGCATAACCAAGCAAATATTGCGTCAGCCAGAAAAATGATAGGATGGATTACGAGAACTTTCAAATCCAGGGATCCCATCACAATGGTTGTACTCTTCAAGTCACTTGTGTTGTCCCGTCTCGAGTACTGCTCAGTACTCACTCCCCCTTCAGAGCAGGAGAGATTGCTGAAATAGAGGGAATACAGAGAACATATACGGCACGCATAGACGAGATAAAGCACCTAAATTATTGGGATCGTCTCAAAGCTCTCCAAATGTACTCTCTAGAAAGGAGACGAGAGAGATACCAAATAATATACACATGGAAAATACTGGAGGGCCAGGTCCCAAATCTGCACAGTAAAATAACAACGTACTGGAGTGAACGATATGGAAGAAAATGCAAGATTGATCCAGTGAAGGGCAGAGGTGCCATAGGCACAATTAGAGAGCAATGTATAAACATCAGAGGTCCGCGGTTGTTCAACGTCCTCCAGCGACTATAAGAAATATTGCCGGAACAACCGTGGACATCTTCAAGAGAAAACTGGACTGTTTTCTAAAAGAAGTTCCGGACCAGCCGGGCTGTGGTGGGTATGTGGCCCTGCGGGCCGCTCCAAGCAACAGCCTGGTGGACCAAACTCTCACAAGTCGAGCCTTGCCTCGGGCCGGGCTTGGGGAGTAGAAGAACTCCCAGAACCCCATCAACTAGGTATCATGTATGTTAAAAAATCCCTGCCACATGAGCCACTTCCCGCCCAACAACGAGAGGGGTTTCAATATCATGGTATCCGGGTACACGTTGGTAACTCTGCACTTAATGTTTTGAATGCCTATGCTCCTACTGGCCTCCTCCAGTATACTGACCTACCTAATTTTGCACATACTGACTCTACAATATTAATTAGGCTTTAAATGCTAAACACAAACAATTAGGGGATCAACTCACAAACACCAACGGGAGAAGATTGGTGGCACTTCTCGATGCATATGGTGATGTTCAAATTATCAGTAAGAATCAACCAACGCAAATATATGGAGGTATTCTAGATAGGTGCATTGGCTTTAACCTGTCATACACAACTCATGAGACTGATATTATGGATGACTTAATGTCTGATCATTTAGCCATAACAGCTAACATACACGTGGCTATTGTTGACCTACCTGGCACTAAGCTGAGTAGACGCAGGCTAACAGTAAGGAAAGAGCAAGAAAAATTCTTTATAGACAGCATAGAACATTGGTATAACAATTATGAGCCTGAGAATGTACAACAGTTTTATGATGACCTCGTAAATAAAACCTATGAGGCCATCAAAAATAGTGAGTCACACCAAACAAAAAGACGTACTGGGAAACAGGTCAGACACAACCAGTACTATGATGATGCTAAACTGAAAGAGCTTAAATCAAGTGCTAGACAGACAGGTAAAGCATATAAGAGCCTTAGAACTCCTCAAATGTTAAAACTGTTTCAGGCCGCGCTTGCAGCGGCAAGGGAGAGAATGACTGAACTGAGACAAAATGAATGGGAGGGTTTTGTTAGTGGACTTAACCAGCATACTTCCCTGGGCAAAGCCTGGAAAGGCATAAACAAAATTATTTGTAAAAATAGCAGACAAGTTTCACACCCAAACCCGCTACAGAAAGCCAATCAGTTAATTGCAAAATGGGCTCAGGTTTCCAGCCTTGGAATGTTACCAGCTAGCACTAGGGAGAAATTGCGGAGAGGTCCACAGACAGAAATTCTCTCATAAATTTCATGTTGAGCAAGCAACATGATGAATGTGATGTTCCATATACAGATTATGAATTGGATGCAGCCCTCTCCAGGGGCAGTAGCACTGCTCCTGGTGAAGACGGTATCACCTATGATATTCTAAGACTCCTACATCGTGTACCCGGTAACCCATTATTAGAATTGTTTAATGCGAGTTATGTCACTGGGCAGTTGCCAGTATCATGGACCACCAGTCTTACGGTACCTGTACCAAAGCCTGGCCAACCTGATGCTTTCCGTCCCATCTCACTGACCAGTTGCATGTGCAAAACCTTTGAGAGAATGGTGCTTAATAGATTATTGTATAGAGTTAAAGAGCACATGTCACCTGATATCAATGGTTTCACACATGGTAAAAGTGTACACAACTGTATCACAACCTTTCTCACTGTTCATGGAGATAAAAGACACAAGTACACAACATTTCTTGATTTAAAAAATGCTTTGATATTGCTAATAGGGAAGTGATTACGTATGAATTAGCGAGAATGGATATAGGGGGACATTTATTACAATGGATACGAGGCTATCTTACCAACCGGAAGTCCTCTGCACTGTTTCAAGGCTACAAGAGTGAAACTAAAGTAATGCAACTAGGCACCCCACAAGGAGGAGTACTTAGTCCTACCTTGTTTAATGTTCTAATTAATGCTTTACTAAAATCAATCCCAACTAGTCCGGCAAACATCACTATCAGCTATGCAAATGACATCCTTGTGCATACTAAAACCCACCGCGAAATGCAAACAGTCTTAAATTGTATACATACAGCTTGTGAGAGCCTTGGTCTTGTAATCACGCTGCTAAAACTAAGGTATTTAACAGACAAATTGGCAACCGCAAAAGTGGACCACGAAAACTTAAGATAGATAATATACCAATAGACTTTGTCTCTTCTTTCAAATACCTTGGAGTCTATGTCCCTTGTACCTCAACTGCAGTCAATAAGTTACATCAACAATGTAGAGACAGACTCAAGGCACTCA
>WNGS01113158.1:15601367-15644899 GCA_020271785.1 Procambarus virginalis | reverse complement strand
CCAAGTCCCAGTTTCCTATTCTGGGGCCAGATTCACGAAATCAATTGACGAATCACTTACGAACGTGTCCATCTTCCACAATCTTTGACGGTTTTGGTTACATTTATTAAACAGTTTACAAGCATGAAAATTCCCATTCAACTTTGTTATTGTATATAAAGCCTCCTGGTGCTTTGGAGCTCATTAACTGTTTAATAATTGTAAACAAAGTCGCCAAAGATTGAGAAAAGATTTACAAGTTTCGTAAGTGCTTTCGTAAGTGCTTTGTGAATCTGGCCCCTGGCCTTAGTAGAAAGATAAGGACTTCGTCTGGGCCCACTCACCATCCAGTGTTTGACATAAGGGCGGCCATGCAGGAGCCATTGAACTTTTAAGAACAGCAAATGAAAGATTACCATGTATATATTTACAGGCAAACTGTGTGCTATGTGCACTTACAAGATTAAGCTTATAAATATATACTGTACATACATATTTATATTAGTGTGAATTGCATGTGCACATTGTGTGCATATATTTATACACTTATATCTGTACAGTGTACTCATATATCTATATATTTTAATGTTATGCATAATGGACACCACCATTGACACATCAGTACAACTTGTTAGACTGAAAAAGTAAATACATGTAAATAAAATAAAAAAGTGAAAATAAATCAGCAAAGTTATTCGCATATGGCACCTCACCTCATTTCTACTGAAAATACTCTTTTCAGTAGGCCTACTGAAAAATACTCTTTTCAGTAGGCCTACTGAAAATACTCTTTTCAGTAGGCCTACTGATAATACTCTTTTCAGTAGGCCTACTGAAAATACTCTTTTTCAGTAGGCCATTCTTCTCAAGGCCACTACGTATAGCTAAACCACAAGAGATTGAGAGACCTGTTACTTGGATTTTTGTGCATTCTGGATGCTAATTAACAATGTTAAATGAAACGATTCTTTTTCTGGGGGAGCCCCTACGGTTCCCCGGAGCTATCCAGGCGGATATGTATATCATTATCTTGTCCGAAACGCTTTGTAGAAGAGTATATCTTGCCCAAAATCTTTGTAGAAGTATATCTTGCCCAAAACGCTTTGCGTAATAGTGGCTTTAGGCATTGTATGTACTAGCTCTATCTATAAATCCATAAATCTTTGTAAAATCTCTTGTATGCATGTACCTTACCTAAATAAACATTTATTTATTTATTTATTTATTTATTTTATTTATTAAACTTTGGTATCAGTGTGAATAGAGTTCTAGGCCTACTGGGGACCACAAGCCAGAACCTGGCCCCCTCAGAGAGGCATGAGGAGCAATGGCCTATAGAATGCACATGGGATTTGAAGCATTCAGTGTCTGCCATCGACCAGGCCAGGCACCCAGAAAGGTAACCGCCTCAAAAAAACACTATTCTGGGTAAAACGACTAAAATAGACAAATAAATGGACAGAACTCCCCAAATGAAAATATGCACGACGTCACCCGAGCCGAGTTGCATGTCTGCGCAGCTCCCCCCTCCTTGGGAGGGGGAATGGGTAGCCCCAGACCTCTGCACCGGCGATCCACCCTGCAATTCTTCGGCTGATGTGATTGTAATTACCTAAGTGTAATTACCTAAGTGTAGTTACAGGATGAGAGCTACGCTCGTGGTGTCCCGTCTTCCCAGCACTCTTTGTCATATAACGCTTTGAAACTACTGATGGTCTTGGCCTCCACCACCTTCTCCCTTAACTTGTTCCAACCGTCTACCACTCTGTTTGCGAAAGTGAATTTTCTTATATTTCTTCGGCATCTGTGTTTAGCTAGTTTATATCTATGACCTCTTGTTCTTAAAGTTCCAGGTCTCAGGAAATCTTCCCTATCGATTTTATCAATTCCTGTTACTATTTTGTATGTAGTGATCATATCACCTCCTTTTCTTCTGTCTTCTAGTTTTGGCATATTTAATGCCTCTAACCTCTCCTCGTAGCTCTTGCCCTTCAGTTCTGGGAGCCACTTAGTAGCATGTCTTTGCACCTTTTCCAGTTTGTTGATGTGCTTCTTAAGATATGGGCACCACACAACCACTGCATATTCTAGCTTTGGCCTAACAAAAGTCGTGAACAATTTTAGTATATCGCCATCCATGTATTTAAACGCAATTCTGAAGTTGGAAAGCGTGGCATAGGCTCCTCGCACAATGTTCTTTATGTGGTCCTCAGGTGATAGTTTTCTATCTAGAACCACCCCTAGATCTCTTTCTTTATCAGAATTCTTTAAAGATTTCTCACATAATATATGGGTTGTGTGGGGTCTATGTTCTCCTATTCCACATTCCATAACATGGCATTTATTAACGTTAAATTCCATTTGCCAAGTGGCGCTCCATGTACTTATTTTGTCCAGGTCATCTTGAAGGGCATGACAATCATCTAAGTTTCTTATCCTTCCTATTATCTTAGCATCATCAGCAAAACATGTTCATATAATTCTGTATACCAACTGGTAGATCATTTATGTAGACAATAAACATCACTGGTGCAAGAACTGAACCCTGTGGTACTCCGCTTGTGACATTTCTCCAGTCCGATACATTGCCTCTGATCACTACCCTCATTTTTCTATCAGTCAGAAAATTTTTCATCCATGTTAGAAGCTTACCTGTCACCCATCCAATATTTTCCAGTTTCCAGAACAACCTCTTATGTGGAACTCTGTCGAAAGCCTTTTTTAGGTCCAGATAGATGCAGTCAACCCAACCATCTCTTTCCTGTAATATCTCTGTTGCTCGGTCATAGAAACTGAGTAAATTCGATACACAGGATCTTCCAGATCGAAAACCATACTGTCTGTCTGATATTATATCATTTCTCTCCAGGTGTTCTACCCATTTAGTTTTAATTATTTTTTCCAATATTTTGACTATTACACTTGTCAATGATACCGGTCTATAGTTAGGGGGTCTTCCCTGCTTCCACTTTTGTAGATTGGAACTATGTTAGCCTTTTTCCACACATCAGCAACAACTCCTGTAAACAGGGATGCCTGAAAAATCAGTTGAAGAGGAATGCTGAGCTCAGGTGCACATTCTCTCAGAACCCATGATGAAACTCCATCTGGACCAACTGCTTTGTTCTTATTTAGCTCCTTGAGCATTTTTTCCACTTCGTCTCTAGATTGTGGCACGGTCATGTAGCTCCAGCTTCAGATTCTCTGTGCTATGCTGTTCCTTGTGTCCAGTACTGCTCTTACGGTTGTGTGTGAGCTGGGAGTATTATTCTCGGGTACTCGGGCTGCATGTGCTTAGAGTTCAATTCCCTGACTACCCTGTAAGTACTGCCCTTGAGGCTTGGGGTTATCTTCCACAAGTCACCTTGGGGACTACCTCTGTTGGTCTCTTGCTGCTCAGTGATTGACAGCCCCGTGTGTGTTGGGGGTTTCCTCCCTTGTTTACCTTGGGGTAAGTGGTAGTTTTAGCACTGGTAGGGGCACGGGGGTACTGTGCAGCTAGTTTTCACCTATAACAGCGATCAGCTGTGTTCCTCCTAGGTACATTGTCCTCTTGCGGGGTTTTTCTTTTTCTTTGTTTCCACCTGGTTTCCACCTTTGTTTCCACCTGGTTTCCGCCTTGGTGTCCCTTGCCCCCCAGTTATATTAGGGTCTTGACCTCTGTTGTTCGGTGGTACCTCCTGATTGGCCCCCCATGAGTGAACACATCCCAGGGGTTCAGTTTTAGAAGTTTGGTAATCTTGGGCACTGGTTAGCAATACCCTGCCTGGGCTTACCCTTAGCAATACCTTGAGACAATAGGGACAGAGCAACCTTCAAACTCGCACAGTGTGAGAGGGGACCCAGGGGTCACATCCATTGGACCCCGTGTACCCCCGTGGGGTTTTCCCCGGGGCCCCTAGACAGGTAATTACCTAAGTAATTACCTAAGTGTAGTTACAGGATGAGAGCTACGCTCGTGGTGTCCCGTCTTCCCAGCACTCTTTGTCATATAACGCTTTGAAACTACTGACGGTCTTGGCCTCCACCACCTTCTCCCCCAACTTGTTCCAACCGTCTACCACTCTGTTTGAGAAAATTCACTTTCGCAAACAGAGTGGTAGACGGTTGGAACAAGTTGGGGAGAAGGTGGTGGAGGCCAAGACCGTCAGTAGTTTCAAAGCGTTATATGACAAAGAGTGCTGGGAAGACGGGACACCACGAGCGTAGCTCTCATCCTGTAACTACACTTAGGTAATTACTTAGGTAATTACCTGTCTAGGGGCCCCGGGGAAAACCCCACGGGGGTACACGGGGTCCAATGGATGTGACCCCTGGGTCCCCTCTCACACTGTGCGAGTTTGAAGGTTGCTCTGTCCCTATTGTCTCAACACGATGCTCATAGTTTTTGCCTCCGTTATGCTGCCTGTTGGGTCAGTGACACCTTCTACCCAGAGTTCTGCGAGCATTGTTGCTTGTTTGTGACTCGATTCACCCAATCCACTGATGACATTATTCGGGTGCAGGCGGCTCAGGCGTTGAGTGCTAGGTATAGGTTGCTGCAACGTGCTAGGATGGTTGCTTTACCGGATGCCCTGAGGCTGCCCCTCTTTGCTTATCGGAACTCAGACTTGGGGGTGTTGGTTGCTTCGGCCATAGTTCGGTCCGCACCCCCTCGTTCTTCCCCTGCTGTGGTTCATTCTGACCCTCCCCTCCCCCCCCCCCCCCACTTTGCTTCTGGCTCCGAAGCATCTGAGGGCTTTTGAGTCGGGGCAGAGTTTAGAGGTTTCTGAGACTCGGGCAGTTTCAGGGGTGGCAATGGAGGCATTGTGTCCATTCCCTCTGCCCTTCTCTTTCTGCTTTTCCAGCTGCCCCAGCTTTTTCTTGTGAGGCCGGGGCTTTCGAGGATCGCTCGCCCTGGGGGCCTGATGTGGAGGTTCCCAAGGTGGGGGAAGGAGCTGACTTGGGGGGGGGGCCTTTGTCCCCGTTGGTCCCCACCTGGGTTTTCTAACCCCTCAGAGTGGGGCTTAATGTTACAAGGAGTGGGGTTTTCCTTTTCCCCCCCTCTGCATACAAGTTAGTTTGGGCGTCGGCCCCTCCCCGGGTTCGGGTCCATCGGTTCCATCTTTCCTGTGGGTACTTTTAACCTCTTTCTCACCGTTCTTATCCTAGGACATGTTTTCTAATATATCATATCTCAATCATGTTCAAATCGTATTGGGATCCTGCACGACCATTGGTTATGAATGCCAATGGGCCGATATGATCCTCTGTGATTTTGTGCTTGATGATCAAGGATCTCGACGGTTCGAGTAGATCTTTGATACTTAAAAAATTATTGGAACGTCTGTCGACTTCTGGTAAGGTTTACCTTCAGTCCTTTATAGGACTTTGTTGGTCCTCTTCCGTACTACTTATTATCTTTCGTTACTATATATGCTTATTTTATAATCCCCTCTTCTCTCCGTCCTCTGTCTCAACATTAGTAATACAGTACTGTATTCATTAAATAACCCTTGAAGGCATCCTCCCCGAAAGACAAATGGTGCAGCTCAGACCTCATGCGTTCTGCGCATGGGCCGTGGGTGATCGTTTGTTTATGGGTGGTGTACACATGTGTTGGTGTTCCACGACCTTTTTCACGGGTAATACGCCGCTTTCACTCATCTTATCTCTCTAGTCATTGCCCCCTAGATACTGGGGGAGTTCTGGATTTTATTTATGGGGAAAACACCTAGTTCTTTTCTCTGCGTATGGGTGTGGGGTGGCTAGGAGTGGCGCTTCCTCCACCTCTACATTACACCTAATCCTCTCCTGTTGACCAAACCACACACTAGAAAGTACTGTAAAGGGATGACGACATTTCAGTCCGTCCTGGACCATTCTCAAGTCGATTGTGATGACAATACATAAATAAAAATAATTGTTGTTGTTTTTAGATTTAGCTACTCAGAACGAAATGTCCATGTAGCACGAGCTATGGTGAGCCTGTAATTGAGTTCGGTAATTCACAATAAGCTTGTTACTCTGATATTTGGGTCAAAGTATTAAATGGAGGTGGGGTTTTCTCCTTTTTCCGTTTCTATTTTGCTTCTGTTTTAGTCTTATTTATGCAGCTGCTGTCGTTGGATTAAAGTTGAGTTTGATGCGCAGGGCTTCAGTAGCTTCAAATTCCAGTAAGTAGTGCAATAGTGGCGCCTCTGCTTCTGTTCCACAGATATGACACTCTTTAACTATTGGGTTTATTACCTCCCAGCAGCACTTGTAACCAAGTGTATGGCTATTGCAATGTCTCTGGATATCTTTTTGTCAGGCTTGAAAAAGTAGTACTCAGTGGCTTGTTCGTACCATATCGCAGTGGATCTTCCTTCCGCTACTTAATTGGCTCTGTGGCGACTTTTGATAGTTTGGGAGTATTTTCTTCTTGATTTGCTCCTTAATCTGTGCTGTACTATGTTTCTCTTTCAACGGTAAATATTACACTCAAACTTTCGGTGTCGCTATGGGTTCCCCTCTTTTCCCCGTTGTTGCCAATTTCTACATGAAATACTTCAAAATTGTTCTTCTTCCTTCTATTGATATTCATCCCTCTCTCTGGCTTCGCTATGTTGATGACATCTTTGCTTTATGGCCTCATGACCTTAGTCTTTTCCAGCCTTTCCTCTACTCTCTTAACAATCTGGCTCCTTCTATCCATTTCAAAGTTGAATGGGAATCTAATTCCCTCCTTCCTTTTCTTGACGTTCACATTCACAGCTCTGTTCGGGTTCTCTTTCTGTATACCCATGCATACCTGGTTGATACCTGGTTGATGGGGTTCTGGGAGTTCTACTCCCCAAGCCCGGCCCGAGGCCAGGCTCGACTTGTGAGAGTTTGGTCCACCAGGTTGTTGCTTGGAGCGGCCCGCAGGGCCACATACCCACCACAGCCCGGCTGATTCGGGACTTCTCTTAGAAAACAGTCCAGTTTTCTCTTGAAGATGTCCACGGTTGTTCCGGCAATATTTCTTATAGTCGCTGGGAGGACGTTGAACAACCGCGGACCTCTGATGTTTATACAGTGCTCTCTGATTGTGCCTATGGCACCTCTGCTCTTCACTGGTTCAATCTTGCATTTTCTTCCATATCGTTCACTCCAGTACGTTGTTATTTTACTGTGTAGATTTGGGACCTGGCCCTCCAGTATTTTCCACGTGTATATTATTTGGTATCTCTCTCGTCTCCTTTCTAGAGAGTACATTTGGAGAGCTTTGAGACGATCCCAATAATTTAGGTGTTTTATCTCGTCTATGCGTGTCGTATATGTTCTCTGTATTCCCTCTATTTCAGCAATCTCTCCTGCTCTGAAGGGGGAAGTGAGTACTGAGCAGTACTCGAGACGGGACAACACAAGTGACTTGAAGAGTACAACCATTGTGATGGGATCCCTGGATTTGAAAGTTCTCGTAATCCATCCGATCATTTTTCTGGCTGATGCGATATTTGCTTGGTTATGCTCCCTAAACGTTAGATCGTCGGACATCATTATTCCCAAATCCTTGACATGCTGTTTTTCTACTATGGGAAGATTTGATTGTGTTTTGTACCCTGTATTATGTTTCAGATCCTCATTTTTGCCGTACCTGAGTACCTGAAATTTATCACTGTTAAACATCATATTATTTTCTGCTGCCCAATCGAAAACTTTGTTGACATCTGTTTGTAGTTTTTCAATGTCTTCAGCAGAGGTAATTTTCATGCTGATTTTTGTGTCATCTGCGAAGGATGACACGAAGCTGTGACGTGTATTTTTGTCTATATCAGATATGAGAATAAGGAACAGTAGCGGTGCAAGGACTGTACCTTGAGGTACAGAGCTTTTAACATCGCTTGGACTCGATTTTATCTGATTGACTGTTACTCTTTGTGTTCTGTTCGACAGGAAATTGAGTATCCAGCGTCCTACTTTTCCAGTTATTCCCATTGACCTCATTTTGTGAGCTATCACCCCATGGTCACATTTGTCGAAAGCCTTTGCAAAGTCTGTGTATACAACATCTGCATTTTGCTTTTCTTCTAGGGCTTCTGTGATTTTGTCATAGTGGTTGAGTAACTGTGACAGACAGGATCTTCCCGCTCTAAATCCATGTTGTCCTGGATTGTGCAATTCATTGTTTTCCATAAAACTAGAAATTTGATTCCTAATCACTCTTTCAAACACTTTTATTATGTGTGATGTTAGTGCAACTGGCCTATAATTTTTTGCCAAGGCTTTACTCCCCCCCTTGTGCAACGGAGCTATATCTGCAGATTTAAGTGCTGCTGGTATCTCCCCTGTATCCAGGCTCTTTCTCCATATTACGCTGAGTGCTCTCGCTACTGGTACTTTACATTTCTTTATGAATATTGAATTCCATGAGTCAGGCCCAGGAGCTGAGTGCATGGGCATATTGTCAATTTCTCTTTCAAAGTCTTCCGAGTTTGTGGTAATATCCGTTATATTATCTGCAGCTTGAATGTCATTCATAAAGAAGCTGTCTGGGTCATCAACTTTCATGTTGTTTATTGGTGTGCTAAACATAGCCTCATACTGGCTTCTTAGAATTTCACTAATCTCTTTGTTGTCCTCTGTGTACGTATCTTCATTTGTAATTAAGGTCCAATACTGGTCGAGGTTTTGGATTTTGATTTAGCGTATGTGAAAAATATTTCGGATTTTCCTTATCTCTTGTATAGCTCTCTGTTCCAATTCCATTTCCTCAGACTCATATGATCGCTTCAACGTTTGTTCGATTTCTTCGATCTCCCTGCTTAGGCTTATTTTCCTTGCTTGTGATAGTTGTCTGCCGAAGCATTTCCGTTATTTTTTTCCTTCTCCTGTACAGTCGTCTGCGTTCTCTTTCTAGAGTGTTCCTCTTTCTGCCCCTCCTCACAGGCACGTGCTTCAAGCAGACCTTGTAAGCTTCAGCTGTCAGTTGAGCTATTCCCTGTGTGGGAGTTTTGTCGCTTAAGACCGTCTCCCATTGAATGGTTGAAAGGTCTACATTTATTTTTTCCCAGTCAATCCTCTTATTGTTGAAATTGAATTGATTGAATATTCCTTCTCGCTTGTTGGGTCTCTTAGATCTACTACCGTTATTTATGCTAGTTCGCACTTCAATGAGCTTATGGTCTGAGTATGAAGTATCTGAGATTGTTATGTCTCTGATTAGTTCATCATTGTTTGTGAATAACAAGTCTAGTGTGTTTTCGTTCCTAGTTGGTTCTGTAATCTGTTGATTGAGCGAGAATTTGTCACAGAATCTCAAAAGTTCTCTGACCTGTGGCTGGTTATTTCCGGGTCATTCCCTGCTATGATATTTGTGTTTGCCATTCTCCATCTTAGACTCGGTAAATTGAAATCTCCAAGGAAGATAATATCTGGAGCTGGGTTTGCTAGGTTATCAAGTATGTTCTCTATTTTGTGCATCTGCTCTGTGAATTCCTCAACCGTTGTATCTGGCGGTTTATATATTAGAATAATAATTAGGTTTAGTTTCTCTACCTTAATTCCAAGTACCTCTACCACCTCATTAGTTGAGTTTAGTAGTTCTGTGCATACCAGGTCCTCTTTAATATACAGACCTACTCCTCCATTTGACCTAGTTTTTCTATCACATCTATATAAATTATAATTTGGAATCCAGATTTCACCATCCATGTATGAGTTTCCGTGAATGCCCCAAATGGGGGCATGTACTTCTTTTCTACCATCCTCCTTCTGTAAGAAAGTGTCCTCGTCTCTCTTCCTCCGCGCTCTACGCATCAGCGACCCTCGGTTTCTTGATTCTGAAATCGCTTTTATCTACAATTAATTTTCTCGCCTTGGTTACCCTTTGCATTTAATCAACTGTGCCTAATCTCAATCTAAACGAAATTTCTTTCATCCTAAACTTGCTTCCAACACTAGTAGCACCGTGCTCTGCCTTCCCTTCATATCTAAACTCAAAACTTTTACTAATACCTTTCGTCCTCTTGACATAAAACTCGCCTTTCGACAAACTAACACACACTCTTTTTAGCAATCATAGCAATCTAGTTCACATTGCTCCTCCTCCTTCTAATGCTGTGGGTGTTTACTCATTTCCTGTTCGTCTTGTACTCTCCAATACTTTGTTGAAACTGCCCGTACACTTAATGACAGACTTAAAGAACACAAAAGAAGTGTTTAAGTCTGCAGACACAAACAATGTTCTCTTCAGTCATGTTAGGGATTCTAATCATCCTATTGATTTGTTTTGAAGCATTTCCTTTTTGGGTGCCTGGCCTGGTTGATGACAGACATAGAATTCTCCAAATCCCATGTGCATTCTATAGGCCATTGCTCCACGTGCCTCTCTGAGGGGGCCAGGTTCTGGCTCGTGGGCCCCGGTTTAGATACAGCCAAAAGCACTCTTAAAGTACTGTATATATGAACGTCAAATATTCAATTATTGAAGAATTACTTAGTACTGTATACCTACTTATTGACTATATCCAAGTTTTGTTGAAATAATATTTAGTTTCAAGGAGCTTAGTCATTGCTATTATTAAAGTCGTATTCCACTAGACAGGTATATATTTTTGTAAACTTAATCCTTAACACTATAAAGATAAAATCAGTTTTAACTTTCAAAATGAGCACCTTTAGATTGCGCATAATTTGATACAAAAATGAAAGACATAACACAAAAATTGATGTCAGAACACTGGAAAGATATAAATAATTTTGTGGTGATGAGCATCCTAAAGTGTCCAAAAGTTAAAATATTTGTTAAAATTCCATTTATTGTTATATTATTATGGGACTTGTTCTAAAATACGCACGTCTATATTGTGAACAATTTGATACCAAAATGAAAGATGAGATGCGAGAATTGATCCAGTGTCAGTGTCAGAATACTGGAAAGTTAATAAATACTTTTGTGGTCCAAATTTTAAATTATTTGCTAAAATTCCATTATCTTCTACTGTATTACTATGGGACTATTTTAAAACACGCGCCTCTATATTGCGAACAATTTGATACCAAAATGAAAGATGTAACACGAAAATTGGTGTCAGAACACTGGAAATATGTAAATTTTGTGGTGATGAGCATCCTAAAGTTAAAATATTTGTTAAAATTCCATTTATTGTTCTATTATTATGGGAATAGTTTCAAAATATGCGCCTTTATTTTGCGAACAATTTCATACCAAAATGAAACACTTAACATGAAGATTTATGTTATCAAACTGAACGAGTATATACATTAGTCTGCAGGTGTGCCAATTGGTGCTCATTCACGGGTAACTTGGCCGAATTTAGGCTTTGCTGTGGGGAGTCACGGCGGTCTTTTGGACCTTGTATGCATATACCCTGTAGGGAATTCTATTGCAAACACAATGATACCAAAACGAACGATGTAGCACGAGAATTAAGGTGAAAACTGAAACAAGTATACCCTTTTCGGTGTCGCTGCACACTTGCTTGCACCGAACGGCGCATGATGTCATTTCTGCAGCGCGCACAGACGGCATGCAATAGTGTTAATGTGTATAAGGTTAGGTTAGTTGAAGATGGGTTATGTTGTCATATTTTGTATTTTTATGTCTGGGATGTGATTACATCGGTCTTCTTTGACGTGTCAGTAGTACACCATGTTGAATACTAGTATCTGGGAGTGATTGGAGGATGTGTTGTGGGAGAGTGTGGTTTATATGGTTTTTCAGTCAAAAGTGCCAGGTCGCTGGGAGGTTTATACAGCTGGAGATTTCTTACTCTTGGTGCCGATGATTATGGTTTGTGGTAAGTCAGCCTGGGGGAGTGAGTAAGGTGTGTTAAGGAGTTCTTTAGAAGTTTGTCCAGCCTCAGCTCAAACGATTTGTATACAGCAATGGTAGCTATGTTGGAGTGGATTTCATTGTCTGTAGATGTCGATGGAGTGTCTGGTCAGCCTTTGGGATGGGTTGGTTTACTTCTGTAAAGAATTTAGTTAGGAGTCGGTCCAGCGTCTTTTCTAGTGCACTTTCAATGGCAGTGTGGCAGTGTGCAGGGGCAGGGGCAGTGTGGCAGTTTCAACAAGATCGGGAATTAGTTGTACGTTTTGTGGGAGATGATTGGACTCTGGGGGTGCAGGATTGTCAGTGACAGACATATCAGGTACAAGCAAAGGTTGTGGTTCCAGTCACCTCATTGCTCAAATTGAGTTTCTCAATACTGTATACATTGTTACCATTTATTATCTTGACACCCATGTACACAGAGGACCTATTCCTACTTTTCCATTAAAAATGAACATCATGATTATTCTGAACTTCTTGGTATTTGTGCCAATTACAGTCTAAACACCCTCCAAATTAGTTTTCTTTCTCACATAAGTCATCAGGTTTACATACGCAATCACAACTGCCAGTTTCGTCATTTCAAAGTTAAATTTTACAAAGTACTCAAGAGCACCAAGATAAGTCGATTATTGTTTATACCAATTTTCATTCATAAAGGCATACTGTATTTCTTTTGTTTTCTCTTACATTCTCACTTGTAATCATTACCCCAATCTACACTTCATTTCAGCTTTATTTTCATTAACAAAGCACATTCATCTTTCCATCATTAAAAACTTGCCATCTCTCGTTTTATTTATTCCTCATTTATTCTACTCATAATTTTTCAAGGTTTGAGTAGGTGCAGGGCTTTGATCTGAAAAAAATTCTATCCTTAGTGGGGAGGACTTATAGGAAAATGTCACCACCAGCCCAATATATATATATGGAGTCACCATCAGCCACCTCTATATTATTTCTAGATTAACAGTGTCTATAGAGGAGGGACCAAAGAACTGAAGCTCAACCTCCACAAGCACAACTAGGTGAGAACAGGTGATATGAGGCAATTTTCATCACATAGTGGTGGGCAATGGGGTGTCAGATCACTCCAATACTCTTGTCTGCTACATAGTATATGAATATAGTGAAATTTAATTTAATTTTATAATATATTTTATTCGCAATGGATACAGAGTTGATAAAAAAAGTGCTAAATTGTTTTTACATGTGTTAACACCGACATTGGCTCAGTATGTACTAAACAAAAAAATTTGTACAGTTCTACTGTAGTAGCATTATTACATTGAGGTCATATTTGTTAATTGAACAACAGCAAACTGATAATGCATTAATTTATAAGAAACTCAGAAGTATTTATGAATTTGTAATTGAACCAAAATAAAACCTTTTTGTTGGCATTAAATGATACAAATTTGTCAACCAGTCTAATGACCAGACCACCAAGCAGGAAGCCGAGGCAGAGACTGGGCTGCTGGGACGTTGATCCTCTGAATCATCATCAGCTAATCAGTTCACTGTAGTATCCATTTCCTAGTGTACCAAAAATAACCAAAAAGCATACATCTGGAAACAAACCTTAGAAACATTTGGCCACAGCATTTCGCCCATGAAATTTCCTGGTTGGAAAAACCAGATGCTTCCCCGTTGTACATGGGAAATGGTTGAAATACAGTAATGTATTTCATCCAGTTCTTAAAATTACTTTGGCAGTCATGAATATTCTGTCCATCTTCCTAATTGTGGGAAAGAATGACTGATTGTAGATCAAGAGAGAAAGAGAATTTAGTTGATGAAAAATATTTTGACTAGTTAATGTACATGATGTATGAAATAAATCATGAGGTAAATTCCTTAAGAATTAAAATGATTTGTTTTTTAAAATATGAAGATGATAAAAAATTATATTCAAGTTTCAGGACTATAGAAGTTACATAATATTACTAAAACTAAGCATTCTATCAAATAATTCTGTATATTTCATTAAGTCTAAAGCAATTCCCTTATGATTTGGTGACATTTCTCTACACAGTAATGGCTTAATGAAACAGCAAAACCTAAGAATTGGAAGGAATACCTATACAGTAGAATACTGAAGAAACCACTACTGTAGAAAACAAATACAATGGTGATTGTTTTGTTTTATATATTTATTCAGTAGTCATTTTTCCATTATCCAAACTCTAACAATCAGATTGGCCTAAGTAATAATTTCACTTTTAGAGTAAATAAATTCAGATAGAGTCTTTAGATCAATTAAACAACTTTTTGGTCAGGTGTTTTAGTCAACTGTGCACACGGCCATGGAAGGCTAGTTTCTGCAGATAATTGCCAAGAGGCAAACATGAGCAGACCCTGTAATGATCTAGTGTAGCATGGCCATTTACCCTCAAATCACTAGATTTACTTTTAAAATAAAATAAATATTCCTTAAAAATGTCAGCTAACAATAGTGCTAATATTTCGAGAGGCATTGCCAAGCAGCACAAATATTTTAAGAGGAAATATGTTGGGCTGTGTTGATATAGCACAGATTATTAAAAAAGTTAAATAGTATATCTATGATTGAAATCTTTGAATATAATATAATGTTGACAAGACAACTGGCTGATATTTTGAGGAGTTAGGATAATATCTACATTTGTTGCAAATATGAAATCTAGCAAGATCATGAGCTTATAGACAACATTCAGTAAGCATTAACTATGGGAATGGAACAAGCAAAACTGAAATGAAACTAAAGCTCCTGAGCTAGGATGGTTGCTTTTTAAGGCAAATTTAATGAGCAAATGAACATTAGTGATCAGTGTGTGTATTCTGAAGGGTGACAAAGAATCTTGAAGAAGCATCTTGGAAAGAGACTAGGAATTATTGATAATCAATTCTGCATGGACAACCCAGGATTCCATTATATCAAGGCACTAATGTAACATTTACTATTCTAATAAATAATCAGGTTGCTGGGTTTGTCCAAAAAATTATCTGGTTGTCACCATTAGAGGCCTAGCTTTGCCCGTCAACTTCACTGTGAGGCTGCATGAATGCTTCTGGTGTGCACCCAAGCAGATGTACAGTGATTGCCTAATAATGCCTGTGATCAGGAAAGAATAAGTTTTTGACAAGGCTCTTTACAATTGATTATAGTACAGTGGCACCTCGACTTTCGATTGTCCCGACTTACGATAATTTCGAGTTACAATATAAATCTGATCGGAAAATGCGACTCGACTTACGATAGTGTTCTCGACTAACGATATTTGTTGGTACATGTTCGGGGTCGACTGAGCGCATGGTTCCCAGTCGCATGGGCTGACCTGCCTCAGTTTACTAGAGCCGCCCGCTTAGTGACGATCACGCTTAAAGAAATTATATTCTTTTGGTGATTTTTTTGTTTTTTGAACATAAAACTGATTATTATATATCACGCCATGGGTCCCAAGAAAATCAGTGGTAAGGTTCAACATATGAAAACACATGTAAGGATGACCATAGAGTAAAAACAAAGAGATCATTCATAAATATGAAGATGGTGTGCCGGTTGCTGAACTAGTTAGGCAGTACAACAAATCTCAGTCAACGATATCCACCATACTTGCTAAGAAAAAGGACATCATGAGTGGTAAGTGGCAAAAGGCGTATCAGTAATCACGAAACATAGAACACAAACACTTGAAGATGTTGAACAGTTATTAATAATTTGGATACACAACAAGGAGTTAGCGGGTGATAGAGTTTCAGAGGCCATCATTTGTGAAAAAGCAAGGAAATTGCATGAAGACCTTTTAAAGAAAACCCCTGGAACGAGTGATGCAAATGTGAAAGAATTTAAGGAGAGCAGGGGATGGTTTGAGAAATTTAGAAAAAGAAGTGGCATTCATAGTGTTCTGAGTGTTGTGTGTTGCGAGCTGGTGGAGGAACACAGTGAAGAACTGACCACCGAAGAACTTCACAAGGAGCAGCAACAAGAGACAGCTGAGGAAATTTCTTCAGGGGAGGAGGAGACAGTAATGTCCCTTCCTCATTAATTAAGAAAATGTGTGCAGCATGGGAAGAATGGCAAACTTTTGCTGAAACAACTCGCCCAAATCACGGTGCAGTAGGCCGTTGCCTTAACCTTTTTAATGACATTGTGATGCCTCACTACAGACAAAACTTAAAATGTATGTAAAAAAAAATCTATGGAAAGGTTGTTAGTGAGACAAACAAGCAGTGAATCACAACCAGGTCCTAGTGGTATGCAGGCAAAACGTAGGGGAGAGAGTACCCCAGATGTTATAATGGAAGAGGACTCCCCTTCCAAACAGTAACACCCCTCCTCTCCCCTCCTCACCATCTTCCATACGCATCAAGAGGTAAGATAAACATATGTACTGTATTGTAGTTAGAGAAAAAATTGTATTCAGAATAAAATGTATTTTTAAGTTAATATTTTTGGGGGTGTAGAACAGATTAATCCAATTCCCATTATTTCCTATGGGAAAAATTGCTTTGACTTGCGACATTTCGACTTACTATACGTCTCTGGGAACGGATTACCATTGTAAATCGAGGCCCCACTGTATGGTGAAACTAGTAATTTTCAAAGGTTTTGTTGTATTTTGTCAAAGTTAGGAATATACTTGACTCGCCTCCACTTCATCGAGTCCATCCCAAGTGTTCATTACTCGCAACATTATGTAAGCAAAGAACACAATCTCGTAAGTTTTTTATAGTCAGCCATTAAAGTGGGAAATGGGTCAGTCATCGTCATCGTCATAATGATGACAATGACTGTATAGAATGCAGAAATATTGAAGTCAATGAGAACTTATTAGAGCAGGTTCTTGACAAAGACAGTGCAACAGGCTTCTTAATTAAACACAGCAGCGCAAATTAAATCATGAGGCCACCTCTTTTTCAAAAACCCCTCTATGAGAATTATGAATGAACAGACATACATTTCCATAATATGAAAGCTAACTATATCTTCAGAGAGCTATACCCTGGAGTCGTGTGATGAATCTGATTGAAATTTAAATTATGTTTAAAATTTAGACTTAGAGTTTAAGGAAAAGGATCTCTTACAATGGAATGAGATGAAATTAAATGATATAACATCATTAGTCATAGGAATGCAATTATTTATTATATGAGCTGACGCCCACTTCTTCCCTGTCGTGTCCACAGCTGATGTGGACAGCAGGCACTTATGGTTCATGTGCCTCTTCATGCTAACACATCACTTGTAAATTATCATCAGTACCATTTAATTCTCAGTGATAAGTCACTTACAGGTTATTTTATTAATTTGCCACAAAGTGATATAAAAACAATTAAATGCTAATGAGCTATGTGTATGGTCCAAAATGTAATTAATAACGTGAATGTAATTAATTTTAACAGATAAGTGATTGAAAAAATTTTTAATAAAAATAAAAATTACATTTACCTGGTAACATTTCTATAAAAAAAGTAAAAAAGAGTATAAAATATTATTATTATTATTTACAAAAATATACATTTTTTAATATGGAAGACTGCTATACACCTATATTATTGAAACTTGGTCCATATCTTACTGTTATTAATTGATTATTATTTTAATACATCAATACAGCTTATTCAATATTAGATTTGTAGGCAGTATTTAATTTTTCCCACTAAATACAGTACTGATGCTTGAGCAGGAGCTGAATGCTAATTATTTTGTAATAAAATTCACAACTGAAACATATAATTTTATATTTCTAATTGCTTTAAATAAAATAAAAGTGGAATCATCTGCAAGATTAGATTTTGGAGTTACACCAGGAGGCTCAAGGTGAAGTCTATATCTCAAGGTCTATATTGCTTCTATACTTATCACAATCACTTACTGAAAAAGATGTGTTCGTCAAAACTTTTGGATTGCCAATAGCATGAGTTTCAAATGAAATCCTGAGATGCTAATTTTATTAGAATTCATAAAAGCTGATATTTCACCAGAAAAAAGAATTTGTTAAAAGGCAATGTGTCTCCTACTGTCTCATATTGGAGTTGTGAACTGGGGGTATGTCTTGATTTCCTTGACTTTCTGGCTTTTATAAGCTTTGTCTTACAACTTTTGCTTCCCACGGGTCATACAGCTCATACTTAGACAATGGAAGCCCATCTTTTCCTGTTTTTTTAAGTACAGAATCCACTTCACCAATAGCTTTATAAACAATATCTTTTAGTTCCCTTGTAAACGGGTTAAAGTCTAATGGCACATTTTTAGATGGCTTTCTTTTAAATAAGCCATCAGTATTTGAGCCCACACAATAAAGTCTGTTATTATCTATAGGTAGTTTCAAGTAATGCATTATCTTCTCCATTTCCTCAACGGGATTTTCTTTCAAGTGTTCATAATAAGTGACATGTATGTTCGCCGGCTGGCATAGAGATAGCCAGTCTACATAAAAATCCTTCCACAGTCCAATCTTCAGCATCACAAATTCAGCCCAACCTGTTGAAAAAGGGACGTCAATAAAGTTCAAGCCAATTACAGGGTAGTGTATAGTTCATGTAATATGAACATGGCAAAAAAATTTTAAGCATTGAACAAGATGGATGGAAAGACACCCAACACCTGGTCGAGGCCTGGTCGAGGACCGGGCCACGGGGACACTACGCCCCGAAATGATCTCAAGGTAACTTCAACTGAAGGTAACCCCACATATGTTAAACTAAAGTTACTTCCTATAATTCAAATGTGTGGGTTGGGTGCTTAATTTTCAGCCACATTATTGTGACTTCATGTCTATAAATAAGATGTAGAGAGGTGCTATGCAAGATAGTATCATGGAATGAAAGCCTTAAATAAAAGAGAGTTTCAGTGGAAGAGATAATGAACTCACTTCAGGGTGCATAATAATTACCTCACTTAACAGTCCCTTAAGGGACGATGTCACTTGACTGTCCCAAGAGACGATGTCACTTGACTGTCCCAAGAGACGATGTCACTTGACTGTCCCAAGGGACGATGTCACTTGACTGTCCCAAGGGACGATGTCACTTGACTGTCCCAAGGGACGATGTCACTTGACTGTCCCAAGGGACGATGTCACTTGACTGTCCCAAGGGACGATGTCACTTGACTGTCCCAAGGAACGATGTCACTTGACATCGTGTCAGGTAAATATGGTTATTGAAGCCAATTACAGGGTAGTGTATAGTTCATGTAATATGAATATGGTAAAAATATTTTAATTACTTGCAGGACTGTATGTGAGACATACAGTCCCGCAAGTAATACCTCACTTGACAGTGTATTATGAAGAGATCTTGCTATGTAGAAGGTGGTGGTTACTTCTATTCACTATATACAAGTACAGAGGATACTTATGAACTGCTTTGTGCTAAGACAAAAGGAGGTACATCTTAGGAACTTTAAACTTAGTGTACATAACATATATTCTATTGCTTCACCTTGAAGTGTAATGAAACAAAATAAGCATATAGGATAATCTATGAATCAAAATAAAACATCACTCAACATATTTGAGGAAATTGTCATAAATATATGTTATTGTACTTAACGACAAACATACGCTTCCCTCCACAATCATTCATTCACTGACTTGGAGTCGGCAACAAATAGGGAAGCATGGGCTTGCTGGTAAGTGCAGATACAGCACTCAATTTATAAGCATGAAACATAGGACAAAAAGGTGAGGGAACTATCAGAGGAAAGTGCCAAGCCATTATGACTATACAGCACTTGGAAGGGGTCAGGATAAGGATTTGGGATGGGACGGGGGGAAAGGAATGGTGCCCAACCACTTGGACAGTCGGAGATTAAACTCCGACCTGCACGAAGCAAGACCGTCACTTCATGCAAGTCGCTTTTTTTTTTGTGCTTAAGATTGTGATGCTCAAAATTTGAAGACAGATAACACCATTTAATTTGAAGCTGTGCCTCACAGAATGTAGAGCAAATAATTCCCATTGTCAGGACCAGGAAGCCTGTACAGTACTTACTTAGGCTCACCAAGGTCTGGTCACACTGCTGGTATAGTCACACAGGGCAAAATACAGAACAGGACTTGAGACCAGAAGTGACTGAGCTGACTCCAGCACATCAGTTCAAGAACTGAAGTGGTGGGCTGCCGGCTCCCACACCTTTCCCTACTTACACCGCAACGAGCAAGAGTGCTAGTTGCATGAAGTGTTGCTTGTTGGGTTTCTTTCTAAAGGAGTTATTTTGACCTTTTATGATGTAGATTGCACAAGCTAATCAGACAGTGATCTGTTTTGATTCACCTACCTTTCTTCCTTCCCCGGCTGATGGAAGGAAGGCATAGTGACATAATTGTGACAATTATGATATACTTTAAATGTGAAGTGCTCATAGGCCATTCCTCCTTGCACCTCTCTGAGGGGTGGCCAGGTTCTGGCTCATGGTCCCTGGGAGGCACAAGGACTTCTGTGACTGATAACCCCAAACTAATACAGTACTGTATAGCACATATCAGTTTGGATAGCTTCAGGGAGCCAAAGGGGCTCCCCACAGAAAACCTTAATTCATAGGAAGCAAAACCAACCACATACACTTTGTGAATATTAACATATACAGTATGTAGTTACTTTTCTTGTCATATTGACACAAAAAATAAATTTGTCTTCATTCAAATGTCCATGTTTATACACAATTCTCTGTACAGAGGTACTGTATAGTAACAAACCTTTGCCCAAAAAATGTGCTTTTGGGGCATAGCCAGTGTGGCCACCGACATCCAAGTGACGGTGCGAGATGAGAGCTTTGAAAGGATTCCGGATAACCAACACACCTTGGTGATTCAGTTCATCCATGTGATTTCTTTTTAACTGCAACATATAAAATCTGAATTAAGCAAGTAACACAAGTAGGACTTAAATTAGACAAAAATTAAGATAATTTTTCAATTGGTTTACAAATTTAAAAGTTTGGTAATCTAAAAATGCAGCTACAAATGAGGTAGGTCTACAACTGTGGTTGCAATTATGACAGTGAACTGAAACTATGAATGTGGCTGCAGCTATGCTACAACTGTGGTTACAGCCATATCTGTCACTGCACTATTAATGTGCCTGTAACTATGACTGTAGCTGCACTACAACTGGTTGCATTATAATTGTGGCTACAACTACTGTATAATTAAAATTATGACAACTGGCAGCTGCTAGAACTATATCTGAAATAACTGTGGCTCCAGATACAAATACTGTATAGCTTAACTATGGCTGCAATTAAAATAATAACTATGCATGAACTGTGACTTTAGCTGCAGCTAATACAGATGCAAATGCGGCAGAGAATGCTCACAAAAGTATAAAGAGTAGCAAAGAAAGCACTACAGAGACCAGGTTATACACAATTCTTGTTACAAAAATATACAGCATATATACTGTGTATTTTGCTTCCTTGTGAACTTAACCCCCTCCCCAAATGTACTGAAGATGAATCTGTATGTTAAACCATGATTTACAAATTTGTAAATCACACTTACTCTCTCTTTATGTGAAGCTTTCATGGCATCACCCGTGGTGTAGCCATGGCTCTTCTGCAGGATGGTCATGCCCGAGTCGTATATAACACCTTCACCATACATGCCTGATGCACAAGGGATAACACAAGATTATTGCATGCATATCAGAAATAGAAATCCAAGTTAGTGAAAATAATCAAGAATTTATATAATGACAATTAAATAGACATGTGAAAAGGTATGGTATGTAGACTGATATACAGTTGAGCTACACGGGGTTCACACCAGCTTCCTCAGGGCTCTTGTAAACAGATGCCATTTAAAAAAAAATCGTGGGCAACATTCCCGGGTGTGGGAGCATCAGTACTGACTGAGCAATCAAGGCTGGTGCATACAGCATGAGCTAACAGCATTGCTGTTCAGCTTGTGACCTCAGCATCGCCTAAAAATGTAAAAAATATATGTAACTGGTATTATTTAGGGATGATAGTATTACAGAAGACCCCTGACTGTAATAAAAATGACCAGAATTCTGATAATAGCAGGATTGTTGTGATAATTAGTGCTGTGTTGTATGGTGGGAGGAGTAATGCTGAGGGAGAGAGGGATATAGCATCATCTGCTGACTGTGTGTGGCCACCTGTTACTGTCTACATTCGCCAAACCAACTCGGTGGTTCTCTATGGTGAACACAAATGTAGATACTGTACTTATATATAATGTGTGTACAGTATTAGAGTAATAACTGCAAAAGGATTATGTTGGGAGGAGCCATTTGGATGACGGAGATGGCGTCGTCTACATGACTTGTCTAGCTGTGTAGGGGTGGACACTATGCTCTTTGGGCACCATACCAGATTAGTTGTACAGTTATGGTGAATAAAACATGTAGATACTTATCTATAATGTGTATATATAGTGTAATAACACCGTAAACAGTATTGTTGGGGAAGAAATGTTAGGACGTCTGGCCTTGAAGAACCAGTGAGGGAGGCAGCCGCCAGCTGACTGTGTGTGGGGCAACGTCTCTTATTGCCTGAACTCACCATACCAGCTTAGCTATACAATTATGGTGAACAAAACATGTAGATACTTATAATGTCTGTATATAGTGAATAAAAGCAAAAAACAGTATGGTGGTAGGAGAATGTTGGCGAGTGAGGTGTTGCTGAGGGAGGGAGTGGCGGAGAGTTGTAGGCTGGCTGATGTGCTGGCCACTCCTCATTGCTTTTCGACTCACCATACCAACTTAGTGGTTCATTATGGTGAACAAAACATGCAGATACATATACATATACATACATACATACATACATATATATATATATATATATATATATATATATATATATATATATATATATATATATATATATATATATAATCACCATGTGACTAATACAGTACCTCTGATGCTCTTATTGGTCGCCCGGATGGTATCACAGTGAACCCCTGGAAGAATGGCAAGCAGTTGGTATGGGACTACACGTGTGTATCAACCCTGACTAACACCTACATTGACCTCAGTGTTGCGCAACCAGGTGGCGCTGCCACCCACAGGGAAGCAGTCAAATCCCGTAAGTATAGAGAACTGGATCACCACTACAATTTTGTCCCCATTGCTTCTGAGACACTCGGCGCCTGGGGTAAAAGTGCTACCAGTTTTTTGAAGGAACTGGTTTCTAGGCTCATTGAAAAAACAAGGGACCCTAGAGCTGCCAGCTTTCTTTTCCAGCGCCTCAGCGTGGCGATACAGAGGGGAAATGCGCACTGCATCCAGGGTTCCTGCCCGCCATCTGAGGAGCTGGAGGAACTCGACAACTTATGATAACCATCTTTGTAACCTATATGTAACTCCTTTTTTGTAACAAAGTTCAAATAAAGCAAATATATATGTGTACATACAAAAGAATGGGGGTGGTAGGAGAAGAAAATATTAGTGTTCAGTGAGAAACCACAAGGTCTCCTCTGAATACGTTTTATTTTCTTCTCCGAGGCTATGGGTCCCCACATTGGCACCAGAGGTGGTACCCTCACAAACTTATATATATATATATATATATATATATATATATCTGAAAACTCACACCCCAGAAGTGACTCGAACCCATACTGCCAGGAGCAAAGCAACTGGTATGTACAGGGACGCCTTAATCCGCTTGACCATCACGACCGGACATAAGGAAGTGATAGCCGGAGCTATATGAACCACTTCCCCGCCGGCACTCGGATGGTAATCTTGGGCATAGCATTTTATCAAATCACCTCATTTTTTGGGGCAACACGTGAGGAACACAAATGCAAACAAGCCTGAATGGTCCCCAGGACTAGATACAACTGGACCATTCAGGCTTGTTTGCATATATATATATATATATATATATATATATATATATATATATATATATATATATATATATATATATATATATATATATATATATATATATATATATATATATATATATATATATATATATATATATATATATATATATATATATATATATATATATAAAACCTGTGTGTATATAGTGTAAAACAACAAAACTATTTGTTTATTGTTTTATGAACATAATAATAGAATGACTAATATGCATACCATAATTTGAGTATAGCAATGGGTCACACATTTTATTATATAAATATATCACACTATTGAATAATATTACTGCAAAAAAAAAATATACAAAAATAAGAGACATTGGAATAATTAGGTAGTAATATCTTTGTGGCAAGTCCCACCTGACAGCTTGGGTGGAGCAGACCGCCTCCAACGCATGCTCTATCAGCACCTCTTTTTTTTACAAGATTTTCCTGCCATATTGCGGCCAAAATATGCCGCCTACGATTTTTGTATTATTTTTCCCGTGATCAGGGAACACAAATGAACACTTTCATATGATGATTTTTTTTTTTTTATTTCTTGCACCTGGGCATGTTGCAGGCTATAATTACAGGAGCAGCCCAGAGGTTAAAATGCATTACAGTAAAATGATGTAAGGAAAGAAGGGATTTTTTAAATGCATTTTCTGTTAATAACTGTCCCGAGTACTTTTGAAAATACAACCTAGGCAGCAGCTAACCTCACATGCGTGGAAGGCATATTCATTCTGTATGAGAGGTTCCCTTCTAAATGCATGAAAACATTGTTCCAGTTCATAATATGTACTGTGTAAACACTCCCAAGCACATTTTGTGATTGAAAACAATATTAAATATGAGTGCTAAATGGAGAAACCCAGACCAAAGCCCTATTCTCTTCTGTAAGGGTGTTTTATAAAAATAATTTACACCTCTGAAACATTGGAACCAGTTGGTGGGAAAGATAAGTGGAAGGAACAACTCGGCCATTGTGTGTTGGGGTGGTGTGTCAATTTTTTTTTTTTTTTTTTTTTTTTTACTCCCAGTACCTCCACCACCTCACTTGTAGAGTTAAGGAGCTCCAAGCATACAAGGTCCTCTCATATACTAACATACTCTTCCATGCAACACCACTTGAGCCAAAAACTAAAGTAGTAAGAGATGAGGTATAATGGGAAACTACTAGCATGACAACCAAAAATAGGCTTTTCATTACACTCAATACTCTATTTCTTACCAAATTCCTTCAGTATTGCCCCCTCAGCATGTTCACCACAGTTCCATGAAGGCAACACTTGTCATTTGAGAACAAGATTAATAAGGACAGGTGAAAATTGACAAATAACACTTGCCAGGCAGATCTACATGGCACAAAGCCTATCATTATGTCTGAAGGTCTGGGGAAAGAAAAGCTGCAAACCAATCAACATGGGAAGTTCATTGCCCTGTCAGGGACAATACTGAATTGATTGGACTATGTTGCAAAAAAAAAAAAAAAAAAAAAAAAACATCAAGGTAGAAAACTTTTCCAAGAGAACACGGAAAATTGACTGAAGAACCTAAGCAAGGAGACAGGATCCAGATGGAACCCCAAAAAATCATAATGGCCAACCACCCCCAGACACATGAGGTAATCCACACTAGAACACTCAAAAAATAGGTACAGTAGGTAAGCGATATGCAAATCCTTATTCTAACACCAACAGCCAATGCACAAAAACTCCCATGTAAATGGGGACAGACTGCCAGGTAAGGCTGCCTTCCCCACAACTGTTGGGAATACCACAACTTCATTTCCCAGCCACCTAGCAAGGTGATGGAGAGCTAGTGGTAAGGGTCCCTGTAGTATAGTCAGATTCGTTCTCAACGCACAATCGAGAACTCCAGGTTGAACAGAAATGGTTAGGCACATTTCCTTTCACCTAATGCACTATTCAGCTAGCAGTGAGTAGGTACTCAGGAGTTAGTCACCTTGTTGTGGTGTTGCATTCTGGGCGAGATCAATAATTCAGCCTTGGAGGGGGGGGGCTTGATAAAAGCCAAATGTGTATGAATACACTCAGGCTTACACTCAAGCAGGCTTCCTGTCCCGTGACACAATGAATTATTATTATGAATTATAAAAGAAAAAGTATCCTAACCAAAAAACAGAAGGGTGCCACCCACCCAAAAAATAGACCTGAGAATATGTCATTAGGCCCTGCAAGAAAAAATAAGTATCCTTCAACACACCGTGTAGGCTGGTGTAATTAGTAACCTACTTGGGGCATCTAGTATTTCTGGGTGTAATGTGATAGTGGTATGAAAGGTAGTTTATGCATAGTTAACTCTACTCAGAGATTTGTTTGGATAGTGTTATAACTGCCAAAACATTCTTTGAAGGGAGGCTGAGTGTTGTGAATTCTCACTGAAGCTCTAATGAGTGGTTCACCTCAGTACTGGTTGATCTCTGATATCCACATGATACCCATTCCAATGAGGAGCCCAGAGAAGCTGCTACTGACATAGTAAATGAAATTCAAACAAAGAATATTATCTTTTATATTAACAACTCAATGTAAATAGGTATACTGTACTGTATCAGTAAAATCAGTCCAAAATATCTCTAATAAAAATGGAAAACAACAAGTCATCATACCTTTCCTAGTAAGAGAACTGTCATCGTATAGTGATCCTGTGAAGATTCCTGTCGCTCCTTCAACAAGATACCTGAATAATAATAAAGCAACAAAATATTAATAAATGTTCATCCACTTGTTTCGTTGTAGGTGGCAGAGTGGGTTGAACTGTGCATTATAGTAAATTAAACTAAATCGATTAGATCCGATCTTTATATTATGCAAAGGCCAACAACTTGTCAATCTTTATTTACCCTGTACCCTCTAATATTTTATCACATATTTCTCAGTATAAATACTTCCAAAATAGTGTACTGTGCAGTATCTTAAGTCATCAGATTTCTAAAATCTTCCCTTCAAGCCACACCATATTCTTAATCCTTTCTTTCAATCACCAACTCATTTTAAACCACTGAGCATTCTTTATTTACATTTCTTTGTCATTCTTTCTGTGATAATAATAATTACTGTACAGGTACTTATAATATCAGTATGCTTTCTTGTTCTTAGAGACAGGAAGCTTATTAGGCTCATCAAGGTACCCGTAGCCAACACATATCCATTCATCCTAGGATGTAACCAACAAAATTTGAAAAACTTCCGGGTACCAACACCTGTATCAACTGCTAGGTGAACAGTTATCAGATGTAAAGAAACATGCCAAAATGATTCAACCTACTAGGAAATCAAACCTAAAAACCCAAGACCAACTGGTTACGAGCCAACAGAACTAACTACTGGTCGAGACCTTACCTTTACCTACCCTCCTAAACTTCACTGTGAAAGGCTACCAACCCCATACGAGAATTTATACCCACCGCCAGTGCTGAAGCTAGTATCTCTTGGGTTCATAAGTATGTTATGCTCTCCTTCCACCATAAATAGAGGAAGATTCTTTATATTTCATTTTTTATTTATATATACAAGAATTCTTACATTCTTGTAAGGCTACTAGCACACATAGCATTTCGGGCAAGTCTTTAATCTTAATTTTTCCCAGAATACAACTGCCAAATTGTTTAACAACCAGGTACCAATTCACTGCTGGGTGAACAGAGGCTACAGTTAAAGATTGGCGCCCAGTCAATCCTCCCCAGCCAGGATACGAACCCATGCCAAATCGCTCGCGAAGCCCCAGGCGAGTGTTTTACCACTGTGCCATGGGGACTGCAGGATATAAAAGGTTGGATCCAGTGAACTAAATGGCAAAAACTCTTAATCAAAGCACTGCCTGTTTTTTGCTTTCCAAACCAGCACCTGTGAGACAATGGTTAGGAAATTAGTGATACAAAGTTACCTCGAATCCTATCCCAGCTAAGAAAACAGAAGTCTTAAATGGGAAAAAGAGTATCCCCAGCCTTAAAAAATTATTAACTTATCTAAACAATCGACCCCTACTTGCCAAATCATTACGAGATACAATCACGATGTATGCAGGGAGGTTCTAATTAGTGCAGCTGGTGTCAAGTTAGGTACAGCCATTTGAGGGTAAGTGGGGTTATGAATGGCTGTTAAGTGTCCGGAGTTCTCATTGGCAGTCATGCATATGACTGCCAATGGGAAGCTACAATACTGTGCTTGTGAACTTACCTGAGAGCCTTTGTTCATTTTGAGTGGATAACTTTGACTCTAGTGCTTATATGGTCTTGCAGGGTTGGTACATTCTCTATGACACCAGTCTGTATGTCAAATGTTCCCGACTATTATTACATGCCTTCCAGGTGCTCTGAAACTTGTGCCTATTGGAACAGCACAATAATGAGCTCGGAAATAATCTTTTACATTACTGTAAGTAGAACCTCAAATCCTGTCTAGCAGAAACTTCTCAGGTGGTCAGATACATAAGATACTGTATCTGATCTTAACTGGATTCTGTTGCATTCAGTTTTCCACTGAAGCAGAAAACCGTAACAAATTGAAAACTTAAACTTACACTTGACAGCACAATGAAGTCACAATATGTAGCATGATATATCCACCAGAAAATCTTTTGGAGCAATGCAGTGAAAATGAACTCTCGTCCCAGGTCACCCCAGACTCTCATTTACATGTTTGCAAGAGCAAAATCTAGTATAGTAGTACTACATGCATTATTGTAATAAGGAATGACTGCCACTGAGGATCATAAACCAAAAACATTTAATAGGTATGTTATATAAGTAGCATACAAGCAATGCAGTTCTTTATATAAATAAATATACTGTACCTGTATTACAGAAACATTAAACTATAAAAGAACGAAAAATATAAACAATAACTAAATTAAGACAAATTTATAATTTCAACTTGAGTAGAGCAATGTTTACCTGACCCATGTGTTGCCAGAGGAGGGGAATGAAGCAAGTGCTCGTGTGGGAAGAGATCTTGGCGGCCAGAAGATTGTACTGTAGTTGGCACACTCCGCACTTTTAGCCCATGGGTAATGCGTCCTGGTAAAAACAGTAAAAAGTAGTAAAAGTTTTGTTGTATTTTAATTTATGCAAGATGCAACCACTTGATGCAAATAATTAGCATTATTTTGCTCTTCTCCCCAGATAAAATTTCAGAAGTGCATTAAAGATTGAACTACATTCATGAAGCAACATTTGACTATATATACAGTCGACCCTTATATAACACTGTACAGTAGTTATGTTCCTGGAATATGACATACTATATAACATGCTAGAAAAATTGAATACTGTAACATACTGAAAAAATAAGCTTACATTTCCAGAAATGACAATGTTGTACATTTTAGGAATACTGTACCTTCATTTAAAATAGTGCACTCATCTAGTTGTATTTGCAGGGGTTGAGCTCTCGCTCTTTGGGCCCACCTCTCGACTGTCAGTCAAATGTTGTGCAGCTTCCTGAGCCTACTGCGCTCTATCATATCTACATTTGAAACTGTGTATGGAGTCTGCCTCCACCACATAACTGCCTAATACATTCCATCTGTTAACTAGTCTGACATTGAAAAAGTTCTTTCTAATGTCCCTGTGGCTCATTTGGGATTCTGGATAAATAGTATATGGACATACTTTCACTTGTGTCCCCTTGTTCGTGTATCACCCGTGTTAAACAGTTTATCTTTATCTACCCTGCCAATTTCTCTGATAGTTTTGTAGATCGTGATCATGTCTCCCCTTACTCTTGTCTTCCAGTATCGTGAGATGCATTTCATGCAGCCTTTCCTCATAACTCATGCCTCTTAGTTCTGGAATTTGCCTAGTGGCATACCTCTGAACTTTTTCAAGCTTCATCTTGTGCTTGACAAGGTACAGGTTCCATGCTGGGGCTGCATAAACCAGGATAGGTCTTACATATGTGGTATACAAGGTTCTTAATGATTTCTTGCACAGGTTCCTGAAGGCAGTTCTGATGTTAGCCAGCCTTGCATATGCTGCAGATGTTATTCTTTTTATGTGGGCTTCAGTAGACAGGTTTGGTGTGATATTAACTCCTAGATCTTTCTCTCTGTCTGTTTCATGAAGGACTTCATTCCCCATTTGGTATCCTGTGTCTGACCTCCTGTTTCCACTCTCTAGTTTCATTGCTTTACATTTACTCGGGTTGAACTTTAGTAGCCATTTGTTGGACCATTCATTCAGTTTGTCTCGGTCATCTTGTAGCCTCATACTATCTTCCTCCATCTTATAGGAATATTTTATGTTTATTCGTATTCAAATAAATGCATAATTTTGCATGATTTGCATAATTTTTGCATCAAAAGCAAACAATGAGAGGAACGGTGTCTTCAAAGTGTATCTGTGTTTGAGTGGATGAGTGAGTGAATGAGTGAATGAGTGAGTGAATGAGTGAATGAGTTAGTAAAAGTAGATTTTTTTTTTGAGATATATACAATAGTTCTTACATTCTTGTACAGCCACTAGTACGCGTAGCATTTCGGGCAAGTTCTTAATCCTATGGTCCCTGGAATACGACCTCCACGAAGAATCGTTTTTACAACCAAGTACCCATTTTACTGTGCAGTTAAACAGAGGCTACAGGTAAGGATTTGCGCCCAGTAAATCCTCCCTGGCCAGGATACAAACCAAGGACAAAGCGCTCGCTGAACGCCAGGCGAGTGTCTTACCACTACACCACGGAGGCTGGTGACTTAATGTTGGTGCGAGTTGGTGGGTTGTATCAGTAGATGTGAGACATATACTGAGTGGGAGGGAAAGGGGGGGTTTGAGAGTGCTGTAATTACAGGATGAAGGCTACAAATTCACAATGAAATCACATTAATGTATCAATGAGAAAACCAAGTGTGGGGGGTTTAAATCCTCCTCATGGCTCCTACTGATTATTTCATGAAAACTACACTTGTGCAACAACTCTCCTATGGGTTTTTGAAGGTAAGAGTAGAGTAAAAGCCAGTGGCTTTTCAAATGTCCTCCCATTTGCCCTGATGATCTTTTCCAGTTGTATTTTAAACCCCAACAGGGTTTTGGCATTTATGGATGAAGGGAAGGGTACAGGGAGATACATCTCCAGTTCTGCAGTCATTGGCTCTTTAACCCCTTAACTGCGTTGCCTCCAAATATGACACCCCCGCAGTGCGCAGGAAATAAATTCTCATGAAAAAATTCTTTTTTCTTTTTAAAGTGTCAGAAACCCTTCCCTCAGTATGGGTATGTAGAAAAAAAATCGAAATTGTACTTACTTTGGCAGCTATGGGGTCCGTAAGTTGGGGCATGACGTCATCATTCCCTGTTCGCCCGTGACGTATGCTCCCGGGGCCAGTAGGGCGCCCGGGGCGGGGTGCCCGAGTTGCCGCGAATATATTTTCGTTCATTATTTTCGCACAGTTCCAAATACATTTTATTTGTTTTTACGTGCTAATCCTATGTATAGTGAACACGTACACTATATTATGGCAGTAAAACATCCGTACTGTCCAAAGACACTGTGTTACGTGCATGACACTTGTGTACACATATGCAGCACACATTTACTATGTATCATGCTAATTTATGTATATGTACAATCTATTTACACACTATACACTGTCACACACTATATACATTCACCATCAACACATTCAGAACATCGCGTAGCAGCTGCTTCGTATGGGCCAATAGCAGCTGCCTCATATGGGCCAACAGCAGCTGCCTCGTATGTGCCAATAGCAGCTGCCTCATATGGGCCAACAGCAGCTGCCTCGTATGGGCCAATAGCAGCTGCCTCGTATGGGCCAATAGCAGCTGCCTCGTATATGCCAATAGCAGCTGCCTCGTATGGGACAATAGGAGCTGCCTCATATGGGCCAATAGCAGCTGCCTCATATGGGCCAATAGCAGCTGCCTCGTATATGCCAATAACAGCTGCCTCGTATGGGCCAATGGGAGCATTTGGCCATGAACACATTCAGAACACCTCGAGTGAGAGCAGCCACACCCAGCCAGTCTCCCTCACTCCAACATCTTACTCGCCAACATTGCTCCTCCCACCATACTGTTATAGTTCTTATTACACATGTTCTATATACCTATCTACATGTTTTATTTACCAGAACTATGCAAGTAAGCCGGTATTGTGTCCAATCAGTACAGTGGCCACCATACACTGCATGAAAAATCACACAGCAGACGACGCTACGATTACGTCACCTCCCTCACCAAAATAGCTCCTCTCAACATTCTCCTGTTGCTGTTCTTACACTATATACACACACTATATATACCCATGTACGTATGTTTTGCCCATAGCAAACCACTAAGCTAGTATGGTGAGCAAAACAAGAGTGGCAGCCACACACACACACACACAATGAGGCTACCTCAATTCTCGCCCTCCCTCCCTCACCAAAATTCCTCCTTCCACAATACTACGCACAACGCTAATTATAACCACAATCCTGGTCACTAATTCCTGTAAATGAATAATTGACCACATGTTTATTTATAAAGGAACCTAAGAAATCATTTGAAGATTCCTAGATGAACGAAATAATGCTGTGGTGCTGTGGCTAGTGTTGTGAACATCGTGAACAGCATTGAATCACTGATATTTGAACATTGTACCCAGTCATTATCACACTGAGGCTCTTCTATAACACTATCACAGCTAAATAATACAAGTTATATATATATTTTGACATTATTAGGTGATGTTGTGGTCACACGCTGAACAGCAGTGCTGTGCGCTCATGCTGCGAGCGCCAGCCTTGGTTACTCAATCACTACTGAGGCTCCCACACCGGGAATGTGGACCACGATTTTTTTTAAAGATGGCGTCTGTTTACAAGAGCCCTGAGGAAGCTGATGTGAACCCCGTGTAGCCGCGGGAGTTTTGAATGGAACGTGAAAAATATAAATACCCGGAGGCGCGTTGCGCAAACCAGATGCGAGCCTGCAGGCGCGTTGCGCAGTTAAAGGGTTAAAGCTCATCAGGTTACAAATGACTATGGAGAGAGTACCAGTGTAGGTGGCATACCAACCGGCATACCAACCCAAAGTAAACACAAGTACAGTGGAACCTCGAATAATGACTTTAATCCGTTCCGGCGCCGTGGTCGTCATGTGAAACTGACATCATTCAAAACGAAGTTCCCAATTGAAAAGAATGTAAATAGAAATAATCTGTTCTACCACCGAAAAACATCAATATGATATTCGATGTTTTAAATAATGGAGCAGCCTACCTTACATACACTGAATAAACTTTTATGACATTTTTCTTTCTTCAAATTTGTTAATTAATTTTTTTTTCGTTTTGTATAGGAAAAGGTTCGTTCGGTGTTTGTCAGGTAGGCAGCTCCATGTTTCTTAAAAAAATGAAAAAATTATTCATTTTGAAAAACAGAACAAATGTCAAAAACGTTTGTTCGGTGTTCGGCAGGTAGGCTGCTCCATGTTTCTTAAATAAAAATAAAAATAAATAAAATAAAAAACCTTCTCCCTTACCTGGAGAAGGTTCTGGGAGTTCTTCTACTCCCCAAGCCCAGCCCTGGGCCAGTCTCAATTTGTGAGAGCTTAGTTCAATAGGCTGTTGCTTGGAGCAGCTCGCAGTCCCACATACCCACTACAGCCTGGTTGGTTTGACATTTTTTGCAGAAAACTGTCTTTTTATTTTTTTTTTTTTTAGACTTCCCCTTTTGTTCCGGCAATGTTTCTTATACAGTACTTGCTGGGAAGATGGTGAACAACTGTGAACCTCTGATGTTTATACAGTGTTCTCTGATTGTGCCTATGGCACCTCCACTCTTCACTGGCTCTGTTCTGCATTTCGTGCCATATTGTTCGCTCCAGTATGTTGTTATTTTACTGTGTAAATTTGAAACTTGGCCTTCCAGTATCTTCCATGTATATATTATGTGATACCTCTATCGTTTCCTTTCCAGGGAGTACATTTTAAGCTTTGAGACTGTCCCAATAATTTAGGTCCTTTATCATGTCTATGTGTGTTGTATATGTTCTCTGTATCCCCTCTATTTCAGCAATCTCTCCTGCGCTGAAAGGGGAAGCGGGACAGAACAAGTGATTTTAGTAGTATGAACATCATGGTGGAATTCCTGAATTTGAATATCATAATCCATCTTATAATTTTTCTAGCAGACATTATATTAGCTTGATTATGCTCCCTAAATGTTTGGTCATATCATTTCATATCAGATATCATTATTCCCTGATCTGTTACATGTTGCTTTCCTACTATGGGTAGATCTGATTGTGCCTTGTACCCTGTATTTTATTTAAGGCCTTCATTTTTTCCCATACCTAAGTACAGTAACTGTACTGGAAATTACCTGTTAAATTACTGTTACTGGAAATTATCACTGATTAAACATCACTTTATTTTCTGCTGCCCAATTGGAAACTTTATTAATATCAGACTTTAGTTTTTCAGTGTCTTCTGCACAAATAATTTTCATTCTGATTTTTGAGTCGTCTGCAAATGACATGAAGCTGTGATTTGTATTTACAGTATATCTTTAACTGATATGAGAATGAGAAAGAGCAGTGGCATGGACCATGCCCTGCAATACAGTTTTTACTTTGCTTGGACTTGATTTTGTTTGATTGACTGTTACTCTTTGCATTCAGTTTGACAGGAAAATTCAATCACTTTACTTTACCAATTTCTGTGGCTGTATTGTAGAAGCTAGGTAGATTTGTTGCACAAGACATTCCCGTGTGAAAGTGGGTGTGTGTGTGGCCACGAGCGTGTTATAAAAAAAAAAATTGTGTATAATTTCTTGGAGGAACCCCATGTGGTTCCCTGAAGCTACTATCACTGATAGTGTACCATCTACTGGGTCGCATCAGCCACAGAGCTCTATCTAGCCTACTAGGGACCAAGAGCCAGAACCCATCCTCCCTCACAGAGGCACAGGGAACAGTAGCATTTATCTATTTACTTATACCACCACTGGACATAAGCACCGGGGAAGGCAATCAGAAAGTCGGCAAGATAAAACAAACCATAGCTGGCTAAAGAAGAGACTATAGTCTCATGAACCACCAGAAGAACTCCTTAACAATGTAAATAAACGATTGAAAAGTTTCAAAACAAGTACCAGCTCATTTGCCCCACTTTCCCCACTCATTTGGGGAAGAGGAGAAGTAACTTGCAGTTAGTCGGTGACCCAGTCCTCAGTTCTATGATAATGTGTGTAGTGTGTGTACTCTCCTAATTGTGCTTGCAGGGGTTGAGATCTGGCTCTTTGGTCCCGCCTCTCAACCGTCAATCAACAGGTGTGTACTCACCTAGTTGTACTCACCTAGTTGTGCTTGCGGGGGTTGAGCTCTGGCTCTTTGGTCCCGCCTCTCAACCATCAATCAACTGGTGTACAGTTTCCTGAGCCTAATGGGCTCTATCATATCTACACTTGAAACTGTGTATGGAGTCAGCCTCCACCACATCGCTTCCTAATGCATTCCATTTGTCAACCACTCTGACACTAAAAAAGTTCTTTCTAATATCTCTGTGGCTCATTTGGGCACTCAGTTTCCACCTGTGTCCCCTAGTGCGTGTGCCCCTTGTGTTAAACAGCCTGTCTTTATCAACCCTGTCGATTCCCCTGAGAATCTTGAATGTGGTGATCATGTCCCCCCTAACTCTTCTGTCTTCCAACGAAGTGAGGTTTAATTCCTGCAGTCGCTCCTCGTAGCTCATACCTCTCAGCTCGGGTACTAGTCTGGTGGCAAACCTTTGAACCTTTTCCAGTTTAGTCTTATGCTTGACTAGATAGGGACTCCATGCTGGAGCCGCATACTCCAGGATTGGTCTGACATATGTGGTATATAATGTTCTGAAAGATTCCTTACACAAGTTTCTAAAGGCCGTTCTTATGTTAGCCAACCTGGCATATGCTGCTGATGTTATCCTCTTGATATGAGCTTCAGGGGACAGGTCTGGCGTGATATCAACCCCCAGGTCTTTCTCTCTCTCTGACTCTTGAAGTATTTCATCTCCCAAATGATACCTTGTATCTGGTCTCCTGCTTCCTACCCCTATCTTCATTACATTACATTTGCTTGGGTTAAACTCTAACAGCCATTTGTTCGACCATTCCTGCAGCTTGTCCAGGTCTTCTTGAAGTCTCAAGCTGTCCTCCTCTGTCTTAATCCTTCTCATAATTTTGGCGTCGTCAGCAAACATTGAGAGGAATGAGTCTATACCCTCTGGGAGATCATTTACGTATATCAGAAACAGGATAGGTCCAAGTACAGAGCCCTGTGGGACTCCACTGGTGACTTCACGCCAGTCTGAGGTCTCACCCCTCACTGTAACTCTCTGCTTCCTATTGCTTAGGTACTCCCTTATCCACTGGAGCGCCCTACCTGTTACTCCTGCCTGTTTCTCCAGCTTATGCATCAACCTTTTATGGGGTACTGTGTCAAAGGCTTTCCGACAGTCCAAAAAAATGCAGTCCGCCCACCCTTCTCTTTCTTGCTTAATTCTTGTCACCTGATCGTAGAATTCTATCAAGCCTGTAAGGCAAGATTTACCCTCCCTGAACCCATGTTGATGGGTTGTCACGAAGTCTCTTCTCTCCAGATGTGTTACTAGGTTTTTTCTCACAATCTTCTCCATCACCTTGCATGGTATACAAGTTAAGGACACTGGCCTGTAGTTCAGTGCCTCTTGTCTGTCACCCTTTTTGTATATTGGTACTACATTAGCAGTCTTCCATATTTCTGGTAGGTCCCCCGTTTCCAGTGACTTACTATACACTATGGAGAGTGGTAAGCAAAGTGCTCCTGCACACTCTTTCAATACCCATGGCGAGATTCCATCCGGCCCAACAGCTTTTCTCACATCCAGCTCCAATAGGTGCTTTTTGACCTCATCTCTTGTAATTTCGAACCTATCCAAGGTCACCTGGTTTGCTGCCACCTCTCCCAGCGCCGTGATATCTCCCTGTTCTATTGTAAAGACCTCCTGGAACCTTTTGTTGAGTTCTTCACACACCTCTTTGTCATTCTCTGTGTACCTGTCCTCGCCCACCCTAAGTTTAATCACCTGTTCCTTCACTGTTGTCTTCCTCCTGATGTGACTGTGTAGTAGCTTTGGTTCAGTCTTGGCTTTGTTAGCTATATCATTTTCATACCTTTTCTCAGCTGCTCTTCTCACACTGACATACTCGTTCCTGGTTCTCTGGTATCTCTCTCTACTTTCTGGTGTTCTGTTATTACGGAAGTTCCTCCATGCCCTTTTGTTCAGCTCCTTTGCTTTCATACATTCCCTATTAAACCACGGATTCTTCCTTTGCTTCTCTGTTTTTTCCTGTTGGGCTGGGACAAACCTGCTTACAGCCTCCTGACATTTTTGGGTGACATAGTCCATCATGTCTTGTACGGACTTGGTTCCGAGTTCTGTGTCCCATTGTATATCCCATAGGAATTTATTCATCTCCTCATAGTTTCCCTTTCGGTACGCCAGCCCTTTGGTTCCCAGTTCTTTTTGGGGGTGATAATTCCTAGCTCAACCAGGTACTCAAAGCTCAATACACTATGATCACTCATTCCCAAGGGGGCTTCCAACAACTTCCCTTATATCCGACTCATTTAGGGTAAATATCAAATCAAGCAAGGCTGGTTCATCCCCTCTCCTCTGTGTGTGTGTGTGTGTATCAGGTGACTTCTCTCCGCTGAGAGAGCTGACCTGCTTCAGCAGGGGTTCGTGTCGCCCTAATATGGTTCACTCATTCACCAAGACAAAGGGTGGGGGGCCTAGTTTGCTACCTCCTGGTCTCATGATTCATGGCCTTGTTGGGTCGTTTCTCACAGCCTGCAGTGGAGTTGGTTGGGCCTTTTTCCCCCTTTTGGTTTTGGGGGTCGAGTCTTTGTAGGTAGGATTCTTCTCCCCGTCTTCTTCTGGTCGTCTCGGAGTGAGTGGAGTTGGACATGGTCGAGACAACTTCGTCCTTTCAGTGAGTTACCTGCATTTTTCTGGTCCAAAACAAAATCAGTTCATTCCCTGCCCCTTCTTTCCAATGACCACCTTGTCCCAGGTCCATCTTGTTCTTGAGGCGGATGATTTCCCTGGATGCTTATTAGCACATCCCGATACAATTGTTCTGAGATTGGTTGGGCTTTGTTGCAGGATGTCAAACCTACCTCTTTGGGTACTTCCCTCTGAGCTCAATCTGATTCCACATGAGTTCACATGCTTGACTCAGGTCATCATGGCCCGTCTTCATTTGTTGGGTGTTCAGGTCTTGGCCTACCTTGATGACTGGTTAGTTTGGGCTCGCAATCAGTCCATGTGTCTGCTAGCCAGGGTATTCTGGTTCTTTCTCAGCTTGCCAGGTTTGGGTTCCTGGTGAACTGGTGGACGTCCCAGTTCATTCCAGATTCCCACCCTCCCAGGTTCAGGCTTGGCTGGACCTTGATTGGACTTTCGGTCGGCGTCTCTCTCCCTGCCTCCAACGGCCTTGACTCAGTGGCTGCTCGAGCAGCTGTGCAGGAACTTCAACCTTGCCTGCCTTGTTTATCCTCTGCCAGAATTTGGCCTTGGGGGCTGTTCTGGTTTCTCTGGAGCAGCCTCTTTCGCTGCTTCCACGATCATTAGGTGTGGATCTCGTGTATCCTGCACCAGCTGCTGTATCACCAGCTTCCTCCTCAAGTTTTTGGGGTTCAGTTCCCTGGTGCCTTCCTCCATCTTCTCTTAAAGTTTTGACGCATGCCTTTGCTCTCTGTTGGGGCTTTGTGACCAGCATTCACCAGGTTGATCAGGGGGCAATGGTCCTCTCTTCTTCATCAGGTGCACAGTATGATCTAGAAGTTTGTGGCCATGTGGCATGGCCACATGGATGGTTCGGATTCCATGGGACTCCATTATCCAGCTACATTTGGACTGTTCCCCAGTGGTTCATTGTCTCAAGTGCAAGGTGGGTTCCCTTTAGTTCCTGCCTCTTTGGAGCTGGACTATATGGATTGCTCTTCTTCTGGTTTCTTGAGGTTTGGTTCTCCATGCAATTCATGTGCATGGAGCGTTCAATGTCTTTGCAATGGTCTGTCTCAGTTCCTTATAGGTGAAACAGTTACGCAGTACCCTGCGCCCCACCAGTGCTATAACTACCACTAACCCCAAGATAAACAAGGGAGGAAAACCCCCAAACATTCGGGGCGGCTAAATGCCAAGCAGCGAAAAGCCAACAGAGGTAGACCCAAGATGACTTGTGGAAGGCAACCCCAAGCCCCAAGGGCAGTGCTTACAGGGCACTCAAGGAAGGTGACCCTAAGCACATGCAGCCCAAGTACCTGAGAAAACTACTCCCAGCTCACACGACCACCGTAAGAGCAGCACTGAAAACAAGTCACAGCACTGAGACAAGACTGGAGCTGGAGCCACACGACCATGCACGATCCCATCAGCTGAGGAACTGGGGCGAGGATCGCCGGCTCGGGGGTCTGGGGCTCCCCCTTCCTCCTCCCGGGGAGGGAAGAGCTGTGCAGACATGCGGCGTGGCTCGTGTGACGTCATGCTTGTTTGCTCATTTTTCTTTTGGGGAGTTCTGTCTACTCATTTGTCTATTTTCGTTGTTAACCAGAATAAGGGTTTGTTTTGTGGCGCTTACCTTTTTGGGTGCCTGTCCCAGTCGATGGCAGATATAGAATGCTCCAAATCACATGTGTATTTCTATGGGCTATTTCTTCCCGTGCCTCTGTGAGGGGGCCAGGTTTTGGCTTGTGGTCCCCGGTAGACTAGAACTCCACCCACATCGACTGACGCAAAATAGTTAGGGTATCCATGTCAGCCATGGATAGCTCCGGGGAGCCTTCGGGACTCATCCAGAAAATGGCGTTTCATTACATTTAACGCGGGTTTTTTGTTTCCCTCACCTCCGGTTGTAGGGTTGGAGAGTTTCATGCTCTTCTCCAGTGGTGGGGGTTTTTGTTCTTTTCACCCTACTGGCTGGTTTGTTCATCTGCAGTCAACTCCTCATTTTCTGGTGAAGAATGAGTTGTTTAACTTCTGGAGGGGTCCCATGGTAATTAGCTTGATTGGTTCTGACGGGGGTGCATCATTTGTTGCGTCCAGTGGCACTGCACTCTTTCACTACCTTCGAGCCACTGATTATGCCTCGGTGGATGCTCTGTGGGTTGATCCGTTCACCTTGGTCCCCTGTTCCAAGCCTCGTATTTCTCACATCGTCTTCAGTGTTATTAAATCCAACCAGCCTGCTGTCTCCCCTAGTGTGCCCAAAATGTTCGGAAATATGCCGCTCTCTTGACTGTGTTCACTAACATGTCCTGGGCTGATATTCGGGCACAGGGGTTTTGAAGGTCAAACTGGTGGAGGGTTCTGATGGCCTAGTATCTTGTCACTGTGCCTGGGCTTCGGCGTCATTGTGTGACTTTGGGTTGTGTCTTGCGGCCTGGCGTCTCTTTCTCGTCTTAATTTTGCACTGCTTCCTCCTCCCTGGTAAGTGCTCTGGGTTTTATTCTCTGGATATACAGTATAGCTACAGGAAGCCTCAAGAGGCTCCACCCAGAAAACCAGCACTAAATGTAATGAAACACCAATTTCTGAGTGAGTCCTGGTGGATTGCTGACCTACAGATCATTGGGGAGTTTTCTCACATCTTCCATAGAACTGAGGGCTATGTCACCAGCTGACTGAGAGTTACCTACACCCTCCTCCCCAAACAAGTATGGGCAAATGGGCTGGCACTTATCTTGAAACTTTTCGATCATTTGTTTACAGTGTTGGTGGAGTTCTTCTGGCAGTTCAGGAGGCTACGGTCTCTTGTTTAGCCATCTGTGGTTTGTTTTGTCTTGTTGACTTTCTGGGTGCCTTCCCCAGTGGTAGCATAAATAAATAGATAAATGTACTGCTCCCTGTGCTTCTGTGAGAGGGGGTTGCATTCTGGCTCTTGGTCCCTGGTAGGCCAGATAGAACTCTGTGGCTGATGCGATAGTACAGTATCAATGATAGTAACTTCAGAGAGCCACCAGGGCTCAACCAGAAATCAACGTTTCATTACATTCAGCGCTGGTTAACTGAAAACCTTTTTCATGTCAAGAAAGTGCTATATAACCATTTGTTACATTAGGATTCACTGTCGTGTAATACATGGTTGCATTTGGTAACATGAACAGAACACTACCTAACACTGTATTCCTAAAATTTAAGGCTTTAAAATTCGTATTACTAATATAAACACTTATGTTTATTTATTCAATAAGCTTATAATATTCTTAACAAATTAGGCCTGAATTCCTGTATGAACACACTTACAGATTTTGAAATATCATCTGTTGTGGTGCCCACTTCTCTGGGCTGAGCATCTTCAAGGCAACTGGAAAGCGTACTTGCAAGCGTGGCGTTGACATTATTTTCTCGCCACCCCCTTTAAGAGGGAGTATTTGTTTCTTCATTCGGAGGTGTTCCAAATAAGCCCTTTCTTGTATTCCCCTCATCTAACGAAAAACTTGTATTAGTGACATACAGTACAAAATATTTTTTACATGTACTTAACATTTACAAAACAGTATACAATATACGTATATACAGTATTCACTTGTGTGCCATACTAAATGAAACTATGAATAATAAAATGTCAGCTTTAAACTTTCCATATTATATCTTTTGCCATTGGCCAAGCAGTACAGAGGACTATGAAAGGAAATTTTTTTGAACAATTCAAGGAAGCACTAAACTGACATAAAATTAAAGATTACCCCACTACGAAACGGAAAATGAAGACATGTGACAAAAAGACTAGAAAGCAGGTAGGAGAAATACATAATAATCTACACACAGAAAATATTAGAGGGACCGGTTCCAAATTTGCACATGGAAATAACACCACACGAGACTGGAAGGCATGGTTGAAAGTGCCAAACAGCCCTCACTGAAAAGCAGAGGTGCAATTGGTATGCTGAGAAAGACTTTTGTCAATATCAGCAGAGCCCAAGACATCTATCAATAAGAGCCCAAGACTTTTCAACACTCGCTCTAAACCTAAGGGGAATATCTAGCTGACCTGTTATGGTCAGAGAACGACCTGTTCAAAAGAGAATTTGAATACTTCCAAAGGATACTTGGTTAACTGGTTATGATTTATATGTCAGGCTGTGAGTAGTCTAACAGTCTGGTTGACCAGACCAACTAGGAGGCCCAGTCAGAGAATGGGCTGCAGGGACATAGATCCATAGATTGGAACCGAAGCAAGATGGTACATTAAGTATGCATATTGGATGAAGGGTACGCCAGTAAGCAAGACATTATTATTTACAAAGAAAACGAGGCATTATTTTAGACATCCAGGTCTCAGCTGATAACTTCCCACTCTCGTCCACATCAGAGCAAGTGTGAAAAATACAGCTCCCTGGAGCGCCTCCAATGGGTCTGGGAATATAAGGGTAAGCACTCAACATCCACCTCTTTCATCACCCTAAACTGGCCAGGTGGATGGTGCAGAGAATATGTGTAAACTGCAAGATATGGGCTTCATGAAACATGAAAGGAGACCTAAAGATCTGCTCAGTGAAAGGCCTGACCTGGACATACTGTACTTCCTCTACAGAGTATGATCTTAGTCTACACCAAAGGGCAGACGACCATAGTCCCTAGGATCACAGATAAATGAGTGCAGAATACAGTAGTCATAAAAATGACACCCATTACCAAGCCAGCTGGCAACTAGCTACCAACGTTAGGGGCATCATTAATGGAGGTGCCACTTCCCCTAGGGTTTTCACCAGAGGGTGGATGACCTGGCCGAAGCGTATAAGTTGGGGTGGTATCTGGAGGGCCAACATGATGTAACGCCGGGAGAATACAGCCATGACTCACCATGGGAACGTCCGGGTAAGAAGCCTGTAACCTCAGATTCAGCTAGAGTTAATTGAAATATTAATGATACATTTTGATTGCTTTTTCGTACATCATGGGCAGCTGATGCCCTGATGTGCTGACCAAGTTGGCTGAATCAGCTGGGAACAGGTCCACACCAGACGTTCCCACAACAGTGTAAAACGCATTCTTCTGGGGCAACACGTGAGGAACGCAACTTTGAATTTGTGTCCTCATGTGTTGCCCCAAAAGAATGAGGTGATTTGATAAAATGCTATGCCCAAGATAACCATCCAGGTGCCGGCGGGGAAGTGGTTCAAATAGCTTAGGCTATCACTTCCTTATGTCCGGTCGTGATGGTCAAGCGGATTAAGGCGTCCTGTAGTTACCAGTTGCGTTGCTCCTGGGAGTATGGGTTCGAGTCACTTCTGGGGTGTGAGTTTTCATTCGCATATAGTCCTGGGTACCATTCAGGCTTGCTCGCATTTGTGTTCCTCACGTGTTGCCCCAAAAGAATGAGGTGATTTGATAAAATGCTATGCCCAAGATAACCATCCAGGTGCCGGCGTCGAAGTGGTTCAAATAGCTTAGGCTATCACTTCCTTATGTCCGGACGTGATGGTCAAGCGGATTAAGGCATCCTGTAGTTACCAGTTGCGTTGCTCCTGGGAGTATGAGTTCGAGTCACTTCTGGGGTGTGAGTTTTCAGTCATCTATATATATATATATATATATATATATATATAATATATATAATATATATATATATATATATATATATATATATATATATATATATATATAAATAAATACTATATTTTATTTCTTGAGGAATATATTAAGTGCTGCTGCAGCATGAGTGAGTGTATTGTGTGGGTGGGCAGGCATAAATGGATGTAATGTGTATGTGTGAAGTATTAATTTAGCAAGTGGACCTGCAATGCAAATTTCCTTTCTTATGTTCAATGCTAATGTAGTGTTTTAGAAAACCTGTACTTAGGCAGCTTGCATAATTCCTGGTCTCATTTCTCCTCACTTTTCACATTTAAATACACATGCCATTGT
>WNGS01113158.1:15572944-15588507 GCA_020271785.1 Procambarus virginalis | reverse complement strand
TTTGTTGGTTTGCCTTTATGTAGCACTTTACTGGTCTGCCTACCCTATCACTTTGTAGAAAAAAGAATTGATTTCTTCTTCATTCCTGCTCTCATTTAAACTTTTTGCCTCGGTGAGGTTCAGTTTCAGCTTCTCTTGTCTTCTTTGAAAGATCTCGTCTTAACGACCACACTTTCCCATCCTCATCACTTTGTAATTTTCTAGCATTCCTTAGTACTTCTTCCATCTGTTTGGCACCATTTAGGGTGATCCTCAAAGGTCGATCTTTCCTTTTACATATCTGCCTATTCTCCTGTAGTCGCACACATTCTCTATGGTAGTAAGACCTTCCACGAGGCCAACAATTTTATAGCTACTTCGCTTCTTCTACAGCTCTTTCTGACCTAGATGTTATCCCTTTTCTTTGCAACCAAAAATTTCAGGGACTTACTCCTCAACTGTGTTTTGCACTAACTTTGGGTTAGATGCCAATTCCTTTCTCACTTCCAGCCTAATGTTTGTTTTATCTTGGTTGCTGCAGTGTTTGGCTTCTTTACTGCTTCTTCAATTTTTTCCTTCTTGGCCACTTGTGCATAGGTGAGTTGCATATCTTTCTTGCACTGTTCTATCCCTGTGTAACTTCCTCCATCTGTGCTGACAAAAGTTGTTTCTCATGTTGAATTTACTTACCTAACCTATTGTAGTCATTATGTTTATATTTACTTTACTTCTTCCAAAGCTATTTTTAAGATTTTTATTTTCTTCTTCCATGGCTTTGCAATTTGTTTCCAATTGATCTTATCCTTGCACAGGTCTTTCACTAAACCCTCAAGACAAACTTTGCTATTCAAAGGGTTATTACTTTCAATTTAATAATTATTTATACATGAGAGTTCACTATAGTATCTAATTTTACCAACTTGTTGTGTAGACTACTTATATCAATGCTTTCTTCATTGAATCACGCAAAATCAAGCTCTGTTTTGTTTTTCCTCTTGCCGGTGGCCATCTTGAATGTTCTTTGTACTGGAAACACTAGGGCACCTTTTTCTCATCCAATTTTTCACTTCCCTTAGCACATTCCTGTTATCTCACCTATTTTTCAAAAGCACTATACCTTTATGTTCTCTGGGACACCACTCGCTATCATCAGCCTGTACTACAATACAGTACTTAGGAGTGTTGAAATATGCTGGAGCTCCTCTGATGCAAGTGTTGACCCTAGGGGTGTCACCTTTTGAATGAATGAATGTGTGTGTGTGTGTCTTCACCTATTTGTGCTTGCGGGGGTTGAGCTTTGGCTCTTTGGTCCCGCCTCTCAACTGTCAATGAACTGGTGTACAGATTCCTGAGCCTACTGGGCTCTTATCATATCTACATTTAAAGCTGTGTATGGAATCCGCCTCCACCACATCTCTGCCTAATGCATTCCACCTGTTAACTACTCTGACACTGAAAAAGTTCTTTCTAACATCCCTGTGGCTCATTTGGGTACTCAGTTTCCACCTGTGTCTCCTTGTTCGCGTACCACCAGTATTGAATAGTTTATCCTTGTCTACCCTGTCAATTCCCCTGAGGATTTTGTAGGTAGTGATCATGTCTCCCCTCACTCTTCTGTCTTCCAGTGTCGTAAGGTGCATTTCCCGCAGCCTTTCCTCGTAACTCATGCCTCTTAGTTCTGGGACTAGTCTAGTGGCATACCTCTGAACTTTTTCCAGCTTCGTCTTGTGCTTGTCAAGGTACGGGCTCCATGCTGGGGCCGCATACTCCAGGATTGGTCTTACATAGGTGGTGTACAAGATTCTGAACGATTCCTTACACAGGTTCCTGAAGGCTGTTCTGATGTTAGCCAGCCTCGCATATGTCGCGGACGTAATTCTTTTTATGTGGGCTTCAGGAGATAGATTTGGTGTGATATCAACTCCTAGATCTTTCTCTCTTTCCGTTTCATTAAGTACTTCATCTCCTATTCTGTATCTTATGTCGTGGCTTCCTGTGTGTGTGTGCGCATGTGTGTGTACTTACCGTATGTGCCTGCAGAATCGAGCTATTGGCTCTTGGATCCCGCCTTTCTAACCAATCTATTTTTCCTCTTATGTCTACTACAGTGGGACCTCAACTTACGATTTTAATCCGTTCCCAGAGACGGGGTCTAAGTCAAAACATCGTAAGTCGAAACAAATTTTCCCACAAGAAATAATGGGAATTGAATTAATCCATTCCACACCCCCAAAAATATTAACTTGAAAATACATTTTATACTGAATACAATTTTTTTATCTTGGGGTTATCTTGAGATGATTTCGGGGCTTAGCGTCCCCGTGGCCCGGTCCTCGACCAGGCCTCCTTTTTGTTACACACCCCCTGGGAAGCAGCCTGTAGCAGCTGTCTAACTCCCAGGTACCTATTTACTGCTAGGTAACAGGGGCATTAGGGTGAAAGAAATATTTTACCCATTTGTCTCTGCCTCCACCGGGGATCGAACCCAGAACCTCGGGACTACGAATCCTAAGCGCTGTCCACCGAGCTGTCAGGCGTCCTTGTGTAACTAACTGCAATACAGTTCATATGTTTATCTTACCTTTATTGAGGACTCTTGTTGGCATATGGAAGATGATGAGGAGGAGGAGAGGTGTTACTGTTTGGAAGGGGAGTCCCCTTACATTATAACATCAGGTAGTGATGACTTCTCTGGGGTACACTCTCTCCTACGTTTAGCCTGCATACCACTAGGACCTGTTTGTGGTTCATTGCTTGTTTGTTTCATTAAAAATGTCCATGGAGATTTGTTTTTCCCTTCATTTTAACATTTGTCTGTAGTGATGCATCACAGTGTCAATGAAAAGGTTAAGGCAACGGCCTACTGCAGCTTGATTTGGGCGAGTCATTTCAGCAAAAGTTTGCAGTTCTTCCCATGCTGCACACATTTTCTTAATTTTTGAGGAAGGGACATTCTGTACTGCCTCTATGGTTATCCTCACATGTGTTTTCATATGTTGAACCTTACCACTGACTTTCTTGGGACTCATGGCGTGATATATAACAATTACCTTTATGTTCAAAAAACAAAAAATCACCAAAATAATGGAATTTCTTATAAGCATGATCATCACTCAGCGGGTGGCTCAGGTATACTGAGGCAGGTCGGCCCGTTCCACCAGGAAACATACGCTTGGTCGACCCGAACGCGTATCAATGAAGATCATTAGTTGACGACACGATCGTAAGTTGAGTCGCATTTTCCTGCCAAATTTACACCGTAACTCAAAAAAATCATGTCAAGGTGTCACTATAAATATATTTCTCTAATACAGTGCGCATGCGCACACACACCCCCAGGAAGCAGCCCGAAGCAGCTTCTAACTACCAGGTACCTATTTACTGCTAGGCAAACAGGTGCATCAGGGTGAAAGAAACTCTGCCCATTTTGCTTGAATCTGTGTCCTCTTGTTCGTGAAGTTGCTGGTTTCAGGAATTCGTCTTTGTAAATTTGGTCAATTCATGTTAGTACTTTGTAAGTGGTGATCATATCACCTTTTTCTTCTATTTTCTAGTTTTGGCATGTTTAATGCCTCTAGTCTCTCTTCGTAACTATTGTTTTTCATTTCCGGAAGCCATTTTGTAGCATGCTGCTTCACCTGTTCCAGTTTCCTCATGTGCTTCTTGAGATTTGGGCACCATACATCTGCTGCATATTCCAGTTTTGGTTTTACAAAAGTCATGAACACTTTCTTTAGTATTTCACTATCAGTATAATTAAAAGCAAGTCAGAAGTCTGAGGTCTGTAATTCCTTTCCACATAATTTGTAAGTAGTATGTGGTCTATTTTATCCGATTCCACATTCCATAACATGGCATTTATTCACATTGAATTCCATTTGCCACTTGACGCTCCAAGCACTTATTTTATCTAGATCAGTTTGAAGGGCATTACAATAGTCTGCCTCTCCTATCTTCCCCAGTATCTTAGCATCATCCACAAATATGTTCATATAATTCTGTATTCCTTCTGGTAGATGGTGTATGTAGATGATGAACACTACTGGTGCAAGACCTGGACCCTGTGATACTCTACTAGTAATGCTCCTCCAGTCAGATACTTTGTAAGTATAGTAAGTAAGGGCAATCTCTGATTACTGCCCTCATCTGTCTGGCAGTTAAAAAAATTTAATCCATGTCGGAAGTGTCCCAGTCACCTGTCTAGCATGTTCCAGTTTCCAGAACAGCCTCTTGTGTGGGACTGTCAAAAGCTTTTTTTTTTTTTTTTTAGGTCCAGATAGACACAGTCAACCCAACCACCTCTTTCCTGTAGTATCGCTGTGGCTCTATCATAAAAACTAAGTAGATTTGTTACACAAGATCTTCCTGCTCAAAAAAATAATTCTGTCTGTCTGTTATTATGTCATTACTCTCTAGGTGTTCATTCCATTTGACTTTTAACTATTGTTTCTAGTATTTTGACTACCACGCTTGTTAGTGATAGGTGGTCTATAATTCGGAAGTTCCTCTCGACTACAATTTTTATAGTTTGTTACTATATTTGCCTTTTTCCGTTTATCTGCAAAGATTCCTGTGCACAAGGATGTCTGGAATATTAGTTGGAGTGGAATGCTCAGCTCAGTTGCACATTCTCGCAGCTCCCAAGGTGAAACTCCATCAGGTCAGACTGCTTTATTTCTTCCTAGTCCCTTGAATAGTATTTCCGCTTTGTCTTTAGATATCTCTCTGTATTCTATGGCATGCCCCGGAAGTGGTATTGGGTCTAGCTTTCTGAGATCCTCATTTTGTACAAACGCACTTTGGAACTGTTCATTTAGCATTTCACACACATCTTTTTAATTCTCAATAGTCCTGTTCCCTGTTCTCAATATCTGGATTTTATCACTCACATGCAGCTTGCTTTTAAAGAATGCAAAGAGGAGCTTTGCGAGCCATTGTCTACCATATTTAATAAATCATTAATGTGGTTCCAATTTTCAAGAAAGGAGATAAAGCACCTGCGTCAAACTATCGGCCAATTAGCTTAATGTCTTTTGTAGGAAAGTTACTTGAATCGATAATTGCAAATACCATTCATCTTCATCTTGAAAAACATAAATTAATAAATGATTCACAACATGATTTTATAAATGGCCACGTTCATGTTTAACAATAATCATTTTATTCCAGCATAGTTGAGGCAGTTGATAGTGGTAAGGTTTGTGATGTTGTATACCTTGACTTTATTAAAGCTTTTGATACAGTGCCACATGAAAGACTGATTAAAAAGATAGAGGCACATGGTTTTGGGGGTGCTATATTAAGTTGGATTAGGGCATGGCTATACCAAAGAAAACAGAGTTAGTATAAATAAGTCAGAGTGGAAAAATGTTGTGGAGTGCCTCAAGGCTCTGTCCTGGGACCTCTGTTAATCATAATATATATAAATGATTTAGTTTCAGGTTTGAGCAGCAATATTTTCAAATTTGCTAATGATACAAAAATCGGTAGGAAAATAAACACAGAAAAAGACTCGCTATCACTTCAAGACGATCTAAATAAGGTTTTGAAATGGTTAAAAGATTGGCAAATGCAGTTTAATGCTGATAACTGTAAGGTTTTGAGGCTAGGTAATGATGATAGAGTTACAAGATACGAGCTAGATGGCGTTGAGATTGCGAGGTCAGATTGCAAAAGGAATCTGGGAGTTATGATTAGTAAGAATTTAAAACCAAAAAATCAGTGCATAGATGTTCATAATAAAACAAGTAGGACACTGGGATTTATTTATCAAAGTGTTAGTAATAAGACACCTGGTGTTGTTGTTCAGCTATATCTTGCTCTGGTTAGGTCCCATTTAGATTATGCAGTTCAGTTTTGGTTGCTGTACTATAGAATAGATATGAATTCAATAGAACACATCCAGTGTAGGATGACAAAGTTAATCCCACAAATTAGAAAGCTGTCACATGAAGAAAGATTGATAAAGCTTAAATTACATTATCTAGAAAGGCAAAGAATTAGGGGTGACATAATAGATGTGTACAAGTGGATAAACGGACATAAACAAAGGGAATATTAATAGTGTATTAAAAGTATCAACACAAGACAGAAAACAAAACAATGGATATAAATTGGAAAAAGTTTAGATTTAGGAAAGACCTGGGTAAATACTGGTTCTGTAACAGGGTTGTTGATTTGTGGAATCAATTATCACGTAACATAATAGAAGTACGATCCCTTGATTGTTTTAAGCGTAAGTTAGACATATATATGAATGAGATCGAGTGGATATAAATAGGAGCTGCCTCGTATGGGCCGATAGGCCTTCTGCAATTACCTTTATTCTCATGTTCTTGAGTTTTCGACGCACAATCAAGAATTCCAGGTTCGAATCCCGGGCTGGACAAAAATAGTTGGGCACATTTTTTCACCTGATGCCTCTGTTCACCCAGCAGTGAGTAGGTATTACAGTATGGAGTTAGTCATCATGTTGTGGAGTTGCATCCTGGGCTGGATCAATAATTCATCCTGGGGGCGGGGGACATGATAAAGTCAAACGTGTATGGTATGAATACACTCTGGCTTCCTGGCCCCAGTCACAGTGAATTATAATTATTATATATTGCACAAACAGTCACAGTAAATTACCAAAATTATTATGATCATTTCAAAGCACTTAGTTTGGAAGAAGAAAGTATGCAAGGTTTAATGATTTGACTTATATTTTTCTGTCGTCTTGTTCTTTGGTGGTCTAAGAATTCCCACTCCCGCTCAGCAGTACCCTTGTTTCAGATAGTGGTTATTATTTTTCTATGAGAACTGAAGATATGGAAGATGCTGGGAGCTGCAGTGAACTATTAAGGAACATTGCAGATGAATGGGCCACTGAAGCTGCAACAGTACAGTTTGCCTGGGATGTTATAGGCCAGGCTGGCAATGTGTCACTTGATGTAGCTCGCCACATTCTTGCTTCCTACAGGGCAAAGTGTTCAGGTTGGTCATTAAAGAGTCTAGGGCTAATGCATGCTCAATAAATTTTTTTTATATATCCCATTTAGAAGTACTGTACCTTTTAATTTAAAAGTGTTTGTCTGTATTTGATATTAATTAAGATTTCTATTCAGTAATTATAGAATGCACTATCATATTGACATGAAACTTAAAGGCTAAATTTTGAAGTAAAAGGTGTCGATATTGAAATTAATCAAAGTAACTGTATGGTAAGATGTTCTTAGTTGCACTGTTTTTTCCATTCGTATGAGTATTGTGACCTACTGTACCTTACCTAGATTCATGGTTAATCAGGCCTACCTTACCTTGAGGATACCTTGAGGTGCTTCCGGGGCTTATCGTCCCCGCGGCCCGGTCATCGACCAGGCCTCCTGGTTGCTGGACTGATCAACCAGGCTGTTGGACGCGGCTGCTCGCAGCCTGACGTATGAGTCACAGCCTGGTTGATCAGGTATCCTTTGGAGGTGCTTATCCAGTTCTCTCTTGAACACTGTGAGGGGTTTGCCAGTTATGCCCCTTATGTGTAGTGGAAGCGTGTTGAACAGTCTCGGGCCTCTGATGTTGATAGAGTTCTCTCTCAGAGTACCAGTTGCACCTCTGCTTTTCAACGGGGGTATTCTGCACATCCTGCCATGTCTTCTGGTCTCATGTGATGTTATTTCAAATATAATTGTTAATTATAATTGTAATTATAAATAATTGTAAATATAATTAATTATAATTGTTAATTATAATTCAAATATAATTGTTAATTATAATTAATTATTAATTGTCAAATATAATTGATGTTATAGGCAAATATAATTATAGCACCAATTTTTTATTTTGTGCCACAGGGCACAAAATACGGAATCGCTATTTGTAATGTTTAAGAGTCACTTGAGATTAATCTAGAGAAAATTCAGAATGGTCTGTTCTCAAGCCAAAGTTAACAAAACTCCTATGGGTTGTGAGCAAGAATCTGTTTAACTCTGTTGTTAAATTTTAAATTAACAAGCAGTGATCTCAAAAGGGTTGTGACTTTCTGAGTTTGATTCTTCTTATTTAACTGGATTCAGTTTGTTGGTTTTCATCTGTCTTTACTGGGAATCAGGCAGTTTTCTTTCCCATATCTTTGGTTAGTGTTAAGATACAGGACTAGAAGTGATTTAACAAACAGTTTTCCACTGTATTTTCTGAGGGAGCCCCATCGGCTCCCAGAGCTAACCGGGCTAATATGAATGTATTAGACCCTGGCATCAGTCAATACACATGGAGTTCTAGGCCTACCATGGACCATGAGCCAGAACCTGGCCCCCTCACAGAGGCACGAGGAGCAATGGCTTGTAGAAACCCCCATGTGGTTGGAAGCATCCTATGTCTGCCATCGACCGGGTCAGGCACCCAGAAAGGTAAGCATCCCAAAACTAACTCCTATTCTGGTTAAAATATTGCTACTGAAAGCCGAATTAGTAGACAACTCCCCAATGAAAACGAGCTAACAAGCGTGACATCACGATTCACCGTGCCACTGTCTGCGCAACCCCCCCTCCCTCCCTGGGAGGGGGAGGGGGAGCCCCAGACCCCCTGTGATGGCTATCCAAACACCTAGTTCTGTGGCCAATGTGAACTGGTAGGGTTGTATACCTCTGGCTCCTGTGTTTTCCAGTTCTGTGCCTTATGGTGTGGTCCTGTCTACTAGGCGGTTTGCGAGTCGGGAGTAATTTTACAAGTATAGTACTCAGGCTGCATGCGCTTAGGGTCCCCTTCCCTAGGTGCCCTGTAAGTACTGCCCTTGGGGCTTGGGGCCACCTTCCACAAGTCACCTTGGGGTCTACCTCTGTTAGGTTTTTTACTGCTCGGTGATTGACCATCCTTGGAGTCAGCTGGGGTGTTTCACGCACCACTGTTTGCCTCTGGGTAGGAGGTAGTTTCGTCACTGGTTGAGGCGCAGAGTACTGTACAGGTAGTCTTCATCTCTCATAGCAGCCGGTTCTGTTCCACCTGGGCACGTTGTCCTCTTGCGGCGTTTTTCTTTTTGTTTTCCGCTTGGTGGGTGGGGGTCTGCTCCATGGTTTGATCACACCTATTTATATCTCGGTGGTCCTCCACTAGGCCCTCGTGAGTGTACACATCCTGGGGGTTCAGCTTTAGCAGTTTGCTTGGTAACTTTTGGGCGCCAGTCAGCAGTACCCTGCCTGGGCTTCCCTTTGTGAAATTACACAACTAAGGGCCCTGGGAAACCTTGCAGGGGCTCTTAGTCCAATGGATGCGACCCCTGGGTCCCCTCTCGCTTTGTGCGAGTTTGTAGGTTGCTCTGTCCCCTTGTCTCAGGGTGACACTTATTGGTTGTGCCTCCGTCATGCTGCCTGTTGGGTCAGTGACACCTTCGACCCAGAGTCTTGCTAGTTTTGTTCCTTGTTCGTACACCAATTCACCCAGTTCGATGATCATGATATGCGGGTGCAGGCAGCTTCAGCATTGCATGCTTGGGTTAGGTTGCTACAACACGCTAGGTTGGTTGCTACCCCAGATGCCCAAAGACTGCCCCGTTTTGGTTATAGGGACCCAGACTTGGGGGTGTTAGTCGCTTTGTGTTGGTTGGGACCCGAGGTTTTAGACCTCCCACATCCTGCCTCATGTGGTGTGGGAGGCCATAGTGGCTTACCTCCTGCACAACCTTATTTAGGTATAGGAGGAGGAGCTCCTCCATTGCTTCTCGTGGATTACGCCTTCATAATGGATCCTTCTTCTTTCACATTTGGATATTCTTACTGGGTTTGTTATGAGGTTCTGGAGTCGTCCTGGCTTGAGGACTGCCTCTTTTTTCTCGTTAGAGGCGTGGCACTCATTCTGTCGGTCCCGTGCGCTTGAGTGGCGCAAGGCTCATACAGTGGCCCAGGTTTTCCGGGGGGGGGGGGCAACTCTGAGCACCTCAATGCATGCTTGTTCACCCCTGTTTTTCCTCTGGGTGTCGGTGTTGTGCAGCTTCATGCTTAGGTTCCCTCCCTTTCAGCTGTGCTGGTCACTGAGGACTTGAGCACTTGGGGCCTGTTGCTTCAGTCTTGCAGGTCTTTTCATGTGCTGTCCTCGGACTGGCTTGAGGACGTGGAAGCGCTTGGAGCCGATCATGGGTCTGGTGCGTTGATCTCGGCGGTGCATGCGTCGTCTGCTCTTTTGACGCTATTTGTGCCAATCCTGCGGGATGGAGGTGTTGCTAGACGGGAAGCAAAAAAAGTATGTCGGTAGGTGGTGGTTGCTTCCTCTGTGGAATCCACTTGGGCCGTGGTCACTGGGCGTGAGGCACTGGTAAACTGAGGGGCGGTGGGGCGGAGGGGCAACGATCGCCATACCACCACGCGCTAGGTCGGCCTGTACGCGTATCAACAAACTTGTGTTCCGAGGTAACCCTCGCCTTCCGAGGCACATTTTCCAAGCAAATCCTGTTCGTATTCCGAAAAACTCGTATTCAGGGACACTCGTATTCCGAGGTACCACTGTATATCTGTTTCTGCTTGCACAGGGAGGCACGGTACCTTTGTGTCCTTGGTTGTCTGGGCTGGTGCTCCTCCTTGCTCCTGATGTCTATTTCTGGTTGCCATCAAGTTTCCTGGATTCATCATCTTTCTGGAGTTTTCCCTTTTCGGGCATGAGTCTCAATTGTGTTTTGGGTCCTGTGCATTGCCCTGGCTTGCAGATTTTTCCATTTGGGGGAAGAGAGGGAGGGGGGGGGGTTGACACGTGGCTTCAGTTCACCTGCTGTTCTTGGGTGCCCACTTTCTTCCAGTGGGCATTGGTACCTCCCAGTTCTGTTGGGTTGCTTGGCTCTTGCCCTCTATGGCTCCAGGCACTATGGGGGATATTTGCCTATCGTTTTCCAGTCAAGGCACTGGCAGCTGTTTCCTGGTATTTAGCCATTCACTTGACTTTAGGCAAGCTGTCTCCTCCCATGTTTGGTTTAGACTTGGTTCCTTTCCTTGATGTCCATTCCTCCTCTTACCTCATTTAATTTTTCTAACAGTAGCTGTTTTTGGGTTTAGCCCCATCGGCTCCCTGAAGCTATCACACTGAATAACTGCCATACAACTTAGTGCCATCAGTCACCGAGTTCTATTTGCCTACTGGGAGAGCGAGCCAGAACCTGGCCCCCTCAGAGAGGTGCAGGGAGCGATGGTCTATGAACACTTTACATTTAAAGTTTATCATCCTTGTCATTAACCAAGGGAAGGCACCCAGAAAAAAAGGGAAGATATTCAAATCAAAACAGACTACTGCATGGTTAAAAACAATGTAATCATATTTGCATAGGTGCTGGGTATTTTACTTGGAGTTAATATATGTGGTTTTGGTAGGAGTGCCACATTGTCTTGTGCCCTGTATAGCATTTGACCAAGTTGATGGTAGAGTTTGGACATTTCTCACCATTCTTTTCCTGTTTTCCTTACTAAATATATAAATATACCCCTGGTATGTATGGGTGTTCCTGTATTCATAATTGCATTCTTTTAACTTCATTTGCTTGGTTCCTTTGATATGAAATGCTGAGCAACTCTGTTAAAACATTCCTTCTTGTTTAATGAATTTTAGTTTTATTGGTTTTTACGTGCTAATCCTATGTATAATGAACACGTACACTGTATTATGGCAGTAATACATCCGTACTGTCCGAAGACACTGTGTTACGTGCATGACACTTGTGTACACACATGTTGCACATATTACCATGTATCATGCTAATTTATGTATATATACAATCTATTTACACACTATACACTGTCTCACACTATATACATTCACCATCAACACTTTCAGAACACCGCGAGTGTGAGCTGCCACTCCCAGCCAGCCCTCCCTCACTCCAACAATTTACTCAATTTACTCGCAAACATTGCTCCTCCCACCATACTGTATTGTTTTATTACACTATTTACACATGTTATATATACCTATCTACATGTTTTATTTACCAAAATTATGCAAGTAAGCCGGTATTGTGTCCAAACAGTACAGTGGCCACCATACACTGCATGAGAAATCACACAGCAGACGATGCTACGATTACGACGCCACCTCCCTCACCAAAATAGCTCCTCTCAACATATTCCTGTTGCTGTTATTACACTATATACACACACCGTATATACCCATGTACATATGTGTTCCCCATAGCGAACCACTAAGCAAACAAGAGTGGCTGCCACACACAGTGAGGCTACCTCAATTCTCTCCCTTCCTCCCTCCTTCACCAAAATTCCTCCTTCCACAATACTACGCACAACGCTAATTATAACCACAATCCTGGTCACTAATTCCTGTAAATGAATAATTGACCACAAGTTTATTTTGAAAAGGAGCCTAAGAAGTCATTTAAAGATTCCTAGATGGATGAAATAATGCTGTGATGCTGTGGCTAACGCTGTGAACATCGTAAACAGCATTGAATCACTGATATTTGAACATTGTACACCCAGTCATTATCAGGCTCTTCTATAATACTATCATGGCCAAATAATACAAGTTATATATATATTTTGACATTATTAGGCAATGCTGTGGTCACACGCTGAACAGCAGTGCTGTGTGCTCGTGCTGCGAGCACCAGCCTTGGTTTCTCACTCACTACTGAGGCTCTCACACCCGGGAATGTGGACCACGATTTTTTTTAAAGAAGGCGTCTGTTTACAAGAGCCCTGAGGAAGCTAATGTGAACCCCATGTTGCCACGGGGGTTTTGAATGGAACGTGAGAAATACAAATACCCGGAGGTGCGTAGCGCACACCAGACATGAGCCTGCAGGCGCGTTGCACAGTAAAAGGGTTAATGTTTTATTTACTTATTTACTTATTAAACTTCTAACATTGTTCCTAAAAGGGCTCACAGGTTGGCCCTGCTTTCCACAAAGTATTATTTTGTACATTGTTCCTTTGGTTTTGTCTGCTTGTCTTTTTTTTCTTTTTCTTTTTTTTTTTGCAGGGATATTCCTGTGGGCCCTAAGCCTCTGGCTGGCCCACTAAGTTTTGCTTGTTTCTGTTTTGCTTGGGCGGATTACGGGTATTTGACTCGTATGGTCGCTTCAGTAAGATTTTGTCCCATGTGTTTAACAACTTCTTCTGCACTGTTGAATCTAAGTTGAAATCTTAATGGGTTTGTAACTCGGCATTGTGTTAGATAATGTTCCAGTGGTCTGTCGGGCATTTCTCCACAGTGCTGACATTGCCTCTCATCTTCCGGAACCTGTAAGCCTATTTCCCATGTGCTTGTCACTGATCATCTATACTCTCCTTATCTTTAATTTTTTATTTGAGTTTTGATGTGTGAATCTTAACTCCCATGGTCCAACTCTCACGGTTGCTTGCCTTTTTTTTTTTTTTTTTTTTTACTGTGAAGTTCAGAGATATATGTAAATGTAGTTGTGGTTAGGTATTGCCACTCACTAAAAAGATTCAACATTTTACAAATACAGTTGCTCAATACATACTACTGTATTAGTTTATTCATAAACTGTCATCATAAACAAGACTTTAATTATTTAGAGGTTTCAGATATTCATTTTTGAAATCATGTTTCAGGAAAGAGACGTCATGTAGGAGGATATATTCAGTGTCCCAAATGTAGCACACCTCGGATTGCTGGTTTCTGTAAATCTCGACTTTTGGGCTGTCCACGGAATGCACGTAATATGAAAACCCTCCTCAAAAAAGAAAGAAAGAATCCTCGCAAGCTGACCTGTACAGAAAAGATGAAACTATCATGCTTCCACTCAAGACAAAATATAATAGAAGTATCCTGTTTAATATGTAAGTATAAAATGAGAGAGTTATGCTCTGTTCCTGTAAAAGAAAAGCCCATAGTTGAAGTGAAGTCTGAGGTAATAAGGAAGAAAAAGAAGAAGAAAAAGTTTAAAGAAGTAAATGCTGGACTGCATCTCTCATCCTCAGAGGTTCAGAGTAAGGCATCCGAGGTTCCTGAAGCTGCACCTGCTGCTAGCAAACTTTCATCAACGTTGCCTACTCAGGAAGAGGCCTTGAAAATAGTTTCATCAGTTGGCAACTTGAGACTGAAGAATAAAAAACTCCATGGTAAATTTGTAAAAAATAATTTTGATCAAAGCAAAAGCTCAGATTTATTTAGCACTGATCAGAAAATCTTATCAGAGAGAGTAAAGAAGAGCATTGTCAAGCCATCACAAACGAGTCTCTCAAATTCTGCAGCAAATTTTAAATCAAATTTTATGATAGGCTCGAATCCACGCTCCAGACCAGGCTCTTGGTGGGAAAAGTCCAACATTAAGGAGGAGAGAGAGAAGCAAAAGAAGCTCTGCGGACTAAAGAATGCGGTGTTAAAGGACATACATAAACATAATAGCGATGATAAGAAGAGCTCACTTGGGGATTTTCTTGCCAGTCTAATTTGAGGTTTATTATATTATACATTGCCTTATGTTAATAAATTTTATATATATTATTCAACTGTTCTTTTTTGTACCTTTAAAATTGAGATTTTGTGTTTTCTGGATTAATATTTCATATGTAAAGTGGGCATTTAAAGAACACAAAAGAAGTGTTTAAGTCTGCAGACACAAACAATGTTCTCTTCAGTCATGTTAGGGATTCTAATCATCCTATTGATTTGTTTTGAAGCATTTCCTTTTTGGGTGCCTGGCCTGGTTGATGGCAGACATAGAATTCTCCAAATCCCATGTGCATTCTATAGGCCATTGCTCCACGTGCCTCTCTGAGGGGGCCAGGTTCTGGCTCGTGGGCCCCGGTTTAGATACAGCCAAAAGCACTCTTAAAGTACTGTATATATGAACGTCAAATATTCAATTATTGAAGAATTACTTAGTACTGTATACCTACTTATTGACTATATCCAAGTTTTGTTGAAATAATATTTAGTTTCAAGGAGCTTAGTCATTGCTATTATTAAAGTCATATTCCACTAGACAGGTATATATTTTTGTAAACTTAATCCTTAACGCTATAAAGATAAAATCAGTTTTAACTTTCAAAATGAGCACCTTTAGATTGCGCATAATTTGATACAAAAATGAAAGACATAACACAAAAATTGATGTCAGAACACTGGAAAGATATAAATAATTTTGTGGTGATGAGCATCCTAAAGTGTCCAAAAGTTAAAATATTTGTTAAAATTCCATTTATTGTTATATTATTATGGGACTTGTTCTAAAATACGCACGTTTATATTGTGAACAATTTGATACCAAAATGAAAGATGAAATGCGAAAATTGATCCAGTGTCAGTGTCAGAATACTGGAAAGTTAATAAATACTTTTGTGGTCCAAATTTTAAATTATTTGCTAAAATTCCATTTATTGTTCTACTGTATTACTATGGACTAGGTTTTAAAACACGCGCCTCTATATGCGAACAATTTGATACCAAATGAAAGATGTAACACGAAAATTGGTGTCAGAACACTGGAAATATGTAAATAATTTTGTGGTGTGTGTGTAGCATCCTAAAGTTAAAATATTTGTTTAAATTCCATTTATTGTTCTATTATTAGGGAATAGTTTCAAAATATCGCCTTTATTTTGCGAACAATTTCATACCAAAATGAAACACTTAACATGAAGATTTATGTT
>WNGS01113158.1:15551967-15563456 GCA_020271785.1 Procambarus virginalis | reverse complement strand
TCTCTGTACAAGGTGTGTTGTGAGGGCCCTCTGTACAGGGTGTGGTGTGAGGGCCCTCTGTACAGGGTGTGGTGTTGTGAGGGCCCTCTGTACAGGGTGTGGTGTGAGGGCCCTCTGTACAGGGTGTGGTGTTGTGAGGGCTCTCTGTACAGGGTGTGGTGAGGGGGCCCTCTGTACAGGGTGTGTTGTTGTGAGGGGCCCTCTGTACAGGGTGTGTTGTTGTGAGGGGCCCTCTGTACAGGGTGTGGTGTGAGCTAACTGTATGAACATAGCGATTGTTGAAGACCTTAGTATTTCTGATATACATCTCGAGGGACTTGGGATGAGGGAAGGAATGATGCCCATGCACTTGGACAGTCGGGGGATTGAACGCCAACCTGCATGAAGCCAGACCGTCGTCTACCGTCCAGCCCACGTGGTTGGACCATGTGAGATTGGAGAGGGAGATATTGGGAGTGAGGATGAAGAGGGATTTTGTAGGGAAGGAGCTGGTATATGAGAGGGGGTGTAGGGGGGGGGAACCATGGTTTGGGCGGCAGGATAAACCAGGATAAAATTTCAACCCCAAAAATTGTTGTTGCTATTTTCCCCAACCTGTCATCCAAGATATTAGTAGAGTAGTTGCCATAGTATCGTTAATATGGCTGCTACACCAGACCACGGGTAATGCGGCAACTACAGCATCAGTGGTTACTACGGTGGGTGGGACAAAATATGAACTATTACGCCACCAATATATATATAATATGTATATATGTATAAAAATATTCATGTTTTGTGCCATTAACATTGTAGTGTCTGGGGGGTAATAAGGCAATAATCACACCTAACTTTCCTTCTCCTAGGCCTATTATGGTACACGTATATACTAAAATAGGCCTAGCATTGTGTATGTTAGCTTTAAGGTTACTGTGCACCACGTTTATATCTTTTAGTATTTAGGGTACAACTGTTCATATTTTCTACATTCCAACCATAGTATCTAATGGTGCTGTCATTCTGAGGATCATGCATTTTGAGTCCCCCCCCACCCCCCCAGTCCATCTATTTGGGGTGGACGGTCAACCCGTCCTCGCAAATTCGTATAGTCAATATTGACTTATTAAATACGTGCGTAGGACACATACTAAACATAATAGTTTACCTTGAAACAGCTTCATAGAAAACACCGACCTTACCTAACCTTGTTAGTATGTTAAGATAAGCATCTTATAGCTTCGTAATTACAATTGTTACTTAATCTATTATAGGTATAGGTTAAGTAATAATTGTAATTACGAAGCAATTATAGGTATAGGTTAAGTAATGTAATTACGAAGCAATAAGATGCTTATCTTAACATACTAACAAGGTTAGGTAAGGTCGGTGTTTTCTATGAAGCTTTTCAAGGTAAACTATTATGTTTAGTATATCACCTATGCACGTATTTAATAAGTCAATATTGACTATACGAATTTGCGAGGACGGGTTGGGACGGTAGACCGACGGTCTCGCATCATGCAGGTCGGCGTTCAATCCCCGACCGTCCACAAGTGGTTGGGCACCATTCCTTCCTTCCTCATCCAATCCCAAATCCTTATCCTGACCCCTTCTAAGTGCTATATAGTCATAATGGCTTGGCGCTTTCTCCTCATAACTCCCTCCCCCCCCTCCCACCGGCCGCCCCGCACAAAACACTGTTTTCCTTTAATCCATGACTTGACCCAGTGGAAACACTGTACTCACATATTTGTGCTTGCGGGGGTTGAGCTCTGGCTCTTTGGTCCCGCCTCTCAACTGTCAGTCAACTGGTGTACAGATTCCTGAGCCTACTGGGCATCATATCATATCTACATTTAGTAATTACTCTAAGAGTAACGTTGAACCAACATTACTCTTGGATACTTTGGTGGTGCTGTAATCACCACACGTCACGAACTATCGTTAAAGTGACGATAGTTAATGTTTAAAACAGTACATAGAAAGATACAACAGATCTGGTGTGTATTAGTTTACTGAGGAGTACACTTGTACACTCCGTAGGGTCAGCGTTGCGAACACTTTGCTACACCCAAGCTGAGATGTGATGCACGTACATCATATCGTAGGCTATAGTGTTTACAGCGTATATCAGAGCCAAATTGTTAATACTAATAGAAATGTATATAATCTTATTGTATATAAATGTATATATAATCTTATTGAATGATTTCACTGTGCCAACCGTTGAAATGGTTGCATTTCTGATTTTATTGTATATGTTATGATAAGTAATTAAGAGTCTGAGACAGTGTTGAGTCATAGAATCCCAGGCGCACGCACTGAGTGAGATGTGGCAAGGTTTGGTCAGGCTTGACAACTTTGATTTATATGCATTATTTAAGCTGAACTGATAGGCGATTTTAATTTCAGACGAGCCGAGGACTTGTTTCAGCTGACGTCGAGGTGCTCCAGAAGTTAACGTAAGTACATACCTCTTAATTTTTGGTGTTCTTTCGGTTCGACTCCACCTGGCCAGGAGTCTTCAAGCATTTGACTCTCCACTTACGAAACCTGTACATCTTTCCTTGATCATACCAGCTTGTTGTGTGTTTAAGTAGTTAATTTCTTCACTCGCAAGTCTCTGAATTTCATTAAAAACTAGCCAAGCTTCAAGTAAAACAACCCCATTCACCCTTTTCCAAACGGCCCACCCCCCAAAACAACCCCCCTTCCAAATAGCCCCCCCCCACCCCTAAAACCCCCTTCCAAAGGACCCAACCACCCACCTCACCCACCTCACCTCACCCCACCACACCCCACCTCACCCCACCTCACCCCACCTCACCCCACCTCACCCCACCTCACCCCACCTCACCCCACCTCACTACACCTCACCCCAACGACCCCACCTCCCCCCACCTCACCCCACCTCACCCCACCTCACTACACCTCACCCCAACGACCCCACCTCACCCCACCTCACTCCACCTCACTACACCTCACCCCAACGACCCCACCTCACCCCAACTACCCACCTCACCCCAACCACCCACCTCACCCCAACCACCCCCACCCCCCCTCACCCCAACCACCTCACCTCCACTCCCACCTCACCCCAACCACCCCACTTCACCCCAACCACCGCACCTCACCCCAACCACCGCACCTCACCCCAACCACCGCAACCTATTAGACTATTTTACAGGAACTTCTACTCCACGCTCATAAAACGGAGGAAAGGGTCCTGAAAGATATTGTTAATAGAAACGTTAATCCCTACAGACAAAAACAGAAGATACAACTGAACGATTTACTATAAACCAAAAAACTAGCCAAGCCTACTCAATGAAAACTTCTCCAGACACAAGAGCAGAACGCTTTAAAAGAGACCAACGTCGTCTATGCCTTCAAATGCCCACTTGGGGACTGTAAGCCCCAAAAACTCAGTATATAGGCAAGACAACAACATCTCTTTCCAGGCGTTTAACGATGCATAAGCAACAGGGCTCTATCAAGGAACATATATCTCTTCCCACAACCAAACCATCACCAGAGAAATCTTAACAAACTAACACAGAAATCATGATAGTACAGCGACACAGGCGGCACTACATCAGAATCTGCGAGGCACTACCATCAAGAAGTCAACACCAGCAATCAACAGTCAATTAACTGCACACTAATTCTACCCACTTCAAGACCCGCTCCAATATAGAAGCATCAAGAAATACTGGGCCAATAGGCCTTCTGCAGTTACAGTCATTCATACTTCTTTCCCAGTTAATACCATTGTTTCGTGTTCTGTCTTGTTAGTTGTTCACTCATAAACGTAACATACACCCCCAAACGCGATAATGAATAAAGGCTGTTAATCGAGCTCTGACGCTAACATCCGTCGAGCAGGATTAGGCTATGGTCCTATTACTCCGATACAATCTTACATGTTTAATCATAGCATATAAAACTAGTTCAGGTTTGTGTGTGTGTAAACTAAAGTCTTTGAAAATGTAATATAGTTATTACGAAACGCGTCAAGTGTCGCGTCAGACTAAGAAATAAAGAATGAATTTTGGAGAATTGATTTTTAATTTACCGTCATCAGTAAAAACAAACATAAGGAAAATTGAGAAAATTCGTGTTAGAATTATTAATCTACTTTTTCGGTCATATTAATAATAATATTTCATATGCGTCTACAGAGAAAGAGATTCCTGCTACAATCAGTTTAGAATGAAGATATATATATATATATATATATATATATATATATATATATATATATATATATATATATATATATATATATATATATATATATATATTTATTTATAAACATATTTGTGGGACAATATGAGGAACATAAGCTGGTCCGAGGAGCAATAAGCTTAAGATGGCGTGATCCTCCAGGATGAGCTGATGGATATGGATTTCTTTGGATCGAGAAGGAATTGAATCTAGCGCCAAGCCACAGCTTAGACGTTAAGTAGCAGAGGAGGGAGGAGACGAGAGAGAGAGAGAGAGAGAGAGAGAGAGAGTACATACGGACGGGCAGAGTAAAAATCTTTTTTGTTGTTTTGACTCGGGAGCACGGGCTATGGTGAGCCGCAATCCTTACTTCTGATGCTACATGATTAATCTTTACATTCGTTAAATAGACTTAAACTCAATATTACAATGTTATATATTTTTTTAGTATTTACCTAATAATTTATCTTAAAGACTGGAAGGACATTTTAATTTAGTCTGTCATACTTCTTTTTCTTAGACCAGTAACTACCCGTCATACACTTGACACCCCTCGCCCTTACAGCATGGGCAGCTGACGACGCAGCCCGTCCTCCCCAGTCTTCACGTCATAAAAATAGTTACTAAATTGTCCGAACCTAACCTAACCGATGGCCCACGAATAGAAAACGTGACAGCCCGAAGAATTTTCGAGCTGCTTTCATTTATAGTAAGTCGTATTTTAACTGATGGGGATTTATGTCAAAATGCGACGTACTATTAGAGAGGACTAATGTGGACCTTGGGAGATAAGGTATGTGGATATGTGGAGACCACAGTGAGGTCTTTGAATGTTTAATTCCTAGAAAGGTTCCTCTCCCTTTTGTTGCGTCCAACCACTTGGGCTGGACGGTAGAGCGACGGTCTCGCTTCATGCAGGTCGGCGTTCAATCCCCGACCGTCCAAGTGGTTGGGCACCATTCCTTCCACCCCCCCACCCTGTTCCTTCCTAATCCTTATCTGCCCCCCTTCCAAGTGCTTATATAGTTCTAATGGCTTGGCGCTTTCTCCTGATAGTTCCCTTCCCTTTTGTTGCTGTACTCGCCTACTTGTGCTTGCGGGGGTTGAGCTCTTGCTCATTGGTCCCGCCTAGACGCCCGGCGCACCGTTGTATATCGGAATTTCTATTGGCCAGGAGCTGGCTTCATTACATTGCACGTTCCTCGGTTAAACACTTGATGCCACTTATGAGACATTGTGTTGTCAGCATATCCTGTCGTTACATGCAATCTTCCCTATTTCAGTGTGGGTGTTGCAAGTGTTTTGTGTTGACCATGTTGGGTGTGCTGCATCCGTTGTCAGCGTGACCCCAGGCAGCACCCCGAGGAGGTAACGGGTGGCCCTTGCTCTCAACCTATGGTGTGTTGCTGCCGTTGTCAGCGTGACCCAGGAAACACCTCGGCCAGGTACCGGTTAGACGTATTCCCCCGTTGTGACCATATAGCACTCAATCATCACCCTGCGCATGATCAGGAAGAGTTCATTACCTCCATCGCCTTGCAGTTGACACATTATTTCGCGCAACAAGCGAGTCCTTTGAGGAAAAGATTCTGCGCAAAAATTTAAATGGACTTTCTGCTTAAACATGAAACCAAACGAATATTATGTAGGCGTTAATAAGGCTTTTAAGACCCAAATATCAGGCTTGTGTACGCAAAGTTTAATTAACAATTAGGTGTTTTTGATTTTGATCCGGACGTTTTCAAGGTAGCAGCTAACGAAAATTCGGAAAAAAAATGAGTCTTTTAGCTAAATGAAAAATTACACGAGCGAAAAAGAACATGGAAATATGTTTTCTGAAAGAGCATAACAAGTAGCAGCAATCTTCGCACTAAGTACTGAACTCAGCAAATATGAGAAAGTATCAAATGTGTTGGATGGGATATAACCTGCATTCCTGAACTCCTAAAGTAATATGGGGAGTGTGGGGAAACTGACCTGTGAGATTTATATTGATTTAGTTTATATTTATATAGTAATTTATATTTTTCGATAGCAAACTGTTTAAAAGTGGACTAAATGATTTAAAATTCTCAAATCGCTTTACTTACACATTCTGGAGAGATTATGGTTACTTTGTAGTCAGCAAGATGATTATTGGTTAGTAGACATTCACTACAACATTAGACTACACATATTATTAACTAAAATAGGGAGGCCTTATCTGTATTGTTGTTATATCCTAGACAACCAGTATGAACATGGATGAACACGCCAGCCGATACACTTTGTGGATGAGGCTGGCCTCAACTCATGTACTGGAGTACTAAGTAACTAGATTTAATTATTCTTCCTCTTCAATTACACCTGTCACTGGGCGCACATAATAAATAGTAGGAACCTAATATGACAGCTATATCAGGGGAAATATTAGTTATTTATTGGGTGAGGTTAATAATTACCTAGTTTCGTGCCTCGATTCGTGCGCAAACCGGCATTCCTAAATCCAATATTAATGGTTAATAATAAGCTAGATACACACAGAAATCACAATAGCGTGATGCATCATATGAACAAATCCACAAGGGCCGTGACGAGGATTCGAACCTACGTCAGAGAGCATCCCAGACGCTGCCTTAATCGACTGAGCTACGACATGGTCAAAAGAATTGCAACCAGAAGTTCTACTGAACTTACTTGGATCTTGCAGCCTCTCCGAGACACAAACCTAGGTTTTACACAATTCCCTGGTTTGTGTCTCGGAGAGGCTGCAGGATCCAAATAAGTTCAGAAGAACTTCTGGTTGCAATTCTTTTGACCATGTCGTAGCTCAGTCGATTAAGGCAGAGTCTGGGATGCTCTCGGACGTAGGTTCGAATCCTCGTCACGGCCCTCGTGGATTTGTTAATAAACTAGATAGTATAGAACTCGGAAAAAGACACCTTCCTTGATAGTGGACGAACTTGTGTTCGTAACGAGAGCACTATTAGTCCCGTAACACTGTTATCCAGGGAGAGAGTATGGGGGGCTAGATGTGCCCCGGCGAGATTTGAATTGAACTGGCGACTCACCGTGCTGGTCCTCTCCCACTGACTCATCCAGCGTCTTATCCAAATGTGCCAAGAAGTGGTTTTAAGGCCTACATTTACTCTATTTTGGTACTGATAATTAAGTTGATTCAATGGGATAATGTGTTTATGATGTTTACAGTCCAGAGACTGCTGTATTCAGAATGAGTCCCAAATATAGCTGGTGAATTTAATAACGATGTGGCAATGATATCCCCCGTTTTCTACTGGAGGAAATGTCCACTGTGACACGTCTTTTATGAGTGATTAAAACACCATTTCTAGGGTTAATTTGTTAGTACAGTCCCGGCGGTAATATTATCTGCCTACTGTATTAAATGTTAATAAATGGTGTCGGTTTTCCCCGACAAGGGGGTCCAGGGGTGTGGGGTTTGATCCCATTTGAATCCCTTGAACATTTTATCATAGCATATCACGGCATTGTAGTTTCATTGAGTATAGCAAATGTATTCATCAAGGTACAACGAATATCTGTACAGGAGGATGCGTGTGCGCTTAAATGAACCCCCCCCCCCCACATCCCCTTCCCTCTCTGCTGTTCGCTTATCCGGTTGGGAGTCAAATATTTATGTAGGCTTTGATTCCATCATAAGAGTGTTAGTGAAGGGGGAGAGTGGAGGCTCAAAACACCGTGCACACCTCAGAAGTGTTGGCGGTGTTTCGTTTAGACCTATATTTGTGTTAGCTTAAAATATTGAGGCACCTTTGATAGTTTGAACATTCCACACCTACCTCCCGCGATGTCCAAGTATTGGTACACATCTGCCTGCTACAAAGGGAAAATGCACTAGGAATTCATTTTTTGCAAATGTCCCTTGTAAGTGGGTTGTATTATATCATCCACCAATTTTTGGATGAATAACATGAATGCACACACATGTGGATATGAATGCATGTAGGTGTACATACGCAAATGTGGATATGAATGCACGCAGGTGTACGTTCGCACATGTGGATACATCTGTCCTTGCGTGTGGATGCATACACATGTAGATATGGATGCATGCATATGTGAATAAGCACACGTGAAAATGTAAGCACATGCATGAATAAAAATGCGCACACGTGGATACATATGCACATACATATTAGTATACACGTATATATTAGTCAAGGATTAATAAGAATTAAATGCTATGTTGTTGTTGTTAAAGATTCGCTACCTGGAACAAGAAGTTCCAAGTAGCACGGGCTATGGTGAGCCCGTAGTGGATGAATTATGTTGTTAAAGATTCGCTACCTGGAACAAGAAGTTCCAAGTAGCACGGGCTATGGTGAGCCCGCAGTGGATGAATTAGCCTTCATTACAAATTTGAACTAACTTTAAAACGTAAGATCCGAAGATAGGAGCAGATTATGGTACAATGTTGTCAACTATTTTTTATAGAGCCGCTCTTGCAGATGAAATATATTTGACTATATAATATATAAAACATCTAGATATTCGATAGCTTTATGTCGGTCTAATAAACACAACTAGCAGAACAAAAGTCTTAAGACAAAAAAGTTCATTAGACAAAACAAGCACAAAAGTCTTACACCACGCCATTAAGACTGAACCAGCAGATACCAATCTACTGATTTACATCCCAAATTACGCGTCACTGTAATGGGGTTATTGAAACATGTAGCTGCCATATATTATATTATACAACCAGCCATTTATTTGATAAATGAGTCGTGTGCTGGCGCGGGCGTGTACTCGCCTGGGCAGGTGCGAGACCTCCATCAGACTTGCCTAAGTCTTCCCCGTAAGAAAACTGCATTCGATACTGTGGCTTTGAGTGATAACTATAAGACTTGAGTAGAAAACTCTTGAAAATCTCTATAATTCTATGAAAGAAAATTTTACACTGTGGTCATACGAATATATTTTTAACAAAGAATACAATTTTAAATCAGCACAAATGCAGGAAAAAGTATGTATAGTGTATAAAACAAAAGAGTAAATTATATTCTGAAGACACTTTGGCTCATGCAAACCGACCGTTTTAGATTGAGTGCTGGTCTTAAGGCCTATCAACCTCTGGAGGGTTATTAAGGTCACCACAACAGCTTGCTGATCAACCAAGCAAGTATACGTTAGTCCTTTATATTGCCAAGGCCAAAAGTGTCAAATTCCCGGGAACATACACAGACATTACACTTGGGTAGTCCCCCCCCCTCTGTGGATATAACCCTGCCTGTACTATATTGTTTGACGCGGCCAAAGTCCCAATTCAATTAGACTGGTGAGTACAGCAGGAAGCCGCCTCTCTTCTTGCAGGGTCATCGTTCGATTCCTACAGTCTAAGTAGTGGACGCTCCTTCACCTCCATCCTCATATCATTTAGATCGGTGCATTTTGCTCATAATTACCTTTGCCTTACGCCGATAGTAAATGTCTGGTTAGTACGCAGTAGATTTTGTTAAGTGCGTAAAGATTTTTGCACTCGCCTAGATTTTCTGCGTAATTAAGAATCAACTCCAAGCCTGTCCTTTCGAACATATTTTCCAGAGTGCAGGTATACTAGCTTCCTCATAACACTGAACCCCTAGCCAAGTTTCACAGAGTGCAGGAACCACCAGCTCGTGAAATATGTGTCGAGACGGGATGAGGACTGCCGTGTTTCCCCCCTCACCGTGCTACTGACAATTGAATGCTCACCAGCGGACTAGCCTCGGCTCTCGCCAACCTGTAATGATTTCTTTTTCTTCGTTGGCACTTGGTCCCCTCCGGAGGAGACGTGTGATAATTCAGAAGCCAGACACTTCCTCCGCTTTCTTCTAAAGTCAAACCTGTGGATATCGATCTGATCAGACAGCCAAAGAATTATTAAATGATTTTACGTTTCACGCCACACACCCTAATATATTATATATATATATATATATATATATATATATAATATATATATATATATATATATATATATTAAAATGCGAACAAGCCTGAATGGTCTCCCAGGACAATATGCAACTGAAAACTCACACCCCAGAATGTGACTCGAACCCATACTGCCAGGAGAAACACCACACTGGTTATGTACAGGGACGCTTAATTCCGCTTGACCATCACGACCGGACAAAAGGAAAGTGATAGCCGAAGCTATTTGGAACCACTTCTCCGCTGGCACTCGGATGGTAATCTTGGGCATAGCATTTTATCAAATTACCTCATTTTTGGGGGGTAACACTAGAGGAACACAAATGCAACAAGCCTGAATGGTCCCCCAGGACTATTATGCAACTGAAAACTCACACCCCAGAAGTGACTCGAACCCATACCTGCCAGGAGCAACGCAACTGGTATGTACAGGGACGTGTCCAGTCGTGATGGTCAAGCGAATTAAGGCGTCCCTGTACATACCAGTTGCGTTGCGTATCATCGAAAGAAAACTTTACTGAGTGCCAAGTCGTGTTGGAATAATAGGAATTGACATTGCAACGAAGCTGCAAAACTTGCAACTAAGAGAAGAAATGTAGACATATAGATTAAGAAAGTAATTAGAAACAGACAGAATGCAAAAGAGTGTACAGTGACCACAACACAGCAGTTTGCAAATCAGGATCTGCGGGTTGGTACACAGAATTCAACCAACTACGAACCACTTAGTCTGATGAAAGGGAGCAGTAGACACAACAGATAGTACACTTACATCGCATACAGGCTTGGATACCCCATGTGCATGGGAAATAGGCTTACAGGTCCGGAAGATGAGAGGAAATGTCAACACTGTGGAGGAAATGCCCGGCAGACCACTGGAACATTATCTACTCACAGTGCACACGTTACAACCCACAACAGACCACTGGAACATTATCTAACACAGTGCACAGTTACAACCACAACGACACTGGTAACATTATTTTACACAGTGCACAGTTACAGACCACACACAGACCACAGGAACACTTATCTAACACAGTGACACCAGTTACAAACCCATAAGATTTCAACTTAAAGTTCACAGAGCAGAAGAAGTTGTTAAACACATGAGACAAAATCTTACTGAAGGCGACCATACGAGTAATCAAATACGCATACTCCGACCCAAGTATAAAACCAAAAACGCAACACTTAGTGGGCCAGCCAGAAGCTTAGGGCCCGCGCAAGAATATCCTGTAAAAAAAAATAAAAATAAAAAAAATAAGGTGGCAAAAAATATTTTGTGACTACACAATGTAAGCGGCTCGCGAATTGACGTACAAACCCACGTTTTTTGTTTTGAATTC
>WNGS01113158.1:15532152-15543905 GCA_020271785.1 Procambarus virginalis | reverse complement strand
TAACATGGCTGATACCTATTTACGTTACAGCTCAGCGGAGGAGGTGGGGCAGCCACCTTCAGGGAGACCAGAAAATCCACAAGTACAGAAACCTAGAACGTTGTTACAGGTTCGTGCCGATAGGCTCAGAGACTCTGGGCGCCTGGGGTAAATGTGCACTCAAGTTTTTAAAGGAGGTTGGTGAGGAACTCATTGGGAAAAACTAGAGACCCACGAGCAGCCAGTTTCCATTCCAGCGCCTCAGTGTCGCAGTGCAGAGGGGAAATGCGTGCTGTATCCTGGGTACGCACCAACCTCCGAGGAGCTGGACGAGGTCTTCGAACGCTGATTGTTTAATTGTTATATATTGGTGTGTGTGTGTGTGTGTTCTCTGTAAACTGTAGCATTGCAATAAAATAAAACAAAACATACAAAAAAATATAGGGGTGGTAGGAGAAGAAAGAATAAGTATTCAGTGAGAATCCACAAGATCTCTCTGAATGCTCTTTGTTTCTTCTTCGAGGATGTGGGTCCCTGCAATTGCACCAGAGGTGGTACCCCTAATATATATAATATATATATTATATATTATATAATATATTATATATATATATATATTATATATAATATTATATATATATATAATATATATAAATATATATATATATATATATTATTATATATAATAATATATATATAATATATATTAATATATATATATATATATAAAACACTGAACGGTAATGTCAGTCCTGACCTTAAAAGCTTCCTAGAAGGTTGTAACAGATCCCATGAGCACCACACCAGAAACAAATACCTATTGATATTCCAAGAGTACGACTTAGTCAAACTAGAAATGCTTTACAAATCAAGGGACCTCGAATATGGAATGACCTTCCCAATTATGTTAAAGACTGTACCTCTCCCAACCAGTTTAAGATAAAAACTAAGTACTACCTAATTAACTCAATGAACCTACCTCACCCCCAAAATGTCAACCCATGTCTTCTATTTTAAACAATGCTGTTTTGTTGACCAAATTGTATTTTTGCTTTTTTCTGCCATGTTCCCCCCCCCCATCTTTTTTCCATTCTTATTTTTTCTCAACACAATTTATACTTTAATCTCAATTAGTATTACTTCTTCTTAAAATACATCATTATGGAGTCAGAGGACACTCCCTGCAATACCTCAAATCTTACCTTACTGACAGGCTCCTGTACGTTTCTGTGAATAATTGAATTTCTCCCACCCTACCCATCAACATCGGTGTTCCTCAGGGCAGCATACTTGGCCCTCTCCTCTTTCTCATCTACATAATGACCTTCCAAATTCCTCCCAACACCTCAAACCAATTCTATTTGCTGACGATACAACCTTCATTTACTCCAGTCCTCCCCCTTGCTCTAAATGCCACAGTAAATACTGAGCTAAATAAAGTCCATCTTTGGCTAACTGCCAACAAACTCACCCTCAACATTGACAAAACTTTCTATATTCTGTTTGGCAATAAATCCTCTAATCAAATAAATCTCAGAATAAACAATACCCAAATTTGTAACAAATTAGATGGTAAGTTCCTTGGCGTTCTCATTGACCACAAGCTGAACTTCCAGGGACACATTCTAAATATATCAAAAAAAGCTCCAAACACTGTTGGCATTCTTTCTAAGATCAGATATTATGTACCCCGCCTTGCCCTGGTGACGCTCTATTACTCCCTCATCTATCCATATCTCAACTATGGTACTTGTGCTTGGGGTTCTACTACCCAAAATCATTTACGTCCTCTTATTACTCAACACAAAGCTGCTATCAGGACAATATCCAACTCTGGCCCCAGACATCACTCAGTCTGGGTCCCGCTCCACGTTGATCGTTGGAATCTCCTCAATGATTTAACACTTTAAGGGACTCCTAGGGTCCTCATTACATTTATACTTTAGTGAATTAGGCAACTCGGTGTTGAAGACACCTAGAGCTGAATGCTTGAGTAATGTTGGCAATATTCAGAAGTGGTTCAACGGAAACACCGCATAAAGCTTAACAGTAGTTTATTTACTAACTTAACCACTAATACAAAGGGTGTTTGATTTACTTTAGATTGGCGTCAGCAAAGCTATGGTTGCATTAGCGAGACTCTTGACGTCTGGCTAAACGACTCGTATCCACTCGTGGAGAAACACCTAACTTAACACAGTTGACAGCTAATCCTTAACATGGCAACCTAATTGCCGGTATGCAAAGGGATCACAAGAGTTCCAACCGGATACTCGGTAATGATGATATGCAATAACTCACAAATACACTGTCAATGGGACAGGCAATAACATGCACAATAATAATCACACACATTACCCAAATGTGTGGTGTATGTGAAGCTCACATTCACAGACGAGTGAAATGCCGTGATACCACACAGAAAACCACGCATACACCATCGATTCACCTATAACCTGCGACAGGTATAAGAAGGTGAGAACTGTGGTTGATACCTCAGAACAACACAGACATAATAAAACAATGACAAGATCTTGTACTTACAGATAAGGTACCTTTCCTTACTCACTCACTCACTCAGGCACATTTATACAAGCACTCGTAGGTAGCCTGATTGCTGGTTTCGCTCGTAGACCCGGAGGGTACTCGCATAGGGCGTACTGTATGTCTACACACACACGCACACACTCTTGGCACTGGCGGTGAGTAAGGTGGTGACGTCACGTGGTACAGTGAGGGCGGCGGCAGCAGGTTAATGCACTACAATGTACACTGTGATACAGGTACACTGTGGTACAGGTACACTGTGGTAAAGTCACACACAGATTACTTAGGCGGCAGACCTGCTTTAGTTCACTAAGTCCACAACGATCTTTGTCACCAGGGGTTACCTGATACCAGTCTGTTTCGCTCTGGAGATTTGTCGCTTTAGGCTTCTGAACAATATACTCACACTCGTGATTCTGGGCGAGTGCGGGGTATATAAAAAAGACGTTGAGTTAACTTGACAGTGAAGAATAGACGGTGTTCAGTCTATTGGCCGGTAGACAGAACAGAACACGTCCTCTGGGTAAGGGCTCCCTCACTTGAATGCTCTACAAGGGCTGCCGGGCATCTCGTGGCACACAACACAAAAAGAGTTACAATTTGACCAATAGCATTGCAGCAAATGGGCGGGAACCAATCATATTGAACGTTCGAAGATCAGCAGGAGAGGTGACGTCAACACGTCAACACGTCATAGCTGTTATTCTTCATCGCGCCGGTTGACCCCAGAGGTCAGACGGTCGTTGGCATTTCCCCTCTCTCACGCTCCGCACCGGCCAATGTACTCACTGACCCTTTGGTGGCAAGTATGCTTAACTCCCTGTATCTACTTCCTGCCTGGACATACGGCAGCCTCCGTATTATGAAAGTGTTCCTGGTTAAGTGGGCATTCTGGAGACACCCAATATGCCAGGTCACTATCCAGGATTAAGAGAGATAGGCTTGTGCACAAGATCAGTGCACTGTGCATTGCAATGAGCCATTCAAATCAGCTGTGGGAGACTCTTGAGAGACACTCTCTCACAGTCAGATATTAAGTCACTGCACATTCTCTCATGTGTATTAGACATATATAAAACTCTGAACTGTAATGCCAATCCTGACCTCAAAAGCTTCATTGAAGGTTGTAACAGAGCCCATGAGCACCACACCAGAAATAAATACAGTTTTGATATTCCAAGAGTACGACTTAATCAAACTAGAAATGCTCTACAAATCAAGGGACCCAGAATGTGGAATGACCTGATCCCAACCATGTTAAAGACTGTACCTCTCTCAACCAGTTTAAGATAAAAACGAAGCACTACCTAATAAATTTCCTGTAACCTACCTTACCCCTCTACTGTCAACCTATATCTGTTTTCTTAAACAACGCTGTTTGTCGCCCTAATTGTATTTGTGCTGCTTTTTCAGCCATGTTCCCCCCTTTTTTATCTTTATTTTTATTTGTTCTCAACACATTTTATTCTTTATACTCAATTAGTATTAAGTTTTAGTCATTAATGTTTTTGCTGCCCGAAACGCTTTGCGTAATAGTGGCTTTAGGCATTGTATGTACTAGCTCTATAAATCCATCAACTTTTGTACTTACCTTGTATGTATGTACCTTACCTGAATAAAAAATTCTTCCAGCCTGCGCTCAAGCAGAGCTCACAATCATTCTTGACTACAATGTTGGACATTTGGTGGCTCTCGCTTCACTAACGGGAATGGGAATCAACTGCTGTCGTTACTAAATAGTCACGAAAATGTGCAGATTGTGGGTGACCTTGAACCCACACTTATTTCTAGAGGCATTCTAGACCTCCGTGTTAGCTTCAACATCTCAAGTCTGGTACACATAATCTACTGTAACAAATTTGTTGTCAGATCACCACCCTAGATTGACTACTCTAGGTATCGGAAATACCAGGTAGCGAGTTATCCTATACTCGCTCCATTATCTCATTATCTTCATAGCATAACTAATTACAGAAGCTACAATCCTTTCCCAATACTCTCCTCACCTTGTTGGAGGGAGCTGAGGTGTAATCACCATATAACCCAGCGATGTGACACAGCAGGACAGGTGACCATTTGGTCACCATTTGGTCCGGGAGACATCTCCCGTCACGCAGGGTGCATCGCACCTCCACAGATCTCCAGTATCATCTCTCGATACTGTTAATGGCTCATAAGGGCCACCACTTACGGCTATTCATGCCCGTGCCACCTCTTGGGTGGCTTAATCTTTATCAATCATCAATCAACAGCAGGACAGTACAATCTCCAGTCAAGATGTAGTACTTGGCTTGGGCAGTTCTAGTCGACCCAAGACGCTACAGCTTCGACACAGAGCAGACAGCAGACTACGACCGCATCGAGCCGCCACGCTCTCGCTCCCCGAGTTCAGACACTCACAATTATCAATCGAGCCGCCACGCTCTCCCACATAGAGCTCCACGACTCCGGCATCACTCAACTCTCTGCTCTGCTCCAGCTTCGTCTCAACGTCTACGACACTGCTGTATTAAGTACTACTAAATAAATATGAAACTCACTAAACACTGTGTATCTAATCAACCCACAACGTAACATAAACGTAGGTTACAACCATTTTGTCCGGTGGGAATTTTAAACGCAAATAGCCCATGTGTTCCTCTTGCTCGACGTGAAGACTTTGTTGCTCATATGTCCGAGGGGTACAGCACTTATGATCCCTCCACAGTCCAAACATGTAACGACGATCTAGTACAAAACATTCAAAATGTTCGCCGACCCTTTAGGTCTGCACCATCCAATAGTCAGAACGATATGAAAAATGGCCACTGCTTTTTGCAGAAAAGCAGTGATGTTTCTGATGGGGAAAAGAGATAATTGCACAGTGCGATCCTCAGGCGCAGTGCGGGCGGTACTGGGTGCATATAAATAGCCGGGGGAAGAGGGGTCCTGCCCTCACCCTGTTCCTGCCATGGTCTGCTGCACTTGAAACTGCGCCGCGCCTCAACGGCACATGGACCAGTACTCTGTCCTGCATTTATCAGTCTGCTGTTACGGTGTACATGGGACTTCTCAGGCAATGGACATCACGCCCGCTACCTCGGTCCCCGATCTCACACTCCCTGAACTTACGGGACCTTCGACCTCCCACACTGATACGGCAGGGACCCCCTGCCCTACTCAACCTACTCTAAGGTAAAGTGAGGTTTTCTGTTCAGGTTTAGTCAGGACTGTCCCCAGTGTCCGGCGTGTGCCTAGCGCCGTCCCCTCGTGGTCCGCGCGTGCCGCCATAGCTAGTTCCCTAGGGCCTTCAACCCGTTTAGCCTGTCTTGGGGTATGCAGGTGCACCCTTCAGACCGTGCCAGGTGCTGCTGCCGCAATGCCCCGGGCCGGCGTGTGTTTTGCGCCATGTCCCGAGCGGCCTGCACCCGGTAGTGCTTACCCCCAGGTGTGCACTAGGGGCACCGGTCTGCTGGGTTCCCTAGGCGTGTCCTTAGGGGCCCTGGTTCGTGCAGCGCCCGGACATGCGTGCCCGGCCGGGCTCCCTGCGAGCGGCCTGGCGTCACCCTTGGCGGCGACGCCACGTGGCCAGGTTAGTGGTCCTATGCCCCTATAGGGCCCGGCCCTAGGGGCCCTAGCCCCGGTCGGCGTCGCCCACGTGGCTTGGAGCTCCGTGGAGCGCTTGCCCTGGGTGTGCCCTTCACTTCCTTCCTGTCCTCCCAGGCGTGCATTCTGGAGCCAGGTCTGCTGTGTCCCCTAGGCATGTCCCTAGGGGGCCATGGTTCGTGCCCTGCTAGGACGTGCATGCCCGGCCAGGCTCCCTGCGAGCGGCCTGGCGTTGCCCTTGGCGGCGACGCCACGTAGCCAGGTTACAGTGGTCCTATGCCCCTAGGGCCCGACCCTAGGGGCCCATGCCCCGGTCGGCGTCACCCATGTGGCATGGCGCTCCGTGGAGCGCTTGCCCTGGGTTATGTTTCGCTTCCTTCCTGTCCCTCTTGGGCGCTAAGCCACGTGGATTAGCGGCGCGGCCTTCCCTGGGGTGGGGCTCAGCCTGCCTTCGTGCTGCTCCCGGGCGTGCCCACATGTGGGGGCCTTTCTCACGCCCACAGGCTGGAGACGCTATGCCTGGTGGCGGTGCTCCCGGTGGGCAGGCCCTGAGGCTTCCTTGGCCTAGGGGCTGCCTCGGCATCCAGGTTGGGCTTAGCCGAGAGTCTACCCGTACTTCTGCTGTTTCTATGGCCCAGGCTGGGGGCCACTTCAGTTTCTATGGCCAGGCACACAGTGGCTTGCTTGCCCTAGGCTGCCCCTAGGGCCCCGGTTTCCGGTTTTCCCGTTATGTTTTCAGGTGGCTGGCAGGTCCTTTGCCACGTGGGCCGGCGTCGCCCTCGCCCTAGGTTTCAGTGCCCGCATGCCCCTGGGGCTTGCGCACACTGAAAACTCCCCCCCCCCTGTTTGGGGGGTGACTCTGTAAGCCAAGGGGTGCTCAGGCGTGCCTGGTGTGCTTTGCATTGTCGGGCCTGGCCTGATTTCTTGCCTTCTCTGGGGTGCAAGCCCTAGGGGCCCTGGCGCGCCCTGGAGGGTGCCCGGCTCCCTTACACCCGCGGGCTGGTGTCACCCCACTGGTGGCGTCGCCCAGGTGGTGGTTCCCCATGTGATCGGGCTTTCTGTGGTCCTCTGCCCCTAGGCATGTTCCTAGGGGCCCTAGCGTGCCCTGGAGGGTGCCCGGCTCCCTTACACCGCAGGCTGGCGTCGTCCCACGTGGCTGGGTTTTCAGTGGTACTCTGCCCTAGACGTTGTCCCTAGGGGCCCCGGCGCGCCCTGGAAGGCGTCTGGCGCCCTTACGCCCGCGGGTTGGCGTCAACCCGCCGGTGGCTTCGCCCCAGGTGGTGGTACCCCACGTGGCCGGGCTTTCAGTGGTCCTCTGCCCGTAGATGCTGTCCCTGGGGGCCCTGGGGCCCTGGCGCGCCCTGGAGGGCGCCCAGCTCCCTTACGCCCGCGGGCTTCCATCACCCCACCGGCGGCATCGCCCCATGTGGTCGGAACTCAGTGGCTTGCTTGCCCCTAGGCTGACCCTAGAGGCCCTGGTTCGCCCACACCCTGGAGGGCGGGCATGCAGGGGTGGGGCCCATGCAGCTGGCCGCTGGCCCCCCCCCCCCACCTGTTTCGTAGGTGCTCCAGGGAGCCATGGCGTGCCCAGGCATGCCTCTTGCGCTGTGTCATTGGGGCTGGCCCGCTTATCTTGCTTTCTCTAGGGTGCTAAGCCACGTGGCTTTACGGCGAGGCCCTCCAAGGGTGGGGGCTTGGCCTACCCGTGTGCCGCACCAGGCATGTATGCGCGCGGGGGGCGCATGGGGGGTTCCCTCACGTTTTCAGCTGGGTCCTGTCCCTCCCCCAGAGGAAGGTGCGGCTTTCGGCCGCTGTCCCCAGACGTTTGTCTGACCGGTGTAGCCTGGAAGTTCGGCGCCTCTTAGCCAGTGGTCCCAGGCACTTGCCTGCCCGGTGTAGCCTGGCACGTTTGTTCCCAGACGTTTCGTCTGACCAGTGTATCCCGGAAGTTTGCCGCCTCCTAACCAGTGGTCCCAGGCACTTGCCTGCCCGGTGTAGCCTGGCACGTTTGTTCCCAGACATTTCGTCTGCCCGGTGTAGCCTGAAAGTTCGGCGCCTCTTAGCCAGTGGTCCCAGGCGCTTGCCTGCCCGGTGTAGCCCGGCACGTTTGTTCCCAGACGTTTTGTCTGACTGGTGTATCCTGGAAGTTCGCCGCCTCCTAGCCAGTGGTACCAGGCACTTGGCTGCCCAGTGTAGCCTGGCACGTTTGTTCCCAGACATTTCATCTGCCCGGTGTAGCCCGAAAGTTCAGCGCCTCCTAGCCTGTGGTCCCAGTCGCTTGCCTGCCCGGTGTAGCCCGGCACGTTTGTTCCCAGACGTTTCGTCTGACCAGTGTATCCTGGAAGTTCGCCGCCTCCTAGCCAGTGGTACCAGGCACTTGCCTGCCCAGTGTAGCCTGGCACGTTTGTTCCCAGACATTTCATCTGCCCGGTGTAGCCCGAAAGTTCAGCGCCTCCTAGCCTGTGGTCCCAGTCGCTTGCCTGCCCGGTGTAGCCCGGCACGTTTGTTCCCAGACGTTACGTCTGACCGTGTAGCCCGGACGTTTGGCGCCTCCTAGCCGGTGGTCCCAGCCGCTTGCCTGCCCGGTGTAGCCAGGTTCTCCAGTGGTTTCCTTGGTTGCAGTGTACCAGATGTTGGTCTGCCCGGTGTAGCCTGGAAGAACGGCCCTTCTCTGTTGCTAGTTTCTTAGCAGTCCTGTCTGCCTGGTGTAGCCTGGAGGTTTAAGCTACGGGGTTAAGCTACTTGGTTCCCCAGACGCCTGCCAGCCATCCTGCCCCAGCCGGTGTGGGTTTTGCTGACGCCGGCGCGCGGAGTATATGTCCAGCCCGCCAACACCCTGTCGGCGTTCCGGCTGCCTGTCAGGTGGGAACGTTCTAGCCGTAAGTGTTCCAGGTTACAGGTCTCCGACATCGACGTTGCAGCTGTCGGTACCAGCCGGCGATGTTCCTCCGCGTTGGTGGCTCAGATGTCGGTGTCCAGAAGCAGGTGTTGCAGATGAGTTTCCGGCAGTTTCCGGAGTGGGGGGTGCAGCGCCGGTCCCCAAGTGTTCTGCTGTCCACAGCTAATACTTTGCCTTTACAGCCAGTCTAGGTGCTAGTAAGCCCTACCTTTAGTCAGGAAATCCTTGGCGGCACAGGCTCACGCCCTGGGGTTAAATTTCTTCTACATTGTCATATCAGGTTTTTTTCCAGTCTCTAGGTAAATTTCAGCACGCCTGATTAATTCCCGTTTCATTCCGCTAGGATTTACCATTATGTCTTTAGGGCCTCTTAGTCGGGCTTCATTGAATGTTATGTGGTTTAATCACTTTACATTTACTGTGTCCTGCCTGTTATACATAGTGTTATATAATTAGGTTACATTTGTACACTTGCCTTAATTCTAGTTCTAGATAATAAGCTATTAGGTTTCTGCAGATTTCGATTTACTGTGTTTCTAGGCTATAAGCATACTCTTATTTTATTACGGGTGTACATTTTAAGTTGATTGGTTGTACTCAGACACACACATGTTACATTTGTTAAGTCTTACTTATAGTCGCCTCATTTACATGTTCTGCAGAAATTATTTTACTTGTACTTCTACTACGTAATAAATAAGCCCCCATACTGTCGGTGTCTTTTTTCCCCCTGATCATAAAGTAATAAACATCATGCTTATTACAATAATCTCAATCTGCGTACTTTGAAACACACTGGTAGACGAGTTGGATTTGCATATAGGGAAACACGTGCGCTATAGCAATGCTCAAGCTCGTTCAGAAATGCCTAGCGAGAGAGTGCATGATTGAGCTCAGGCAAGATAACGGGGAAATTTTTTTAAGTCTCAACTCACACAACCCCCTCAGTCAGGCTTGGAAGGATATTTAAAAATTAAAGGCGATAAGATCGGCCAAGTGTCACACCCTCACCCTCTACACAGAACAAACGAGTTGGTTGATGCTTGGTCAACCACCTCTAGCTTCAATAATCTTCCCCCCCCCCCCCCACACACACAAATCAGATTAAATACTGGTTACGGAGATCGAGAAAGGCTCGTTGACTTCATGCTCCACAAGGAAGATGAATGTAACGTGCAATTTATTGAGCGATTTATTTTCGGCCCTAAACAAAGGTAAAGCCATATGCCCCAGTGAGGATGGCATCACTCACGACATATTGCGTTTGTTTCCTTTAGTAGAAATCCCCTTCTTGAGCTGTATAATATCAGCTATATGTTACTGAGGAACTTCCTATTTCTTGGACCAACAGTATAATCATTCCAATTCCCAAGACAAATCAAAAGAATGCTTTTCGCCCACTTTCCCTAACTAGCTGTATTTGCAAAACATTCGAGAGAATGGCCCTAAACCGTTCTCCATTGAGTAAAAACCATGCTATCCCCCCAGCATGACGCATATATATATATATATATATATATATATATATATATATATATATATATATATATATATATATATATATATATATATATATATATATATATATATATATATATATATATATATACATATATACATATATATATATACATATACATATATATATATATATATATATATACATATATATATATGCAAACAAGCCTGAATGGTCCCCAGGACTATATGCGACTGAAAACTCACCCCAAAAGTGACTCGAACCCATACTGCCAGGAGCAACGAAACTGGTATCTACAGGACGCCTTAATCCACTTGACCATCGCGACCAGAAATAAGGAAGTGATAGCCGAAGCTATTTGAACCACTTCCCGCCAGCACTCGGATGGTAATCTTGGGCATAGCATTTTATCAAATCACCTCATTCTTATCAAATCACCTCAAGTGATAGCTTTGGCTATCACTTCCTTATATCTGGTCGTGATGGTCAAGTGAATTAAGGCGTCCTGTAGATACCAGTTGCGTTGCTCCTGGCAGTATGGGTTCGAGTCACTTCTGGGGTGTGAGTTTTCAGTCACATATAGTCCTGGGGACCATTCAGGCTTGTTCGCATTTGTGTTCCTCACGTGTACCCCAAAGAATGAGGCGATTTGATAAAATGCTATGCCCAAGATTACCATCCGAGTGCCAGCGGGGAAGTGGTTCAAATAGCTTCGGCTATCACTTCCTTATGTCCGGTTGTGATGGTCAAGCAGATTAAGGCATCCTGTAGATACCAGTTGCGTTGCTCCTGGCAGTATGGGTTCAAGTCACTTCTGGGGTGTGAGTTTTCAGTCGCATATAGTCCTGGGGACCATTCAGGCTTGTTCGCATATTATATATGTGTGTGTGTGTGTGTGTGTGTGTGTGTGTGTGTGTGTGTGTGTGTGTGTGTGTGTGTGTGTGTGTGTGTGTGTGTGTGGTGTGTGTGTGTGTGTGTGTGTGTGTGTGTGTGTGTGTGTGTGTGTGTGTGTATATATATATATATCACGAAAATAAACACGTGATTAAAAATGTGACAGTGTCAGACCACGGAGGAAAATTGAAACAGGAATTTCCTTAAGTACTTTCGTATATTAATACACTCCACTCCTTCTGAAGATGTATTAATATACGAAAGTACTTAAGGAAATTCCCGTTTCAATTCCTGTTTCAATTTTCCTCTGTGGTCTGACACACAAACATTATATTATATATATATATATATATATATATATATATATAT
>WNGS01113158.1:15479754-15507200 GCA_020271785.1 Procambarus virginalis | reverse complement strand
GACTTTCCATCACCAAGAGATGAGAGAAATTCATTACAACACGACCAAGTCAGCAACAATACGGGGCGATCTTAGACTTGTGACATGGTATGGATTCCAGTGTTGGAGGACAGGATGCTGTACAAATCCACAAGGGCCGTGACACGGGTTCGAATCTACGTCCGAGAAGATCCAGACGCTGCCTTAATCGACTGAGCTACGACATGGTTAAAAGAATTGCAACCGGGAAATCATCCTGATTTACCAACGGATCCTGCAATGCAGGCGAAGAGTCACAATAACGTGGCTGAAGTATGTTGACCAGACCACACACTAGAAGTTGAAGGGACGACGACGTTCGGTCCGTCCTGGACCATTCTCAAGTCGCTTGTGATCCTGCAATGTCTCCGAGACACAAACCAGGATGACACAAAACAGGATGCCTGTTTATGATAATGTTTATTCAGGTAAAAGTACATACATACAAAATGAGTCGCAAACTTAATTTTAGATTTGCAGATAGAGCTAGTATATACTATGCCTAAACCTACTAATACGCTCAGCGTTTCGGGCAAGAAGTGGGGGGGGAAAACCACTTACAAACTTAGTCTTCAAACTAACTGAGATCAAAAGCATGATTTTCAAAAGAAAAAGAATGACAATAATTACATGTTGAATGAAACAAGAGAAATAATTTTAACTAAATAGACGGACACTTTTCTTTAAGTTTATAAATGGCAGATATCAACAATTATATAAGTTGGTTGATAATCAATATTGTTTGAAAATAGCAAGACATAGGTGGACATTTAGGAGGTAAGGTAGGTTACTGGAGTCGATTAGGTAGCACTCACTTTTTCACTTTCACGCTATCTAGGGCGGGTTTTGTATATGCACCAGGAGCACGGGATAACTTTGAAAATGTTGTACTCTTGAACTGTCACCTCAATTCTCGTCCTAGGGTTTTCAATTTTGATATCAATGTGTTTTGCAATAGAATTCTCTACAGAACTAAATGCATATAAACTCAAAAGCCCGGCTTACCACCCACAGCAAACAGGGAAATTGAGAGTGAATTATCCGGAGCGCACAAGAGCAATAAAATGTGTACACTTTTTTCACTTTGGTCACCTCAATTCTCACCCTAAGTTTTTCATTTTGGTATCAATGTATTCGCAATAGAATTCCCAACAGGAGTATGTGCATACAATGTCAAAAACCGCAGCGCGTTCCACCCGCCGACGTGTTGAAAGCAGGCCGCTGTTACCGGGAAGAAAGCCCCAAGCCACCGGAAGGGGAGCCTGGCCTTCCATTAGAGACCGCGGTAATACTGAAAAGTGAAAACTCTTTTTAACCTTGTCACCTCAATTCTCGTCCTAGGTTTTTCAATTTGATATCAATGTGTTCGCAATAGAATTCTCTACAGGATTAAATGCATATAAACTCCAAAAGCCCGGCGTAAAACCCACAGCAAACAAAGAAAGTGACATCGCGTTACCCCCGCGCTAATCAAGCACAATAAAAATGTGTGTACTCTTTTCAACTTTATACTGATAATGTTATATATATATATACATGATAATGTATATAATGCATATAAGGTCCAAAACCGCGGCGCGCTCCTCCCACAGCCAAGTGCGAATGCAGAGCAAAATTTTCCATTTTTGACGCCATACTTCGTCAATAGTGGACATTTAGTTACTAAATTTTTGACTCCATACTTCGTCATTAGTGGGCGATAGTGTTTTAGAAGCTTTTTAAGCTATACTTCGAATGTGGCCCTGAAAAATCAACTTGTTATCAATGAGAACACCAAGGAATTTACTGGTTGAGAGATTGGCAATCTTTGATGCGATTGGGAAGGTCATTTCACATTTGTGAACCTTTGATTTGCAGAACATTTCTGATTTGTATGTAACATATTCAAAGATTTAAGGGGACCGAGTGCTATCTGGGGCCAGAGTTTGTTATTGTTCTAAAAGCTGATTTGTGTTGAGTAATTAGAGGATGTAGATGATTTTGAGTAGTAGAACCCCAGGCACAGATACCATACTTGAGATATGGGTAGATGAGAGGGTAATAGAGCGTCACCAGGGCAGGGCGAGGTACATAATATCTGATTTTAGAAAGAATGACAACTGTTTTAGAAACTTTTTTAGTTATACTTTGAATGCGGCCCTGAAAAATCAACTTATCAATGAGAACACCAAGGAATTTACTATCTACTTTCTACTTTCATATATTAGTTTAGGCTTCATATCATATTTACTAGGCGAATTATTGCCAATAATTGACTAACTCCTGAGTACCTATTTAGTGCTAGTAGTAAATAGGTACCCGGGCAGCAGTTGAAAGGAAACGTGCTTATACCTCTGTCCTGACGCCGAATATAACCCAGGACCTCTCTTGTGAGACGGCTACATTGACAACGCTTTCCAATAACTATATTTATCACCGGGGAAGACGGCATATAAAGGTCGAATCAGGGAAAACATCGAAGCCATTAAAAATAAGACTTGGTTATATTTGTATAGAAATGTGGACGACGTCTCGGGGGTACTATGTGCGTATACAGTGTATGTAGCATCATGCGGTGTGACATTTGGGTAGAAATAAAGATTTATAGCCTAACGTCACACGAGCCAACATCTGTGCGCTGTGTGCGGTAACGTGTTTGGCCATGGGACGCGACGAAACATGTTTGTCCTACACAAGGCTTATATTTGTCTCTCGCCGTGTATGGTTGTCCCTCTCACGGCGTATGGTTATCCTACTTCCGTATGGTTGTCCCACTAGCATATGGTTGTCTCCTCACATGGAGAATAAGACACTTCAGGACAAGTTTATACATCACGGTGGCAACAATCAAAATCAATGGCTTGGGATGCGACAACTCATGGACTGCACATCATCACCAGGAACACCGCGAAGGCCGAGATATAATTTGGCAGATTAGGCGAGATATCTGACACAGCGAAGCAGATATGTGCACCACACGAGACAAACCAGATATCAACATTATGTACAAGGTGTGAGACCAGACAGTATTACAGGGCCCGACAACACACATTTATGCACCAGGGGCCTCGTAGCCTGGTGGATTGCGCGCAGGACTCGTAATTCTGTGGCGCGGGTTCGATTCCCGCACGAGGCAGAAACAAATGGGCAAAGTTTCTTTCACCCTGAATGCCCCTGTTACCTAGCAGTAAATAGGTACCTGGGAGTTAGTCAACTGTCACGGGGTGCTTCCTGGGGTGCGTGTGTGGTGTGGGGAAAAAAAAGTAGTTAGTAAACAGTTGATTGACAGTTGAGAGGCGGGCCGAAAGAGCAAAGCTCAACCCCCGCAAACACAACTAGGTGAATACAACTAGGTGAACACATCGTACATCGTATGGGGACACACTCCACCGGACACAGGGTGCAATGAGTCAGGCTTGTGCATGATGTCATCCCATGACGCGATAATTAGTTTCCTGCTCCTTTTCGGACTCTTATTTCGTTTGGTTTTGTAATTGTTACGGAAAATAAGGGATAACAGGAAAGCAAGCAGTATAAGCGTTTATACAGGTCAGTTATTTGTTTATAATTTAGTCATCGCAAGGTATAATAAGTCGTGATTGGTTTGGTGCAGAATTTTGGGCCTGTCATCTATATGGGATCGTTGTTTAAGGTGACGACAAGAGCCTACTGAACAACAAGCCAGCATACATAGTGTAGAACAAAGGTATATTCACAGTGTGTATGCACTCGATAAGCTGGGACGTGTGTCCTCGGTTCGCACTCCAGGGACCCATCGAAGGGCCTCTCTAATAGTACATCGCATTTTGACGTATTAATCCCCCCAATAACCAAAAACTAATGTACTAAAAATCGTAGCTACCTGCGAAATTGACGTGATGTCTCGTTTTCTAATCGGGAATCTTTGGATAGGTTAGGTTCGGGTAATTTAGTGCATCAGTTTAGTGATGTTGTGAACGCTCGAGACGATAAGGTGGTTAAATCTCTGGCAGGGCAGAAATAGATTTACCTGAAGGCCACTATCTCTTTAGTGGCCTCGAAGTAGACAGGAACCAAGTGAGCTCAGTGACCACGACTGGCCCGAGTCCGGCGTTGAATCACCATTACCCAACATTGGTGTTGATCTGGATGTTGTGCCCACTGGGAAGCCGGTGGCTTGTGTTCACCTAGTAGTAAATAGGTACCCAGGAGTTACGCGATTGGTATGGGCTGCATGCTGGGAAAGGTCAGTAGTTGACCTAGATAAACCTTGATAAGCCTAATGTGAGGACGGTTTTAATACCTGCAAATGCATGCAACAATCACCAACACCAAAAGAAAAACCAACGCCTAGTGGTGGTCACAATACAGGCTGCCAATACCGGCAATTAAAGTACTGTTTAAATAAACCTTTGCATTTGTTCTGCGAGAGTAAACGCCGTAGTTTGCTGTATGAAACGAAAAAATGGCATTGGAGGAAATCATATTTTTTTATACCAAGACGAAAGTGATTACAAAAGGTGGAACAGAGAGAACGTATGTGTAGCGAGTAATCCTTATACTGGCTCCATTATCTCATTATTTTAATGGCATAACTAATTACACAAGCTATAATCCTATCCCTATTTACAGGTAACGGTTTTTCCACCCTCCTATCTTACCGTGAGGTGTAGTCACCGTATTTAAGCAAGCGATTCGAGAATAGCAAACCAGTACAATCTCCAATCAAGAATGTAGTACTCGGCGTGGGCAGTTCTAGTCGACCCAAGACGCTACAGCTGCGACACAGAGCAGACAGCAGACTACGACCGCATCCAGCTACAACGCTCTCGCTCCCCGAGTTCAGACACTCGCAATTCCCAATCGAGCCGCGTGCGGCTCCGGCATAGAGCTCCACGACTCCGGCCTCACTCAGCTCTCTGCTCTGCCCCAGGCTTCGTCTCAACGTCTCTGACAGTGCTGTACCCAGGACTACTAAATAAGTATGAAACTCACTAAACACTGTGTATCTAATCTACCAACAACGTAACATAATCGTACGTTACATATGGAACGGGATGAAAAACCCACTTGCATACCGGAATCACATACAATTACACACCACAACAGAGTTACAGGCAACAACCCTGTATCAATCGGTGCTGGTCAGAACAATTCCGGTATGTCCACGCATAATGGACCTGCCAGAAAAGTCTCCCATTCAAACTATCCCAAATAAAGTAACCTCATTCATCTTTGCCACCATACAAGGACTAAAATCAAGAACAAAAAACAAAGTACCGTTCATAAAGCCTCCTCACCGAATCAAATGCATTATTTGGAACTTTCACAGAAACACATACAAGGGAATTTTTGGACGGCGAGATCTGGATATCAGAATATATAATCTATACAGATGTGTATAGAAAGAGAACACAGACGACACTACAAAACAAGGAAAAACATGACGGAAATGCTTAAGCAGACACGGCTCTCAACAAAGAAGGAATCATTTAAACAGGGAGATTGAAGAAATCAAGCAGAGATTGAAGCATTCATATCAGATTGAAGAAATGCAACTAGAACAAAAAGCAATACAAGAAATAAAGAAAACCCAAAAATATTTCTTCACATATGCGAAATCAAAAGCAAAAACCACTGTCATTATTGGACCTATTCGTACAAGTGAAGGTGCATACACAAAGAAATTGAAATCCTAAAAAAGCAGTACGAGGACATGTTTACCAATCCAATAAACAATATGAAGGTGGAAGTTCCGGACAACTTCTTTATGCTGCATACAAACCCCAGTAATTATAACTGATATCAACACGATTATGGCAGATTTTGAAAGAGAAACTGACAACATGCACTCATCACCGGGTCCTTATTCATGGAATTCAATATTAATAAAGAAATGCAAAGTGCCAGTAGCACAGGCACTAAGCATAGTGTGGAGGAAATTGAAACAAGTTTATTGAGTTAAATACACACAAAGGGATGAGGTAGCTGAAGTTATTCTCACACCGTTCAGTATAACGTGTTCATATATATATATATATATATATATATATATATATATATATATATATATATATATATATATATATATATATATATATATATATATATGTCGGGGTTTCACGGTGTACTCGTTAGAGAAGGGTTAAAGCAACAATAGACTGGATCTCCTTTCCAGGTGGTTGCTCCAACAATAACCCTTACTCACCGTCGTTCGGCGGGTCTTCCCTCAATCCTCTAGGCTCCACTGCTGGCCTCGGAGAGTACCCCAGTCGATCTCACAACCGGCCTTTAGATTGTAAGATGAGTGAGGGCACAGATCGTTCCCTCAATCTGTGGCCCGCCCCGACACCGAACTCTTATACAGCCTTCAAGGTCGCCAACTGGTTTTCTTGTGTCCAGTAACACTGCAGTGGTCAGGTGTAATTGTGCCAAGAGCAAATTCCAGTTATATAGTATCAGGCAGGTCACTCTACTTTACATCATTACACGGTCACAAGATAAATGGAGGGGATGATATCAAACACCAAAGAGTTTTTGGTATTTTACTTAAAAGACAACGAGAAATATATATGCATCAATGTATCAGGAATAATATATGACAATTGCTCCATTCATAGCATAATAATCTGAAGCGCACCGATATGGTAACATCGGCACGTGTCACCTGTCAGAACTCAGCTGACCGGGACCCTCGCGATCGTGGGAACAGACTAGTACTTTTTTTCAATTCTGTCCCGATCCCCGTTCATTTAACTTTTTCCAAAACACTATTCAACGTTCACATGGTTTACTTATGATTTCACTGGCCTCACGATCAACATCTTATTCACAATACTCTCACAGTGACTTTTCACCGTACCAAAAGATTACTCTATTCTTAATAATATTTACTGTGAATGCACTCACTTGATCACTGAACTTCTCTTTATATCTATACTTTCTCTTAAAGAGATATCACTGACGATCACTCCACGTATATGATATTATTCAGTACACAGGCATGTCATATATAAATCAGTAATAAAATGTCAGGCATATATATATATACATCATGAAGATCAGTACACAGGCATTTATATCGATAGATTATAGAGATCAATACACCAATATCTGGTTTACTACCAATATATATAATAATAATACTCACTGGAGATTAATAATAGTCACAGTAAATTCTCTGATGAATCTTGGTGCTTGCACACACCCACACATAGATATATATGTAAACTGATACTGTGAGCGCTCTGGGCAGGCTCACCGCACACTGTGCTCTCTGTGACTTAAACTCAGGTGAGACTTGCTCACGACATACAAAATATCCTGACAAGAATATATATAGCTAACTAAAGGGGAAATGGGAGGGTAACTGTAAACACCTACTTCACCTATCCTAGGATGACAGTTGGGTTGTAGCTCCTGGTCCAGGCTCTCGCCTCGTTCATCATCCAGAAACACAAGCCCACACCTTAGGATGTCGCGTCTCGCCGCTTCTGTACACAGCAGGTCCGTGCTTCTTCCTCTACAGTACGTCGCAGGGTTGAAGTCGGTCTCCTGGCCGTCAACTTTCCTCCCAACTACGGCAGCCAGCCTACGTCTCGGCGGTCGTCGTACGTTTCCCAATTAGTCCTTGTCACTGTATTCCCAGAGGAACTGCCTCTCACCACTACGAAGTCACGGTGAAGTTACCAGCCGTACCAGATGATGCTGCTTAAGCTTCACACGCACAGCACCCGACTTCAGAGCACTTGAAGCTCACAACACTGTCAATTCCCTCGTCGTCTAGATATATCGCTAGGTATTTGGGAAGACTTCTCGACGTGCTTGCATCCAATTGTTGACTCGTAGGGTTCCACGAAGGTGGGGTTACTGTCAAACTTGACAGGATCGTCGATCACACGTTCAACCTGGTTGGCAAGGCTGTCAACCCGGTTCACTCACGGTGGGTGGCCCGGCCACTAAGCTGTCTCTTATACTGGTGAACTGCCAACGACGACACACGTCGATGCCCGGCCCACTTCTTGCAACACACCTGTCCCCTGAGCACTTGTTGCTCAATATTCTGTCAATTCCTTATCTGAGCCACTTCTGGGTTGCAGGAAGACCTCACAGAGTGCGTGCCAACAACTGGAGACGCTTACGTCCACCGGAGTTCGGTAAATCCGTCACTCTGACAGGACGACCGATTGCGCGTCCTACCTCTCGGACGCGTCGTGAAAGACTGATCTCGTCTGGCGCCAACACGGCTGGACCCCCCATGCCTACGTGACGTCACTTTTCCCAAAGTTGGTTTTCATTGGCTTCCAGTGCCACGTCGCTGACGGTGACCAATCTGGCGCCACTGACGTCACACAGTTTTGGCGGGAGAACAGACTTGCCAGCGCCATATTGGCTCCCTAAAGGGCCTATCCCACAGGCCAAAATGCTACATTTTCGCAAATTTCTCGGCTCTTCGAGAATACTGTTCTCTCCCACATATGTTCAATTGTTGCCTGCAATGTAGAGAACGCTCGGGAATAGTGGACATGACTCTTACAGCAGGCGTGGGAGAATTAGAAGGGGGGGAACACCGTCACAATATATATATATATATATATATATATATATATATATATATATATATATATATATATATATATATATATATATATATAGACAACACAAACAGTCAACATATTACTGAATATCGAGTGATAAATATACATTTCTTCCTTTACACAAGGAGTATGTTACCAGACGTACACACAATTACTTTTATGACTAGGCACACAGACAATTTGCAATAGATATTCAGACAATTCAATAAAGTGCTGGCGCTGCTCTTTGCACGGTCAGCGAACAGGCATATTGGAGACTAGGAGGACCAGTATCATCAACCCAAACTGAGCTGTTTGCCATACAACAGGCATTTGCATATGTGATTGCACAAAACACTCGGAATGCAATCACACACACTCAAAAGCTGCACTTCAAATATTAGGACAAAAGCAGTAGAGAGACAACGTGGAACTAATTATCACCATTTTGTATCTTGGAGCAGTAGCTAAAGGCAAAAGACTCAACATAACCCTAAACTGGATCCCATCCCATGTTGGAATTCCATTAAATGAGAAAGCCATTGAAATTGCTAATTTAGCAGCTTGTCATCCAGTGATCCACAAAATAATCCAACCCAGCCTAGAGTACATAAACACCATCACCAAAAAACTCTCACACCTCAACAAAGCCCATCTACACCAGAGAGTAGCTGAAGGTTCGCCCTCTGCAATATGACATCTTCAGGCCATCAAGTTAGACAGGTTAAATATCCCGAAAGGAATCCACAGGGAAATAGCAGTTCGGTTATATTGATTACGTCTAGGTTACAGATGCAACTGAGAGATTGGTGAACCCAGATAGAGGGAATGCATCGTCTGCCAGTCACAGAGAAGCCACTACTTCACTATCACCTGGAATGTCAAGCAAACAACGACCTTAGAAGAGCTTTAAGAGTCCCTGAATCTTGCAGTAACCACCCTGAAGCCATCAACATTGCCACTCTTCTGGTCAAGAAAGGTGTCCAGCAGCTGGACACCCTCATAAAGACTGTCAAGCAGTATCCTCCCCCGCGATAGCAGCCTGACGATTTAAATGCGACCTCAGCATACAGTATACATTCATTAAAAATAACAAATACAAATCTACCACTTATGGGCTATTCATGCCCGTGCCACCTCCTGGTTGGCTTAATCTTAATCAATCAGCAAAGTTACAGTCTTGGTGCAAAATTCTTGTCTCCAGAATATCATCAATCTTTCCGCTGTGACATATCCAGGCTATTTGTTCAGGAACAGTCCTTATCTCGGCGTTTCTATATACATTAATCAATGGGCACTCGAGAACATAATGGGTGAGGGTGTGAGACCTTAACATACCACATACTTTACACATTATCATTAACAACTTTCCATTTTCCCAGTAGTATTTGTATTTAAGCCTGAGCCGCATGTGCACAGTCACTCCAAGCATTTCTCATTTTGCCATAAGTGAAATGGCAGTTTTGAATCACATACATGTAGTGTTGCATGGTTTGGCTTCCCTCATACACTATACCTCTCTTTGCCATTAATGCCTGTGCCTGAATATTTCTTATTTTGCTTCTATTGACTCATTGTTAAAACACATTCAATGTCAACTTATGGTTTTGATGTCGCGCGTTTGGCCAGGTTATCCGCCACCTCGTTGAGCACTATTCCAATACGGTATGGAATCCACGTGAATTTCACTGTGACCTTTCAGACGCATCTCATTCATCTTTTTCTTACAATCTTCAACTATGGACATGATGATTGCATTTCGACTGTTTAAGAAATCAAGTGCTCCTCTGCTATCGACAAATAGGAAACTTCCTAAATAAGTTTTAGTTTTAAAAAACTAAAAAATATTAACTCCACACTTCCTTTAGTGTGGAGGAAGAGCTTGGACACGGAGATACCAGATGCGCTTAAAGCAGCAGACATCGTCCCTCTATACAAGGGAGGGAGCACAGCATTGGCTAAGAATTATAGACCAGTTGCACTAACGTCCCGCATATTCAATTTCTTTCTATATTATGCACCCCATACCCATCCCGCATAATAGAAGTATTTGAGAGAGTGAACAGGAGTCGGGTCACCAGATTCATGGAGACCAATGACCTTGACAACCCAGGCCAACATGGATTTAGAGGGGGGAAGATCATGCCTCTCGCAGCTACTTGACCACTAAGGCAAAATCACTGAGGCATTATAAGAAAAAAAAATGCAGATGAGGTATACACGGACTTCGCAAAGGCATTCGATAAATGTAACCATAGAGTGATAACAGGTAAATGGGAGTAACAGGTGTCGGGGTGTCACGGTTCTCGTTAGTTGTTATAAAAATCGTGGGCTTGCTATGGGGGAACTGGTACTATTAAGGGGTAAGGGTAAGTAGAATACAGAGGTATCAAAAAATGGGAGAACTAAAAGGCCCGGCCCCCAAAGTAAAATATCCACAATGATAAATGCTTGCTACTAAACCCGGTTAGTCTAGGAATAGATTATTGTACTCCCACACAGGAAAAAGGGATACTCTGTTCAAACTTACTTATTTATTAACCCCTTAACACCCCCCATACACAATCACACCAATAACAATTTAATACTAACTTTACCACACAATCTTACGTTAAAAGCCTTGGTCCACATAGGCAGGATACAAGGTTTTACACTGAAAGCAAGCTAGGGTAAAGCTCTACTATAACACACTGGAGGTAGTCAGCTTAGGGTAGGGGACCACGTGTTTACACTGGGACCCCCGTTAGCATAACAGGCAAGATAAACATTTAAATACACTTCCTACACCCCAGGTATACTACTCTACACATAGAACGATAGGTATGCCACAATATAACCATAAAAATAGTAAAGAAGACTTAACCAGACGAAGATACAGAAATAAATAAATAAGAGGAAGGAGAGGCACTTCCTTCCACCACAACCAGCCAGCAGAGAAGAACGACCAGTCTCTCGTCTCCTCCTCCGTGGACTAATGCTGCCGGCAGACTGTTCAACTAATCATACCGGCGCCCGATACAAAGTTTACTCAGGTTTACTTTACAAATGATTAGACAGTATTAGTAAACATAGTTGGTGCCTATTTTATTATTTAATAATCAACCCAAGCTCAATCTTTAAATACTCTTCGAGAGACAAGACTAATCTTACGACTGGCAGGGAAGATACGACAAATGCCACTCGCAATGCGTTTTTACTCTATGGTAGCTCAATAAGCTCAAATTTTGACCTCTGGTTTCCCTCTAAAGAACCCAGAGTCGTAACATTAGTGAAGGATTAAAGCAACAGTAGACTGGATCTCCTCTCCAGGTGGTTGCTCCGACAATAACCCTTACTCACCGTCGTTCTACGGGTCTTCCCTCGATCCTCTAGGCTCCACTGCACGCCGGAGAGTACCCCAGTCGATCTCACAACCGGCCTTAAATTGCAAGATGAGTGGGGGCACAGATCGTTCCCTCAATCTGTGGCCCGCCCCGACACAGAACTCTTACACAGCCTTTAAGGTCGCCAACTGGTGTTTTTAGGTGTCCAGTAACACTGCAGTGGTGAGGTGTAATTGTGGTAATTGTGGTAAGAGCAATTTCAAACAATATGGTATCAGGCAGATCACTCTGCTTTACTTCATGTAGCAGTCACAAGATAAATGGAGGGGATGATATCAAACACCAAAGAGTTTTGGTATTTTACTTAAAAGACAACGAGAAATATATATGCATCAATGTATCAGGAATAATATATGACAACTGCTCAATTCATAGCAGAATAATCTGAAGTGCACCGATATGGCAACACCGGCAGCGCCACGCGTCACCTGTCAGATGTCAGCTGACCGGGACCCTCGCGATCGTGAGAACAGACTAGTACTTGTTTTCTAATTCTATCACGTTCCCCGTTTATTTAACTTTTTCGCAAAACACTGTATTCAACATTCACATGGCATACTTATGATTTCACTGGCCTCACGATCAGTATCTTGTTCACACTGCGCTCACAGTGACTTTTCACCGTACCAAAAGATTACTCTATTCTTAATAATATTTACTGTGAATGCACTCGCTTGATCACTGAACTCATCTTTAAATCTATACTTTCTCTTAAAGATTTATCACTGGCAATCACTTCACGTATATGATACTATTCAGTACACAGGCATGTACATAGATAAATCATTGATCGAATCACAGGCATATATATATATAAATCATGGAGATCAATACACAGGCATTTATATCAATAAATCATAGAGATCAACACACAGGCATTTATATCAATAAATCATGGAGATCAATACACAGGCATTTATATCAATAAATTCTAGGCTCATAGCCTAACACCAATATCTGGTTTACTACCAATATATATAATAATAATAATCACAGGAAATTAATAATAGTCACAGTAAATTCTTTGATGAATCCTGGTGCTTGCACACACCCACACATAGATATATATGTAAACTGATACTGTGAGCGCTCTGGGTAGCCTCACCACACACTGTGCTCTCTGTGACTTAGACTCAGGTGAGACTTGCTCACGACATAAAATATCCTGACAAGAAAATATATAGCTAACTAAAGGGGAAATGGGAGGGTAACTGTAAACACCTACTTCACCTATCCTAGGATGACAGTTGGGTTGTAGCTCCTGGTCCAGGCTCTCGCCTCGTTCACCCTCCAGAAACACAAGCCAACGCCTTAGGATTTTCGCGTCTCGCCGCTTTCTGTACACTGCAGGTTCGTGCTCCTTCCTCTACAGTACGTCGCAGGGTTGAAGTCGGTCTCCTGGCCGTCAACTTTCCTCCCAACTACGGCAGCCAGCCTACGTCTCGGCGGTCGTCGCACGTTTCCCAATTAGTCCTTGTCACTGTACTCCCAGAGGAACTGCCTCTCACCACTACGAAGTCACTGTGAAGTTATCAGCCGTCCCAGACGATACTGCTTAAGCTCCACACGCACAGCACCCGACTTCAGAGCACTTGAAGCTCACTTCACTGTCAATTCCCTCGTCGTCTAGATATATCGCTAGGTATTTGGGAAGACTTCTCGACGTGCTTGCATCCAACTGTTGACTCGTAGGGTTCCACGAAGGTGGGGTTACTGTCAAACTTGACAGGATCGTCGATCACACGTTCAACCTGGTTGACAAGGCGGTCAACCCGGTTCACTCACGGTGGATTGGCCCGGCCACTAAGCTGTCTCTTATACTGGTGAACTGCCAAGGACGTCACACGTCGATGCCCGGCCCACTTCTTGCAACGCACCTGTCCCTGAGCACTTGTTGCTCAATATTCTGTCAATTCCTTATCTGAGCCACATCGGGGTTGCAGGAAGACCTCACAGAGTGCGCGCTAACAACTGGAGACGCTTACATCCACTGGAGTTCGGTAAATCCGTCACTCTGACAGGATGACCGGATCGCACGTCCTACCTCTCGGACGTGTCGTGAAAGACTGATCTCGCCAAGGCGCCACCACGGCTGGACCCCCATGCCTATGTGACGTCACTTTTTCCAAAGTCGGTTTTCATTGGCTCCCAGTGCCACGTCGCTGACGGTGGCCAATCTGGCGACACTGACGTCACACAGTTTTGGCTGGAGAACAGACTCACCAGCGCCATATTGGCTCCCTAAAGGGCCTATCCCACAGGCCAAAATACTATATTTTCGCAAATTTCTCGGCTCATCGAGAATACTGTTCTCTCCCACATATGTTCAATTGATGCCTGCAATGTAGAGAACGCTCGGGATGAGAGCTACGCTCGTGGAGTCCCGTCTTCCCAACACTGTCATATAACGCTTTGAAACTACTGACGGTTTTGACCTCCACCACCTTCTCACCTAACTTGTTCCAACCGTCTACCACTCTGTTCACAAAGAAAACTTTGTAATATTTTCATCGGCAGGTTTTTTTTCCTTAGCTTGAATGTGTGTGTGTGTACTCACCTAGTTGTACTCACCTAGTTGTGCTTGCGGGGGTTGAGCTCTGGCTCTTTGGTCCCGCCTCTCAACCGTCAATTAACAGGTGTACAGGTTCCTGAGCCTATTGGGCTCTATCATATCTACACTTGAAACTGTGTATGGAGTCAGCCTCCACCACATTACTTCCTAATGCATTCCATTTGTCAACCACTCTGACACTGAAAAAGTTCTTTCTAACGTCCCTGTGGCTCACGTGGGTACTCACTTTCCACCTGTGTCCCCTTGTTTGCGTCCCACCAGTGTTGAATAGTTTATTCTTGTTTACCCGGTCGATTCCTCTGAGGATTTTGTAGGTTGTGATCATGTCTCTCCTTACTCTTCTGTCTTCCAGTGTCGTAAGGTGCATTTCCCACAGCCTTTCCTCGTAACTCATGCCTCTTAGTTCTGGGACTAGTCTAGTAGCGTACCTTTGGATTTTTTCCAGCTTCGTCTTGTGCTTGACAAGGTACGGGCTCCATGCTGGGGCCGCATACTTCAGGATTGGTCTTACGTATGTGGTGTACAAGATTCTGAATGATTCCTTACACACTTTCCTGAACGCTGTTCTGATGTTAGCCAGCCTCCAACCCGTCCTCGCAAATTCGTATAGTCAATATTGACTTATTAAATACGTGCATAGGTGACATACTAAACATAATACCCTTAAAAAGCTTCATAGAAAACACCGACCTTACCTAACTTGTTAGTATGTTAAGATAAGCATCTTAATCTAAGCATCATAATGCTATCTTATAGCATCGTAATTACAATTGTTACTTAACTTATTATAGACATAGGTCAAGTAATAATTGTAATTACGAAGCAATAAGATGATCATCTTAACATACTAAGAAGGTTAGGTAAGGTCGGTGTTTTCTATGAAGCTTTTTAAGGGTATCTATTATGTTTAGTATATCACCTATGCACATATTTAATAAGTCAATATTGACTATACGAATTTGTGAGGACGGGTTGCAGCCTCGCATGTGCCGCAGACGTTATTCTTTTTATGTGGGCTTCAGGAGACAGGTTTGGTGTGATATCAACTCCTAGATCTTTTTCTCTGTCCGTTTCATTAAGTACTTCATAGTCTCTTCTGTATCCTGTGTCTGGTCTCCTGTTTTCACTGCCTAGTTTCATTACTTTGCATTTTCTCGGGTTGAACTTCAACAGCCATTTGTTGGACCATTCACTCAGTCTGTCTAGGTCATCTTGTAGCTTCCTATCACTCCTCGTAGCCTCCTCCTACACACACACACACCACACACACACACACACACACTATGAGTGTGTGTGTGTGTGTGTGTGTGTGTGTGTGTGTGTGTGTGTGTGTGTGTGTGTGTGTGTGTGTGTGTGTACTCACCTAGTTGTGCTTACAGGGGTTGAGCTTTGGCTCTTTGGTCCTGCCTCCAAACTGTCAATCAACTGATGTAAAGGTTCCTGAGCCTACTGGGCTGTGTCATATCTACATTTGAAACTGTGTATGGAGTCAGCCTCCACCACATTACTTCCTAATGCATTCCATTTGTCAACCACTCTGACACTGAAAAAGTTCTTTCTAACGTCCCTGTGGCTGATTTGGATACCAAGTTTCCTCCTGTGTCTACATATGTAAGTTTCGACACATACATGCATACATGTATATATGGGAGGGAGTACCACCTCTGGCTGGAAGAAGGGGACCCTTAGCCTCGAGAAAAGCACACAACGTATTAGAGGGGATGTTTAGGTCCCTCCAATACAGTTTCTATGTTCTTTATCCTACCACCCCCTTCTTGTTATGTGTGTGTTTATAATTTATAAATATATTATATATATATATATATATATATATATATATATATATATATATATATATATATATATATATATATATATGTCGTACCTAGTAGCCAGAACACACTTCTCAGCCTACTATGCAAGGCTCGATTTGCCTAATAGGCCAAGTTTTCATGAATTAATTGTTTTCGACTACCTAACCTACCTAACCTAACTTTTTCGGCTACCTAACCTAACCTATAAAGATAGGTTAGGTTAGGTTAGGTAGGGTTGGTTTAGGTTCGGTCATATATCAACGTTAATTTTAACTCCAATAAAAAAAATTGACCTCATACATAAGGAAATGGGTAGCTTTATCATTTCATAAGAAAAAAATTAGAGAAAATATATTAATTCAGGAAAACTTGGCTTATTAGGCAAATCTGGCCTTGCATAGTAGGCCAAAAAGTGAGTTCTGGCTACTAGGTACGACATATTATATATATATATATATATATATATATATATATATATATATATATATATATATATATATATATATATATATATATATATATATATATAGTATGTGTACTCGCCTATTTGTGCTTGCGGGGACTGAGCTCTGGCTCGTTGGTCCCGCCTCTCAACTGTCAATCAACTGGTGTACAGGTTCTTGAGCCTATTTGGCTCTATCATATCTACACTTGAAACTGTATGGAGTCAGCCTCCNACCTGGTTGATACCTGGTTGATACCTGGTTGATACCTGGTTGATACCTGGTTGATGGGGTTCTGGGAGTTCTTCTACTCCCCAAGCCCGGCCCGAGGCCAGGCTTGACTTGTGAGAGTTTGGTCCACTAGGCTGTTGCTTGGAGCGGCCCGCAGGCCCACATACCCACCACAGCCCGGTTGGTCCGGCACTCCTTGGAGGAATAAATCTAGTTTCCTCTTGAAGATGTCCACGGTTGTTCCGGCAATATTTCTTATGCTTGCTGGGAGGACGTTGAACAACCGCGGACCTCTGATGTTTATACAGTGTTCTCTGATTGTGCCTATGGCACCTCTGCTCTTCACTGGTTCTATTCTGCATTTTCTTCCATATCGTTCACTCCAGTACGTCGTTATTTTACTGTGTAGATTTGGTACTTGGCCCTCCAGTATCTTCCAGGTGTATATTATTTGATATCTCTCTCGTCTTCTTTCTAGTGAGTACATTTGGAGAGCTTTGAGACGATCCCAATAATTTAGGTGCTTTACCTCGTCTATGCGTGCAGTATATGTTCTCTGTATTCCCTCTATTTCAGCAATCTCTCCTGCTCTGAAGGGGGAAGTGAGTACTGAGCAGTACTCAAGACGGGACAACACAAGTGACTTGAAGAGTACAACCATTGTGATGGGATCCCTGGATTTGAAAGTTCTCGTAATCCATCCTATCATTTTTCTGGCTGTCGCAATATTTGCTTGGTTATGCTCCTTAAACGTTAGGTCGTCAGACATTATTATTCCCAAATCCTTTACATGCTGTTTTCCTACTATGGCTACATTTGATTGTGTTTTGTACTCTGTATTATGTTTAAGGTCCTCATTTTTACCGTACCTGAGTACCTGGAATTTATCACTGTTAAACATCATGTTATTTTCTGATGCCCAGTCGAAAACTTTATTAATATCAGCTTGAAGTTTTTCAATGTCTTCAGCCGAGGTAATTTTCATACTGATTTTTGTGTCATCTGCAAAGGATGATACGAAGCTGTGACTTGTATTTTTGTCTATATCTGATATGAGAATAAGGAAAAGCAGCGGTGCAAGGACTGTACCCTGAGGTACAGAGCTTTTAACTGCACTTGGACTAGATTTTATATGGTTGACCGTTACTCGCTGAGTCCTGTTTGACAGAAAACTGAGTATCCAGCGTCCTACTTTACCGGTTATTCCCATTGACTTCATTTTGTGTGCTATCACGCCATGGTCACATTTATCGAAAGCCTTTGCGAAGTCCGTGTATATCACATCAGCATTCTGTTTTTCTTCTAATGCCTCAGTGACTTTGTCGTAGTGCTCAAGTAGCTGTGAGAGGCACGATCTTCCCGCTCGAAATCCATGTTGGCCTGGGTTGTGAAGGTCATTGGTCTCCATGAAATTGGTGACCTGACTCCTAATCACTCTCTCAAATACTTTTATGATGTGCGATGTTAGTGCAACTGGTCTATAATTCTTTGCCAATGCTTTGCTCCCTCCCTTGTGTAGAGGGGCTATGTCTGCTACTTTAAGTGCATCTGGTATCTCCCCCGTGTCCAAGCTCTTCCTCCACACTATACTGAGTGCCTGTGCTACCGGCACTTTGCATTTCTTTATAAATATTGATTTCCATGAGTCAGGACCTGGGGCCGAGTGCATGGGCATGTTTTCAATTTCTCTTTCAAAATTTAGTGCGCTCGTGTTGATATCAGTTATATTTACAGGGGTTTGAATATCCCGCATAAAGAAATTATCTGGATCTTCCACTTTCATGTTGTTTATTGGAGTGCTAAACATGTCCTCATACTGCTTTTTTAGGATTTCACTAATTTCTTTGTCATCCTCCGTGTATGAACCTTCACTTGTACGAATAGGTCCAATACTGGCAGTGGTTTTTGCTTTTGATTTCGCATATGAGAAGAAATATTTTGGATTTTTCTTTATTTCCTGAATTGCTTTCTGTTCTAACTGCCTTTCTTCAGTTTCATATGAGTGTTTCAATTTCCGCTCGATTTCTTCAATCTCCCTATTTAAATTATTCCTTCTTTGACGGGAAATTTGTGTCTGCATAAGCAGTTCTGTTATTTTTTTCCTGCGTTTATACTGTCGTCTGTGTTCTCTTTCTACGTTAGATCTCTTTCTGGCTTTCCTCAAGGGAACATGTTTCAGACAGACTTGATACGCTTCCGCAGTCAATTTTTCTATTCCTTCTGTAGGACTTGTATTACTTAAAACAGTTTCCCATGGAATGTTTGTAAGTTCCCTGTTTATTATCTCCCAGTCTATCCTTTTATTATTAAAATTGAATTTACTGAATAGCCCCTCTCGCTTTATCAACGTTTTAGGTCTATTCTGAGTATTGATGGTCGTTTGCACTTCAATGAGCTTGTGATCTGAATATGTGGTATCTGATATCGTAATGTCTCTGATAATGTCTTCATTGTTCGTAAAGACCAAATCTAAAATATTTTCATTTCTCGTTGGCTCCGATATCTGCTGACTGAGTGAAAATTTGTCACAGAATCTAAGTAGTTCTCTAATCTGTGGTTGGTTAGGTCCCGATAGATTTCCTGGTATAATATTATTGTTTGCTATTTTCCACCTGAGACTAGGCAAGTTGAAGTCACCTAGGAAGATAATATCAGGTATCGGGTTCTCCAAATTATCAAGGCTATTCTCTATTTTGTTTATCTGTTCTGTTTGAAAACCACTTTGGATTTGTGGGCGATTGACACCGATATGACGTGCCGTATGAATCTTGACTGGCATGATGTATGATAACACGTGCAGTGCTCCCATATATGTATAACGAGGATTTTTTAAAGACATTTGGAGAAGAGAAGTCTGGATGGAGAAATGATGGCCATAAACACATCGCATGACAAGGGATCTTGGAATCACAGAACTGAACCCTGAAAAGCCCAACGAGGAAGCTGGCGAAGCAAGAGCCAATGAAGGGTGGGCGTGGCCCAAACACCTACTGTGAGCGGGAACAGTTCACAGACACTTCACTGTGGGAGCAGTGAAGCAGGCAGAATTGGAGAAACTGGTACAATGCCTAGAGCCAAAACCTGCCCAGGAAAAAGACAATGCAGGCAAAATTCAGGCTTCCGCACAACTGTTCAATGAACTGATGAGTCACCTGGGGCCAGTTACACCAGACAGTGATGAAATTGTAGGCAGAGCAAAGCTCCCGAAGGCAAAAACAGAAACTGACCAGGAGTCCCAGACAAGACCCAGCCAAGTTCAAACCCGAGAGAGAACCAACAGGGAACTTCCTCCAGTTTACCAGGAACCCAAACCCAGAGAGCTGGAAAAGAACCAGATCCCTGGCCAGCTGACATGCAGACTGGCAGGGGACCCACACCAGCCAGTCATCAAGGTAGGCCAACACACGAATCCCTAACAGATGAAGCCAGGCCACAACGACCTGCACTAACCTGGTGAATACAAAGGGAGCCAGATTCAAGCTGAAGGGAAGAACACTGTTGTGGTAAGCCTGATGACCCACAACAAAACTTAGCCAGTCCCTAAAACTAGGATGTCTTGGGATGTGCCAATTAATTTCTGAGGTCCAGGGATGCCATCCAAGCTCCAACCTGTTATAGTAGGTGATCTTGGACCAAAGTGGTCATGCAAAAGGTCAGACAGGGAATGAAGCAGCTTAACCCCAAAATATCGAGGATGTACAGTAGGACCACCACAGGCTACGGCAACAGACCCAAAAAGCCTATGAATCATGGGACCAGGACCTAAAATCTGCCTAAATAAATGCCTAAAAGCCTAAATCTGTATTCCCTTAAGTGCAGGTGGGAGAGATACATAATAATCTATAAGTGGAAAATAATTGAGGGGCTGGTCCCAAACCTGCACACAGAAATAACATCACATGAGACCAGAAGGCATGGCAGAATGTGCAGAATACCCCCATTGAAAAGCAGAGGTGCAACAGGTACTCAGAGAGAACTCTATCAACCTCAGAGGCCTGAGACTGTTCAGCACGCTTCCACTACACATAAGGGGCATAACTGGCAGACCCCTCACAGTGTTCAAGAGAGAACTTGACAAACACCTCCAAAGGATACCCGATCAACCAGGCTGTGACTCATACGTCAGGCTGCGAGCAGCCACGTCCAACAGCCTGGTTGATCAGTCCATCAACCAGGAGGCCTGGTCGACGACCGGGCCGCGGGGACGCTAAGCCCCGGAAGCACCTCAAGGTAACCTCAAGGTAAGGTGGTTGCATACTGCAGAGTGTTAGTAGTTTAACCTTTGGGTGGATGGGGGGGGATGGGGGAAAGGGCCCCTCGATATAAGTCTAACATGTATATATATACAGCTTGTCTGTCCCCCCAATAAAATTCAATTATTATTATTAAAATTAAATCCAGATTTTTTGTAGAAATCTAAATTTGGAGGAAAATTTCGGTTGGCAGATTTGGTCCAGATTCTCAAAATCTGCTATATCAGGGTTTAGATTTTTGGAGTGCCATTGTAAACCCATCCCATTTTTTTGTAGAAAAGTCTTCTTTACTACAAAACCTAAAGAAACACAATGGCTATTTTTGTTTATTACCTGTTTCTTGGCAAGCTTGAGTTGGTCACACAGCTGCAGCAGGTGCTCTTGATGCTGTTCTAACGTGGCAATTGTGTCAACCAGGTCATGAGAGATTTGTGTCTTCACATGCCTGCGGTATTCCTCACGTAGGCGCTCGCTTGTGCTGCTCGCTTTTTCTTCCACCTCTGACATCTAGGGGTAAATTAATCATTACCAAATAAACCTGTCAATAATTGAAAATTTGGAATGAGCCTCAATTTGTATATAGGTGTAGCCTATTCTGTCTATTAATTTTAGATCTCTCAATAATGACAAGATCTCTAAATATTATTATTTCCTTACATAACTGAAAAAGAAATTAGAACACATTCACCCATAAAGCACCCTGAACAGTTATGTTATGGGTAACCATATCTAATTATAATACAGTACTGAACATATGTTTCAATTTCCAAAAGTTATCAGGGACTTGAAAATCAAGTGTCAGATGCAATGAAATTACCTTTTCTGATGGGCCCCCAGCCGCACCCCGAACTTAACTCTTGCACCACCAAGCCTTAGTTCAACACACAGATCTCCGAGACACATTCAGGAGCCAGAAGCCAGAATCTGGTTCACTCTACGAGGTGAGAGGAGCAGGGGATCAGAGATCAATGACAAAACTTAATATAGTAATTGGTTTCATGCATGTTAGCATTCTAATGCAAGTTGTTAGCATAAAGAATCCAATATTGTTTTAATTATTTTATATGGAAAATAACATCCTTTGTACTGACAACTTGCATTGGAATGCAAATATCAATACTGTATTGGATTTCAAAAAGTTCCGAATTAAATATATGTACTTCTGTGCTCACAACATAGCAAAAGAGAATCTTTTGACTTGTACTACAGCACTATGTTTTCTTTTGTACTTCACTTTTTTAATTAATAACCATTACAGTAAGAAAATACATGCCTATTTATCAGTGACTACAAGAAAGCGAGGTTAAGCTCTTTATGCCCTGTCTACTAAACTGTCACTGAGTAATTTAACTACTGTATTCTGAAGTTAAAAATCATTGTCAAATCTGGCCTTAAATGTGTAGATGGAGGTAGCATCCACCATTTTTTTCAGTCCATTCCAGTTGCTGACCATCCCAATGGCACACGAATATTTCTAAACATTTCTTCGACTCATTTGCGTTTTCAGTTTCCACCAATGTCTTGATGCTTCCTGTCCTACTTTCTCCTAAGTTGAAGAGGCTGTCTTTGTTGACCTTGTCTATTCCCTTTAGTATCTTGTATGTAGTGATCATAACACCTGTTTCTTCTCAGTAATGTATAGTCATATGGTTGATTATACTGCTACCAAAGTGGTAATCATAGGTTTATGCGCTTCATCCACTGTTATGGAATTTAAATACAGAAAATCATAGTTTTATGGCAAGGAAGAGAGAAATGCTAGTGGTGGTAAATTACCACCAGCTTGCATTATGCTAAACCTAATAAATATAACTAAACTTAACCTATCCCAATAGAATTCAGAAACCTCAAAAATAAAGGCAAGGCAAATGAGCGGACCTTCGACAAGCCACCGGCTTCCTGTCCTCATCGAGGCTACTGGGGGTTAGACGCCCTCGGGTAAAATCAGGTAAATAAAATTAGGACATTTTTAGTATACAGCAGGGTAGACCTGTATCATGTATTTATACTGTGACCTCAGTTGCAACGAACAATTCATTAATTTATGTAAATATTAATATTTGACTTTAAATGGTGTAGGGCAGTAGATGATGTGCACGACAATCAGTCAGGTTAAGCACCACTAAATACTGTATAGCTAATACATCACATACACATGATGGGTGATCACACCAACAGCCTAACTTAGATTGGAAAGCAGGACCTCGATAAGCATAAAAGGCTTCCAATCCCCAACAAAGATACAGTATACCAGTAACTAAAACACATTAACATTTATTTTGAATATGTTTTTGATAAAAAAAAATTTAGTGTCAGTAGTTAACAAATGGAATGCATTAGGCAGTGATGTAATGGAGGCAGACTCCATACACATTTTCAAATGTAGATATGATGGAGCCTAACAGGCTCAAGAATCTGTACACCGGTTGATTGACAGCCGAGAGACAGGACGAAAGAGCCAAAGCTCAACCCCTGCAAGCACAAATATGAGAGAACTAGGCAAGTACAGTTCAATTCATTAATATTGTTCTTGGGAACCCATAGAAATGGGAGCATGTATGGTATATATTATATAGAAAATTATGGATTGCCACTGCAGCTTGCAATACCACAGTGCAGAAGATGAAGTATATATATACAGTACTATACTGTACAGTACTGTAACACCGTAAAGGTGTTTGGTTTAGTTTTATTTAATATATACGTATAGTTCATGAGTCACAGACAAGGATCTGAGAGGCGCCAGTTTGTCGGCCTGAAACTCACACCTCTAAGTGTTAATGACCACCATGTGACCTGAGGTCAGCCATGAAAATTTCACCTTGCTTCCGCTAATCTGATAATTGTAGCCTGGTAGCCGGGTAGGTCCTTCAAACATGCCGACGTTTAAGGAGTGGCTTGGTAGAGTGCCTGAGGCTATCTACTTGTGGGCGGAGTTAGCTACTAGGTTTCCCAATACTGTATATACTCGGAGAGCTATCGATTCGGGATAAGAAGACAAGGAGAAGCAATAGGTGAACAGCCAGCAGAGCAGAGGACAGAACGTCCGAGATAGGCTGTCGGCCGGACGGGGGGTGACGCTGCCTGACAACTGCAGACTCCCCCCCCCTCTCTATTCAACGTAGACTCAGACACTTGGTGAGTTGAGCATGAAAGGTGACTTAGTCGTGTTTACAAGTGTTGTGTGATGATCAGGGGCAAACAGTTGTAGGGTTCTCGAATTCTTGGTTGATGACTCACTTTGAATATTAATCTTGAACATTAAGTTGAATTGCTTAAATTATGATACTTCATATGAAATATAATTAATGAATTTATTATTTAAATTGTCTTTAACTTTGTTCCCTAGAGTTTTTGAGTTGAGATGAGAAAGCCTCTGCGGTTACTGGTTTCATGATTTAAATGAGTACATGATACAGATGGAACAGACTAATAATGACCTCTTGATAACATCTTTGAGAATATGGTAATACAGACAAGTTCCATTCCTTGTCTTGTATGTAATGGTCTAGAATGGATGGTGGCAGCAATTTCTTCTTCTACTTCTACTATCTACTTTTCTACTTCTACCTATCTACTCCTCCCCCTCCATCCCTCTCCGAACTCCCCCTTTCAACTGATGACCCTCCTCGCTCCTCCCACCTCTCTACCTCTCTCACTCCAAACCCTCACTAATTACTTCATTATTCATCTTTTCCCTTTCGTTTCTCTTATACATTTGTGGCAGTGAAATGTATTCTACAGTTCTCTAGGGTTTCGGGTGGCTGATCATGTTACGGCGCCTTGTAGTCCCCGCACCTAGGTAGTCAAATACCTAGGTTACAAGGTGTTGAACGAGAGAGGCTGCTGTAGGAATTCTGGAGGTGCTCTAGAATAGTTAGCTAACTGAGGGCGGGATAACGGACTAGAGAGAGCTGTTTCCCCCGGCCTCGTTAGTTAACTGGGGGGGGTGGAATAATGGACAAGAGAGAGCTATTTCTCCCTCCCCCTGTTACAGTACTGTACTTTGAAAAAATGTAATCAAATTGAGACAACTTCCACAAGCTACTGGCTTCTTGGCCCCAACAGTGATACCAGTGACAGTAGCAATCCTATAAGTTTAATTAAAGATAGTGCTTATTTATGCAGGGTGCCAGGAATGTGAGAATTAAGTTCATAAAAGATATCACCATGAGATTACTTATACACAATTTCAATATAATTTGTAGTATTACATATTAAGTATTATATATTTATGAAGACAAATGCATACCATATACTGTAGTGTACTACTGTAGTTATAGTACATTGTATTGATGTAATGTATTGCACTGCTATTTTTTTTCTAAGACTGCTAATTCCTTGGTGATTGCCTGGTTTATGAGGCTGTTTGTCTGTTTGCCTGATTGCAGCCCAGAGCCACATAACCATCATGGCCAGACTAAGCAGGCGATGAGTCACAATAACGTGGCTAAAGTATGTTGACCAGACCACACACTAGAAAGTGAAGGGATGACGACGTTTCGGTCCGTCCTGGACCATTCTCAATCGACTTGAGAATGGTCCAGGACGGACCGAAACATCGTTGTCTCTTCACTTTCTAGTGTGTGGTCTGGTCAACATGGCCAGACTATCCCTGCAAGGTGTTTAAAGAGTCATTGACCTCTGATAGTTATTTATATGTTCTCTAACTACACTCATGGTACTGACTTTTTCTTACTGTACTTGAAGGACGTTAAGAGTGGAGACAAAAATGAAGAAAATGCATTCTCTCTACAGGTGGAGGTGGAGACAAATGGGCAAAATGTTTTTCACCCTGATGCCCCTGTTACCTAGCAGTAAATAGGTACCTGGGAGTTAGACAGCTGCTACGGGCTGCTTCCTGGGGGGGAGGGGGTGTAACAAAAAGGAGGCCTGGTCGAGGACCGGGCCGTGGGGACGCTAAGCCTCAAATCAAGATAACCTCAAGATCTCAAGATATGCCATAAAAACAACATCCTGCACTACAGTGCAGAATGTCTCCCTCTAACACATGCCTCTGTTTTGCTGTAGATAGAGTAGCGGCGACTAAAGATGACAAACACTTTTGAAACCTTGTCTTTCTAAACACTGATGTGTCTCAGCATTTGTAATCATGCAGTCATCGGGAGGAGAAACCCTTCATATAAATATTAGGGACAACCTATTTTTCTCTAGATTTTAGTATGAAATGAGTATTTTTTATTAAAATCAAGTTTTTCCAGTTGAAAAATTACAGTACAGTACCATATTTCCATTATCAATTAATCACAGTATGTATAATTTAAGCTTTATTTACATAATTATATATGGCTTTGTGTGGTTTGGGTGGTTTTATAAATATTAGCAGTCCCTATGGTGCAGCGGTAAAATACTCGTCCGGCACTTTGCGAGCACTTTGGCCTGGGTTCGTATCCTAGCCGGGGAGGATTGACCGGGTACCAATCCTTAACAATTGCCTCTGTTCACCCAGTAGTGAATGGGTACCTGGTTGTTAAACGATTTGGCGGGTAGTATTCCCAGGAAAATTGAGATTAAGAACCTGCCCGAAACACTCAGCGTGCTAGTAGCTTTACAAGAATGTAAGAACTCGTGTATTAAGCCTTCCACTAACTACTAAGTTGCATCTTTTATACTTTTCTTATACTGTGCTGTTATTTCCATTGTTCTAGCTTTCAGAAACTTGAGAAGCATCATGATCAGAACCCAGTGGGCAAAACATGCTCAAGTAACACTGACCCAATGTTGAATCAAAGTTATTAACAATGATTCAACATTGAATCAATGTCATTTGTGCAACATGTGCCTACTGGAATTTGTAAGTAATATTTTGCCTGTAAGGGCAAATCACAGACACTTGTAAGTTATATTCAATACCACGTCATTGTGTCTTTGATATATGGACAATTTTGAGAATTCTACTAATCCAACTGCCAGACCTGGGGCCAGCCTTCCCTGGTGATTGTCTCATCTATGATGATATTCGTCGTAGTACTGCATTGCACCGTTACATAGTGTTGTATTGCACCAATACAATTTTCCATTTTAATAATCAATACAATATATACTGTATTATCCTCACCCACCCACCTACCACACTCGCCGCCCACCTACTACCACACTCGCCACCCACCTACCACACTCGCCACCCACCTACTACCACACTCGCCACCCACCCTACCACACTCGCCACCCACCCAA
>WNGS01113158.1:15468303-15479729 GCA_020271785.1 Procambarus virginalis | reverse complement strand
CCCACCACACTCCTCACCCACCCACCTACCACACTCGCCACCCACCTACCACACTCGCCACCCACCTACCACACTCGCCACCTACCACCACACTTTACCTGTTACTCCAATGACACACGTACCCTGCATCTTCCTCCCCAACTCTCCACTAACCCAGTCTCGCCCACCAGTTAACCCCCGCTGACTGTTGCCGCCGACAACTGTTCCCCCCTCACTCACTTCTTCCTCTTCTCCCCCCCCCGTTTGCACGGGCAGCTCCCTCCTGGTTCCGCCTCAACAGCGCCGTTAGCGAGGAAACAGGACAAGTTCACCTCTGTTTACTCCGGACTGAGTGGCTCCCTCCCGGCCGAGATGATTCCCGACGCCCCGCCCCGCGTAATTTGAAACGTCACAGTGGCCCCCGCCGACCAGGATGGCCCCCCCGGTGGCCCCCGCCGACCAGGATGGCCCCCACGGTGGCCCCCGACCATGATGGCCCCCCGGTGGCCCCCGCCGACCAGGATGCCCCACGGTGGCCCCCGCCGACCAGATGGCCCACGGTGGCCCCCGCCGACCAGGATGGCCCCACGGTGGCCCCCCCGACCAGGATGGCCCCCACGGTGGCCCCCGCGAGACCAGGTATGCCCCACGGTGGGCCCCGCCGAGACCAGGATGGCCCCACGGTGGGCCCGCCGAGACCAGGATGGCCCCACGGTGGGCCCCGCCGCGAACAGGATGGCCCCACGGTGGGCCCCGCCGATACCAGGATGGCCCCACGGTGGGCCCCGCCGAGACCAGGATGGCCCCGCCGAGACCAGGATGGCCCCCGGTGGCCCCCGCCGAGACCAGGATGGCTGGCCCTGCCGACCAGGATAATTCCCTTCCTTTTCCTTCCCTCAAGTTCAAGTTCAAGATGTTTATTGAGATAAGCAAGAAATACATCTCAAGGGATAGAGTAGCTTAGGCTATTTCTACCCCCCTCTACTTCAAGTCCCTCAAGGGGCGCACAAATTCAGTGAGTACAAATACACAAATAGCATTACAAGAATCCCATTTAACATTGCAGGTTAATATAGTAAGTATAGCATATAATTGTTACATTCTTGGGGCGAAATTCTTGTAGCTCCTAAGTATACTGTCTATCATACCATTATCACACATCCAAACAATTTGATGTGGTACACTATTTAATTCCTTATTTCTATGGTTTTCAATAAGTTGACACTCTAATACATAATGTTCTAAGGTGTGGGCGTGCGGCATACTACACAATTTACACTCCTTATCTTTTTCACTGACATCAACACCGTATTGTTGTCCCTCTCCTCTTTCTCATCTACATTAATGACCTTCCAATTGTCTCTTAACAGCTCAAACCAATTTTATTTGCTGATGACACAACCTTCATTTTCTCCAGTCCTGACCCTTTTGCTCGAATGTTACAGTGAATACTGAACTAATTAAACTCCATCTTTGGCTAACTGCTAACTCGCCCTTAACATTGACAAACCTTCTATATTTTGTTTGGTAATAAATCCTCAGATCAAATTGATCTAAGAATAAACAATATCCAAATTAGTAACAAAGTAGATGGTAAATTCCTTGGAGTCCTCATCGATAACAAACTGAATTTCCAGGGCCACATTCTAAATATTGCAAAAAAGTTTCTTAAACTGTTGGCATTCTTTCTAAGATCAGATATTATGTACCTCGTCCTGCCCTGGTGACGCTCTATTACTCTCTCATCTATCCTTCTCTCAATTATGGTATTTGTGCTTGGAGTTCTACTACCCAAAAGTATCTACGTCCTCTAATTACTCAACATAAAGCTGCTATTAGAACAATTTCAAACTCTGGCCCCAGACAGCACTCTGTAACCTTAATTAAATCTTTTATATTAATATATTAGATATTAAGTCACTGCACATCCTCTCAAGTGTACGCACATATATATTTAAAACTCTGAACTGTAATGCCAATCCTGACCTTAAACGCTTGCTAAAAGGTTTTAACGGAATTCATGGACACCACACCAGAAACAAATACCTATTTGATATTACAAGAGTACGACTTAGTCAAACTAGAAATGCTTTACAAATCAAGGGACCTCGAATGTGGAATGACCTTCCCAATTATGTTAAAGACTGTACCTCTCCCAACCAGCTTAAGATGAAAACTAAGTACTACCTAATTAACTCAATGTAACCTACCTCACCCCTAATTACCTAAGTGTAATTACCTAAGTGTAGTTACAGGATGAGAGCTACGCTCTCATCCTGTAACTACCCTCATCCTGTAAGTATGTATCATCCAGCTTGTGTGGATGATACATAATTACTAAGCCGGAGTTCAATTATCCTGTCCACAGTCCCAAACTCCGTATATTCTCTTATTAGGACACCACACCCTGCCCTGCCATACTCCGCCACCGACCCGTCGCAATATACATGTAAACTGTTGCCTCTTGGTAACCGAGATATCATACTTCCATACAAACACCGTAATTGGCATGGCTTAGGTATATATATATTGGGGGGGGGGGTAGTGAGTAGCACAAGATAGTGCGCGAGTTTGACGCACTAAGTAGAAAACTATGGATGAAATTAGGTACTTTTTGGTTTTACTTTTGAATAAGGCGTAGGTTGGACAGTTTTCAAATTCGTTAGGGAATGAGTTCCATAGACTAGCTGGTTACCGAGTTGTTATTGTTGTTGTTTTAGATATAGCTACTCAGAACGAAATGTCCATATAGCGCGGACTATAGTGAGCTCGTAATTGTTAGGGTTATTCGCGATAACCTTATTACTGTGATTAATGGGTCAAAGTCTTAAATGGAGGTGGGGTTTGCTCATTTTTCCCTGTTTCTTTTTCCTTCTGTTTTAGTGCACTGGTTTCAGTCTTGTTTTAATAACATTATTTTGGTGGCGGACGTAGATGCAAAATGTTCACTAGTGAGTCCCATTCCTCAACGGCTTCTCTAATCATTGTAGTCGCTGTGGAATATGCATCTAATGCAGCTGCTGTCGTTGGATTAATGTTGAGTTTGATGCACAGGGCTTCAGTAGCTTCACATTCCAGTAAGTTGTGCAATAGTGGCGCCTCTGCTTCTGTTCCACAGATATGACACACTAACTATTGGGTTCATTACCTCCCAGCAGCACTTGTAACCAAGTCTGAGTCTGTATATGGCTACTGCAATGTGTCTGGATATCTTTTTGTCAGGCTTGAAAGAGTAGTACCCAGTGGCTTGTTCGTACCATATCGTAGCGGATCTTCCTTCCGCTACTTTGGCTCTGTGGCGACTTTTAATAGATGAGAGTATTTTCTTCTTGATTTGCTCCTTAATCTGTGAAAAACTTGAATGCATTTTAACCTGTACAACTGGTAGAGCAGTGGCAGTTTTTGCTAGGGAGTCTGCCTTTTCATTACCATCTATGCCAATGTGACTTGGTATCCAATTTAGAGTGATTGACAGCCCTAGATTATGGGCTTTTCCTATATTTTGGATTTCTGTGAGGAGTTGTATATTATCTCTGTGCTGACTGGATAACAATGCCTGGAGCGAAGATTTAGAGTCGTATGAATGATGACATCATGTAAATTATTCTCAATTGTATAGTTTATGGCCTCGTTCAGGGCATATAATTCTGTTTACAATGTTGAGCACCCACTATTCATGCTCCAGTAAGCTTCATGGTTGTTAGTGTAAACTGCTGCCCCAGCAGATCCTCTTTGTTGATCAACTGATCCGTCTGTGAAGATGTGAGTCGTCGTAGGTCTTGAGATGGCTTCCATTTGTTGTACTATTACTTCTTTGAGCCTCTGCGTGTCACAACCTGATTTTTAAACTGCTAATCCTTCAATGATTATCTTTAAGACTCGATTCTTCCCATGGAGGAGGCTGCCGAAAGTGTTGATATGATCTATCTTCTCCTTTGTTTTAATGGTCCATTTCAAGTACACTTTCTCTAGAATCTTGACCAGATTATCCGTCCATGCACTTGTTCTGTATTGAAGGTTTCTCTGAAGCGATCTGTGTATGCTGATTTTGTTTGTGAGTCTGGCGGTGGTTCCAACAAGTTTTGCTGTTATGTTGCTGTTTTGCTGTTATCCTGTGTTTGATCCTGTTTTCTAAGGCTGGTAAGTTGGTTTCCATTCTTAGATTCTCTCAACGCGTCCATATAGGTGCTCCCAGCATTGTTCTGAGAGCATCATTTTGAGACACTTCCAGTTCCTACCATTGGTTATCACTTAGGGATGTAAGAGCAGGAGCAGCACAGTCAATGAGTGAACTAACTGCTTGAACTACTTACCAAGTAGTCCTACCAAGTCGTCGTTGTTTAAGATTCAGCTACTAGGAACAAAAAGTTCCCAGTAGCAGGGCTATGGTGAGCCCGTAGTGAACTTACCTGGCACAGGAGCGGGGCTGTGCTGTGCTACCAAGTCTGTTGTTGTTTTAGATTTAGCTACTCAGAAGGAAGTGTCCATGTAGCACGGGCTATGGTGAGCCCGTAATTGATTACGGTTGTTCGCGATAACCTTGTTACTGTGATATTTGGGGCTAAGTTTAAAATGGAGGTGGGGATTCCTCCGTTTTCCCGGTTTATTTGTAACGTACGTTTATGTTACGTTGTTGGGTTGATTAGATACACAGTGTTTAGTGAGTTTCATATTTATTTTAGTAGTCCTGGATACAGCAGTGTCGTAGACGTTGAGACGAAGCCTGAAGCAGAGCAGAGAGCTGAGTGAGGCCGGAGTCGTGGAGCTCTATGTGGGAGAGCGTGGCGGCTCGATTAGGAATTGCGAGTGTCTGAACTCGGGGAGCGAGAGCGTTGTAGCTGGATGCGGTCGTAGTCTGCTGTCTGCTCTGTGTCGAAGCTGTAGCGTCTTGGGTCGACTAGCACTGCCCAAGCCGAGTACTACATTCTTGACTGGAGATTGTACTGTCCTGCTGTTCTCCCATCGCTGGGTTATATGGTGATTACACCTCAGCTCCCTCCAACAAGGTGAGGAGAGTATTGGGGAAAGGATTGTAGCTTCTGTAATTAGTTATGCTATGAAGTTAATGAGATAATGGAGCGAGTATAAGATTAACTCGCTACATATTTTTCACTTCTGTTTTAGTGCACTGGTTTTAGTCTTGTTTTAATAACATTATCTTGGTGGCGGATGTAGATGCAGAATGCTCACTAGTGAGTCCCATTCCTCAACGGCTTCTCTAATCATTGTAGTCGCGGTGGAATTTGCATTTAATGCAGCTGCTGTCATTGGATTAATGTTGAGTTTGATGCGCAGGGCTTCAGTAGCTTCACATTCCAGTAAGTTGTGCAATAGTGGCGCCTCTGCTTTTGTTTCACAGATATGACACTCTTTAACTATTGGGTTCATTACTTCCCAGCAGCACTTGTAACCAAGTCTGAGTCTGTGTATGGCTACTGCAATGTCTCTGGATATATTTTTGCCAGGCTTGAAAGAGGAGTAACCAGTGGCTTGTTCGTACCATATCGCAGTGGATCTTCCTTCCGCTACTTTGGCTCTGTGGCGACTTTTGATAGTTGAGAATATTTTCTTCTTGATTTGCTCCTTAATCTGTAAAAAACTTGGAGGTATTTGAACCTGTATAACAGGTAGAGCAGTAGCAGTTTTTCCTAGCGAGTCTGCCTTTTCATTACCATCTATGCCAATGTGACTTGGTATCTAATTTAGAGTGATTGACAGCCCTAGATTATGGGCTTCTTTTCCTATATTTTGAATTTCTGTGAGGAGTTTTATATTATCTCTGTGCTGACTGGATAACAATGCCTGGAGCGAAGATTTAGAGTCGGTATGAATGATGACATGTAAATTATTCTCAAATGTATAGTTTATTGCCTCCTTCAGGGCATATAATTCTGTTTGCAATGTTGAGCACCCACTATTCATGCTCCAGTAAGCTTCATGGTTGGTAGTGTAAACTGCTGCCCCAGCAGAACCTTTTTCTTGATTAACTGATCCGTCTGTGAAGATGCGAGTCGTTGTAGGTCTTGAGATGGTTTCCATTTGTTGTTCTATTACTTCCTGGAGCCTCTGCGGGTCACATGCTGATTTTTTAACTGGTAAAAAGTTAAAAAAATGTGCCAAGTCGCTGGCAGAAGCTTATATACGCCTTCGGGTGACGTCACGTTGGCGGCATGGTAAGATGTAACTATGAGCCGGGAAGTAATGGGTTGTTTGCGTGTGCTGGACAAGTCACTGGGGACACCTGGCGTGTGGGGCTCTCGGGACAGGGTGGAGGGTCCGTGGTGGAGCTCTCCAGACGTCTGGCTGGAGGTTGTGATGTTGTAGAGGAGGTGCCGTAGCGTGGTGGTGTCGAGGGCGGTAGGAAGACGCAGCCTTCCACTGTTATGCAGGGGAATTACGTAACACACTCTTGATATCACTTGATGTCATAATAACTTTATCTTCGAGTCTGCTGCAGAACTATGACTGTGGTTTAACAACCACAGTCATTGCTCAAACTTTCCTCTTGAGCAGTCAAAACGTCACTAAACTGATGTACTAAATTGCCCGAACCTAACCTAACCTGAGACCCACTAATAGAAAGCGGAACATCGCCTCAGTTTTGCGAGTCGCTATGTTTTTTTTAGTACACCGGTTTTTTGGCCTTAGGGGGGATTTTAAGGTTAAAATGCGATGCACTATTTGAGAGGCCAGGCAGCACATCCTTCACCCTCCACGCAATTGGGTCTTCGCTGTCGGCGACAGGAAGCCTGTTATTAGGCTTACCAGGGAACCCCTAGGCTAATGACTGACCTTCCCCATGATGCAACCCACGATACTTGCCTACTGGCAAGTATCTATTTGCGGCTAGGGGAACAAAGGCATCAATTGTAAGAAAACGAGCCCACACTTTTTGCTGTGCCAGGGAATCGAACCTGGAATCCTACGCGATGTGAATTGAATGGTTCCGAGGCCAAATAAAGCAATTTGTATTTAATGCAGTTTAATGCAGATAAATGTAAAGTTTTGAGGCTAGGTAATGAGAGAGTTATAAGATACGAGCTAGATGGTGTTGAGATTGCGAAAGGGATCTGGGAGCTATGATTAGTAAGAATTTAAAACAAAAGGATCAATGCATGAATGTTCGTAATAAGGCAAATAGGACACTGGGACTTATTAATCGCAGCGTTAGTAACAAGACACCTGGTGTGGCTCTTCAGCTATATCTTGCTCTGGTTAGGCCCCATTTAGATTATGCAGTTCAGTTTTGGTCGCCGTACTATAGAATGGATATAAATTCGCTTGAACGTGTCATGCGTAGGATGACTAAGTTAATTCCCCAAATTAGAAATCTTTCATATGAAGAAAGATTAACAAAGCTTAAATTGCATTGACTGGAAAGGCAAACAGTTAGATGTGACATGATAGAGGTTTACAAGTGGATGAATGGACATAACAAAGGAGGATATTAATAGGGTATTAAAAGTATCAACACAAGACAGAACACGAAACAATGGGTATAAATTGGATAAGTTTAGATTTAGGAAAGACTTGGATAAATACTGGTTCGGTAACAGGATTGTTTTGTGGAACCAATTACCGCGAAACGTAGTGGAGATGGGTCCCTCGATTGTTTCAAGCGTGGGTTGGACATGTAGATGAGTTATATGATTGGGTGGTTATAAATAGGAGCTGCCTCGTATGGGCCAATGGGCCTTCTGCAGTTACCTTTGTTCTTATGTTCTTAGAAAACGGACATATGTCGATTTCGCGAGCCGCTACTATTTTATTGCACATAAATTTTTGGCTTTATGTAAAGTATACGTCAAAATGTGATGTGCTATAAAAAGAACAGGTTATACATTAAACTTGCTCCAGGACTACTCTAGGTTGGCAAAGGACCTATTCTAAGCAGTTACCTAGAATCAACTTTAGATCGTACACCAGCTCGAACCTCCAAAAATAACCCACGGCCTAGGACGTATATAATAATTCAGCAAGTCGGGAGAAACGATGAATTAGTTATACATCACTTAAATGTATATAGCCAGTGTATATACACAATTTTAGACTTATATCGAGGTCCCTCCAGTCCCCACCTTTCCCAGGATGCAGCCTCACAACACGTTTACTAACTCCTGGGCACCTATTTACTGCTAGGTGAACAGGGACATCACGTGACGGGAACCGCGCCCAACCATTTCTGTCCCGTTCGAGATTCGAACGCGGAATTCCTGATGAGTCGAGAACGATCCCGACCTACCTTAGCAAGCTGCTCCAGGATATCCCAGGTACCTAAAGCCCTGTACCTATAGTACCTCCTCACCCTAAATGTACCCCAGCAGAGCTTCCCCAAGGGTGCCTGCAGGGGTTGGGGGGGAAGGAGGGAGAGAGCAGCCTTGATGTTGTGGGGGGGCCTCACACGCCCACTGGTGGGAGCGTCCCCTTGCCAGTGCCTCTACAACCCGCTGTATTTCGTTCCGTTCCCTGCTTTTCGCTCCATCAACTTCTCAATCACGTGGGACGAACAGGAAAACATCTATGTGATTGATAAGGATATATCCATACATGCTCTTTCATCTATGCACTGAATTGAGAGAAATGATCTTGCTATTCATAGTAGATTGAAACTGGTCGTAATGAAATTCTCAGAAAACACTGAGCTCCGACGTCATGTCAACGTATTTATTGGCTTCCAGTTCGTGCGAATGTGTATATTTTTTATACTTCACAGGCGTTGGTTTACATCATGCGGAAAGTTGGCATACAATCTAATAAATCACTCTTGTAACAATCGGTCGTGCCTATTGGGCTTAAGTGATGTATAAATTGAGAGTATTTATAGATAAATAAGGAATATATGTCATCTCGCGCTGAGGTCTTCAATAGCCTAGCGTGGCAGTGGCGGGGGTTTGACAGTGTTTGGCGACGACTCGGTCGAGGGTGACCATGTATCGCGTAGCTACCTGCTATTTCCTCCCTGTGGCCGGCAGGCGGTAGTGTGTGTGGAGGTCTCCGGTGGCGGTGTGTACAGGGACGGACGAGGCAAGATGGGGCTGCATGGTGTGCTGATGGTGGTGGCTGTGGTGCTGGCCGGGCCCGGACAAGCAGGTAATCCCCGGGCCCAGACTATATTATACATCAACTAATTCTTCCTTTTTTAACACCAGCAGGAAAGTTGTGAGGTAGTCAGAGTGGGTTGAGAGCTACGCTTAGCTTCATACATTTAGTGAAGTGTCAATAGTGCTCAATTCTTGAGAAACAATTTTTTGACGCATATTATACAAACTAATAATTATATCAAACTGTATTCCACTAAGAGTATGAATATTAACACTTGAATCCTCACATCATATATTCTCAACAAGTTACATGTATATCATATATACAAGAGGTTTAAATACAATTATGATGATCAAACTATGCCAAGCTGTGTAAAGTGGTCAAAAGTTCCATTATTATTGATTATCGAAAAAAATTACAGCAGTATGTACGCGCAGAGTGAGCTAGGGAATTTGCATAACAATTAAAACAAACTCTGAATGTGCGATACGAATCATGCCATTGTACTAAATTTGCTGTATTTCTGAATATGTACGAGGAAGAACATTTGTAAATATACCATTTATTATTCTGAATTGTATGCATCATTGTTTTATTAAATAATGTTGATTCCATAACGCGAATCACTTTAATTGCTTAATTGTTGCGGCCAGCGGTGGTTACTCGTACTGTGAGCTGTAGTTTATGGTGCACCCTCATACTCATTCTGTGAGTAGTAGTTTATTACACACTATATAAACTACTCATAGAATGAGTAGATTGTGCATCCTGTACTCATGCTGTGAGTAGTAGTTTATTACACACTATATAAACTACTCATAGAATGAGTAGATTGTGCATCCTGTACTCATGCTGTGAGAGTTAGTTGATTGTGCACCCCACTCATTCTGTAAGCGATTGTTTGTTGAGCACCCCATACTCAATCTGGGTGGTAGTTTATTGTACACCTCATATACTCATCCAGTGAGCAGTAGTTTATTGTGCACACCATACTCATATAGTGAGCGGTAGTTGATTACCCTTCCCATACTCATTATGAGCGGTTGTTTATTATGCACCATAAACTTATCCTGTAAGCAGTAGTTTATTAAGCCCGGCGTAAAACCCACAGCAAACAAAGAAAGTGACATCGCGTTACCCCCGCGCTAATCAAGCACAATAAAATGTGTGTACTCTTTTCAACTTTATACATGATAATGTTATATATATATATATATATATATATATATATATATATATATATATATATATATATATATATATATACATGATAATGTATATAATGCATATAAGGTCCAAAACCGCGGCGCGCTCCTCCCACAGCCAAGTGCGAATGCAGAGCAAAATTTTCCATTTTTGACGCCATACTTCGTCAATAGTGGACATTTAGTTACTAAATTTTTGACTCCATACTTCGTCATTAGTGGGCGATAGTGTTTTAGAAGCTTTTTAAGCTATACTTCGAATGTGGCCCTGAAAAATCAACTTGTTATCAATGAGAACACCAAGGAATTTACTGGTTGAGAGATTGGCAATCTTTGATGCGATTGGGAAGGTCATTTCACATTTGTGAACCTTTGATTTGCAGAACATTTCTGATTTGTATGTAACATATTCAAAGATTTAAGGGGACCGAGTGCTATCTGGGGCCAGAGTTTGTTATTGTTCTAAAAGCTGATTTGTGTTGAGTAATTAGAGGATGTAGATGATTTTGAGTAGTAGAACCCCAGGCACAGATACCATACTTGAGATATGGGTAGATGAGAGGGTAATAGAGCGTCACCAGGGCAGGGCGAGGTACATAATATCTGATTTTAGAAAGAATGACAACTGTTTTAGAAACTTTTTTAGTTATACTTTGAATGCGGCCCTGAAAAATCAACTTATCAATGAGAACACCAAGGAATTTACTATCTACTTTCTACTTTCATATATTAGTTTAGGCTTCATATCATATTACTAGGCGAATTATTGCCAATAATTGACTAACTCCTGAGTACCTATTTAGTGCTAGTAGTAAATAGGTAACCGGGCAGCAGTTGAAAGGAAAACGTGCTTATACCTCTGTCCTGACGCCGAATATAACCCAGGACCTCTCTTGTGAGACGGCTACATTGACAACGCTTTCCAATAACTATATTTATCACGGGGAAGACGGCATATAAAGGTCGAATCAGGGAAAACATCGAAGCCATAAAAATAAGATTGGTTATATTTGTATAGAAATGTGGACGACGTCTCGGGGGTACTATGTGCGTATACAGTGTATGTAGCATCATGCGGTGTGACATTGGGTAGAAATAAAGATTTATAGCCTAACGTCACACGAGCCAACATCTTGCGCTGTGTGCGGTAACGTGTTTGGCCATGGGACCGCGACGAAACATGTTTGTCCTACACAAGGC
>WNGS01113158.1:15442088-15458084 GCA_020271785.1 Procambarus virginalis | reverse complement strand
CCCTGAGTAAGACAGGTGCCTGACCCTTCCCCCTGAGTAAGACTGGTGCCTGACTCATCCCCCTGAGTAAGACAGGTGACTGACCCAACCCCCTGAGTAAGACTGGTGCCTGACCCATCCCCTGAGTAAGACAGGTGCCTGACCCATCCCCTGAGTAAGACTGGTGCCTGGTCCATCCCTGAGTAAGACAGCTAGGTGCCTGACCCATCCCTGAGTAAGACAGGTGCCTGGTCCATCCCCTGAGTAAGACAGGGCCTGACCATCCCCCAGAGTAAGACAGGTGCCTGAACCATCCCCCTGAGTAAGACAGGTGCCTGACCATCCCCCTGAGTAAGACAGGTGCCTGACCCATCCCGCTGAGTAAGACAGGTGCCTGGCATCCCCTGAGTAAGACAGGTGCCTGACCCATCCCCCTGAGTAAGACAGGTGCCTGACCCATCCCCTGAGTAAGACAGGTGCCTGACCATCCACCTGAGTAAGACAGGTGCCTGACCCATCCCCTGAGTAAGACAGGTGCCTGACCCATCCCCTGAGTAAGACAGGTGCCTGACCCATCCCCCTGAGTAAGATTGGTGCCTGACCCATCCCCTGAGTAAGACGGTGCCTGACCCATCCCCTGAGTAAGACTGGTGCCTGACCATCCCCTGAGTAAGACAGGTGCCGACCCATCCCCTGAGTAAGACTGGTGCCTGACCCATCCCCTGAGTAAGACAGGTGCCTGACCCATCCCCCTGAGTAAGACAGGTGCCTGACCCATCCCCTGAGTAAGACAGGTGCCTGACCCATCCCCTGAGTAAGACAGGTGCCTGACCCATCTCCCTGAGTAAGACTGGTGCCTGACCCATCCCCTGAGTAAGACAGGTGCCTGACCCATCCCCCTGAGTAAGACAGGTGCCTGACCCATCCCCTGAGTAAGACTGGTGCTTGACCCCCATGAGTAAGACTGGTGCCTGACCCATCCCCCTGAGTAAGACAGGTGCCTGACCCATCCCCCTGAGTAAGAAAGGTGCCTGACCCATCCCCTGAGTAAGACAGGTGCCTAACCCTTCCCCTGAGTAAGACTGGTGCCTGACCATCCCCTGAGTAAGACAGGTGCCTAACCCAACCCCCTGAGTAAGACTGTGCCTGACCCATCCCCTGAGTAAGACAGGTGCCTGACCCATCCCCTGAGTAAGACTGGTGCCTGGTCCATCCCCTGAGTAAGACAGGTGCCTGACCCTTCCCCCCTGAGTAAGACTGGTGCCTGACCCATCCACCTGAGTAAGACTGGTGCCTCACCCATCCCCTGAGTAAGATGGTGCTGACCCATCCCTGAGTAAGACTGGTTCCTTACCCATCCCCTGAGTAAGACAGCTAGGTGCCTGACCCATCCCCTGAGTAAGACAGGTGCCTGACCCATCACCCTGAGTAAGACAGGTGTGACCCATCCCCCTGAGTAAGACTGGTGCCTGACCCATCCCCTGAGTAAGACAGGTGCCTGACACATCCCCTGAGTAAGACAGGTGCCTGACCCATCCCCCTGAGTAAGACAGGTGCCTGACCCATCCCCTGAGTAAGACAGTGCCTGACCATCCCCTGAGTAAGACTGGTGCCTGACCCATCCCCTGAGTAAGACAGGTGCCTGACCCATCCCCCTGAGTAAGACTGGTGCCTGACCCATCCCCTGAGTAAGACAGGTGCCTGACCCATCCCCTGAGTAAGACTGGTGCCTGACCCATCCCTGAGTAAGACAGGTGCCTGACCCATCCCCTGAGTAAGACAGGTGCCTGACCCATCCCCTGAGTATGACAGGTGCCTGACCCATCCCCCTGAGTAAGACAGGTGCCTGACCCATCCCCTGAGTAAGACTGGTGCTTGACCCATCCCATGAGTAAGACTGGTGCCTGACCCATCCCCTGAGTAAGACAGGTGCCTGACCCATTCCCCTGAGTAAGAAAGGTGCCTGACCATCCCCTGAGTAAGACAGGTGCCTAACCCTTCCCCTGAGTAAGACTGGTGCCTGACCCATCCCCCTGAGTAAGACAGGTGCCTAACCCAGCCCCTGAGTAAGACTGGTGCCTGACCCATCCCTGAGTAAGACAGGTGCCTGACCCATCCCCATGAGTAAGAAAGGTGCCTGACCCATCCCCTGAGTAAGACAGGTGCCTAACCTTCCCCCTGAGTAAGACTGGTGCCTGACCCATCCCCTGAGTAAGACAGGTGCCTAACCCAACCCCTGAGTAAGACTGGTGCCTGGTCCATCCCCTGAGTAAGACAGGTGCCTGACCCTTCCCCCTGAGTAAGACTGGTGCCTGACCCATCCACCTGAGTAAGACTGGTGCCTCACCATCCCCTGAGTAAGACTGGTGCCTGACCCATCCCCCTGAGTAAGACTGGTTCCTTACCATCCCTGAGTAAGACAGCTAGGTGCCTGACCCATCCCCCTGAGTAAGACAGGTGCCTGACCCATCACCCTGAGTAAGACAGGTGTCTGACCCATCCCCCTGAGTAAGACTGGTGCCTGACCCATCCCCCTGAGTAAGACAGGTGCCTGACACATCCCCCTGAGTAACACGGTGCCTGACCCATCCCCCTGAGTAAGACAGGTGCCTGACCCATCCCCTGAGTAAGACAGGTGCCTGACCCATCCCCTGAGTAAGACTGGTGCCTGACCCATCCCCTGAGTAAGACAGGTGCCTGACCCATCCCCCTGAGTAAGACTGGTGCCTGACCCATCCCCTGAGTAAGACAGGTGCCTGACCCATCCCCCTGAGTAAGACTGGGGACCATCCCTGACCCCTCCCCTGAGTAAGACAGGTGCCTGACCCATCCCCCTGAGTAAGACAGGTGCCTGACCCATCCCCTGAGTAAGACAGGTTGAGTACCCCATCCCCCTTGAGACAGGTGCCTGACCCATCCCCCTGAGTAAGACAGGTGCTGACCCATCCCCTGAGTAAGACTGGTGCTGACCCATCCCCTGAGTAAGACTGGTGCCTGACCCATCCCCCTGAGTAAGACAGGTGCCTGACCCATCCCCTGAGTAAGAAAGGTGCCTGACCCATCCCCTGAGTAAGACAGGTGCCTAACCTTCCCCCTGAGTAAGACTGGTGCCTGACCCATCCCCCTGAGTAAGACAGGTGCCTAACCCAGCCCCCTGAGTAAGACTGGTGCCTGACCCATCCTGAGTAAGACAGGTGCCTGACCCATCCCCCTGAGTAAGACTGGTGCCTGGTCCATCCCCCTGAGTAAGACAGGTGCCTGACCTTCCCCTGAGTAAGACTGGTGCCTGACCCATCCACCTGAGTAGACTGGTGCCTCACCCATCCCCTGAGTAAGACTGGTGCCTGACCCATCCCCTGAGTAAGACTGGTGCCTGACCCATCCCCCTGAGTAAGACTGGTTCCTACCCATCCCCCTGAGTAAGACAGCTAGTGCCTGACCCATCCCCCTGAGTAAGACAGGTGCCTGACCATCCCACCCCCTGAGTAAGACAGGTGTGACCATGCCTGACCCATCCCCCTGAGTAAGATGGTGCCTGACCCACCCCTGAGTAAGACAGGTGCCTGACACATCCCCTGAGTAAGAGGTGCCTGACCCATCCCCTGAGTAAGACAGGTGCCTGACCCATCCCCCTGAGTAAGACAGGTGCCTGACCCATCCCCCTGAGTAAGACTGGTGCCTGACCCATCCCCTGAGTAAGACAGGTGCCTGACCCATCCCCCTGAGTAAGACTGGTGCCTGACCCATCCCCTGAGTAAGACAGGTGCCTGACCCATCCCCCTGAGTAAGACTGGTGCCTGACCCATCCCCTGAGTAAGACAGGTGCCTGACCCATCCCCCTGAGTAAGACAGGTGCCTGACCCATCCCCGAGTATGACAGGTGCCTGACCCATCCCCCTGAGTAAGACAGGTGCCTGACCCATCTCCCTGAGTAAGACTGGTGCCTGACCCATCCCCTGAGTAAGACAGGTGCCTGACCATCTCCCCGAGTAAGACTGGTGCCTGACCCATCCCCTGAGTAAGACAGGTGCCTGACCCATCCCTTGAGTAAGACAGGTGCCTGACCCATACCCCTGAGTAAGACTGGTGCCTGACCCATCCCCTGAGTAAGACTGGTGCCTGACCCATCCCCCTGAGTATGACTGGTGCCTAACCCATCCCCTGAGTAAGACTGGTGCCTGACCCATCCCCCTGAGTAAGATTGGTGCCTGACCCATCCCCTGAGTAAGACAGGTGCCTGACCCATCCCCTGAGTAAGACAGGTGCCTGACCCATCCCCCCTGAGTAAGACTGGTGCCTGACCCATCCCCTGAGTAAGACAGGTGCCTCACCCATCCCCCTGAGTAAGACAGGTGCCTCCCATCCCCTGAGTAAGACTGGTGCCTGACCCATCCCTGAGTAAGACAGGTGCCTGACCCATCCCCCTGAGTAAGACTGGTGCCTGACTCATCCCCCTGAGTAAGACTGGTGCCTGACCCATCCCCTGAGTAAGACTGGTGCCTGACCCATCCCCTGAGTAGACAGGTGCCTGACCCATCCCCTGAGTAAGACAGGCGCCTGACCCATCCCCTGAGTAAGACAGGTGCCTGACCCATCCCTGAGTAAGACAGGTGCCTGACCCATCCCCTGAGTAAGACAGGTGCCTGACCCATCCCCTGAGTAAGACAGGTGCCTGATCCATCCCCTGAGTAAGACTGGTGCTAGACCCATCCCCCTGAGTAAGACAGGTGCCTGACCCATCCCCCTGAGTAAGACAGGTGCCTGACCCATCCCCCTGAGTAAGACAGGTGCCTGACCCATCCCCTGAGTATTGACAGGTGCCTGACCCATCCCCCTGAGTAAGACAGGTGCCTGACCCATCCCCCTGAGTAAACTGGTGCCTGACCCATCCCCTGAGTAAGACTGGTGCCTACCCCATCCCCTGAGTAAGACAGGTGCCTGACCCATCCCCCTGAGTATGACAGGTGCCTGACCCATCCCCTGAGTATTGACAGGTGCCTGACCCATCCCCCTGAGTAAGACAGGTGCCTAACCATCCCCCTGAGTACGACTGGTGCCTGACCATCCCCCTGAGTAAGACTGGTGCCTAACCATCCCCCTGAGTAAGACAGGTGCCTGACCCATCCCCTGAGTAAGACAGGTGCCTGACCCATCCCCCTGAGTAAGACTGGTGCCTGACCCACCCTGAGTAAGACTGGTGCCTACCCATCCCCCTGAGTAAGACTGGTGCCTGACCCATCCCCCTGAGTAAGACAGGTGCCTGACCCATCCCCTGAGTATTGACAGGTGCCTGACCCATCCCCCTGAGTAAGACAGGTGCCTGACCCATCCCCCTGAGTAAAACTGGTGCCTGACCCATCCCCCTGAGTAAGACAGGTGCCTGACCCATCCCCCTGAGTAAGACAGGTGCCTGACCATCCCCCTGAGTAAGACTGGTGCCTGACCCATCCCCCTGAGTAAGACTGGTGCCTGACCCATCCCCTGAGTAAGACTGGTGCCTGACCCATCCCCCTGAGTAAGACAGGTGCCTGACCCATCCCCCCTGAGTAAGACTGGTGCCTGACCCATCCCCCTGAGTAAGACAGGTGCCTGACCCATCCCCTGAGTAAGACAGGTGCCTGACCCATCCCCCTGAGTAAGACAGGTGCCTGACCCATCCCCTGAGTAAGACAGGTGCCTGACCCATCCCCTGAGTAAGACAGGTGCCTGACCCATCCCCCCTGAGTAAGACTGGTGCCTGCCCCATCCCCTGAGTAAGACAGGTGCCTGACCCATCCCCCTGAGTAAGACAGGTGCCTGACCCATCCCCCTGAGTAAGACACCACGGCAGCTTCCTCCCGACTAACAGCAGAGCACCCGCATGACTCAACAGTGTAATATGTGGCCATAACCATGCCGACGGGCTCGGGGCGATAACAATATGTTGTGACGTCACCGGCTCTACCAAACCTTCAAGTCAGATTAAGGAAAATTGCCAGATCTGGAGGAGCTATTTCCAGCCGCAAATAATCAGAGTCTGGTGGAACCATGTCAGAAGACTTGACCCAAAACGTGGGCAGTTAGAGGCGGAAGGCGATACTAACTTGTCATTACTGAGAGGCTTTGTCTGAGACTGTGGCATTATTTTGCCTCCAGTCTTTTCCCGCAAATAATTGACAAATAAAATAAATTATCTAGGCATAAAATAAATTATCTAGGCATAAAATAAATTATCTAGGCATAAAATAAATTATCTAGGCATAAAATAAATCTATAAGGATCTGTCCTCAGTTCCACAATTTATAATATGTAATATTTTAGTAAATATAATTTCTGCAGCAAAATTAGTTAATGGCATCAGCGCTTCCCCTACACAACCACGAGCATCTTAACAGCCTTATGTAAGTAACTGATATCATCAATTGCAATATTAATCACATATATTATCAATTATAATTTATCACAATTTTTTCAAGTTGTTGATGACAAAAAAAACACAGTTTATTCTAATATTTACCACAGTACACTGTAACAATGTGCACCATACTACACTGTAACACTGTGCACCATACTACACTGTAACACTGTGCACCATACTACACTGTAACAATGTGCACCATACTACACTGTAACAATGTGCACCATACTACACTGTAACAATGTGCACCATACTACACTGTAACAATGTGTACCATACTACACTGTAACAATGTGCACCACACTACACTGTAACAATGTGCACCATACTACACTGTAACAATGTGCACCATACTACACTGTAACAATGTGCACCATACTACACTGTAACAATGTGCACCATAATACACTGTAACAATGTGCACCATACTACACTGTAACAATGTGCACCATAATACACTGTAACAATGTGCACCATACTACACTGTAACAATGCGCACCATAATACACTGTAACAATGTGCACCATACTACACTGTAACAATGTGTACCATACTACACTGTAACAATGTGCACCATACTACACTGTAACAATGTGCACCATACTACACTGTAACAATGTGCACCATACTACACTGTAACAATGTGCACCATACTACACTGTAACAATGTGCACCATACTACACTGTAACAATGTGCACCACAGTACACTGTAACAATGTGCACCATACTACACTGTAACAATGTGCACCATACTACACTGTAACAATGTGCACCATACTACACTGTAACAATGTGCACCATACTACACTGTAACAATGTGTACCATACTACACTGTAACAATGTGCACCATACTACACTGTAACAATGTGCACCATACTACACTGTAACAATGTGCACCATACTACACTGTAACAAAGTGCACCATACTACACTGTAACAATGTGCACCATACTACACTGTAACAATGTGTACCATACTACACTGTAACAATGTGCACCATACTACACTGTAACAATGTGCACCATACTACACTGTAACAATGTGCACCATACTACACTGTAACAATGTGCACCATACTACACTGTAACAATGTGCACCATACTACACTGTAACAATGTGCACCATACTACACTGTAACAATGTGCACCATACTAAACTGTAACAATGTGCACCATACTACACTGTAACAATGTGCACCATACTACACTGTAACAATGTGCACCACAGTACACTGTAACAATGTGCACCATACTACACTGCAACAATGTGCACCACAGTACACTGTAACAATGTGCACCACAGTACACTGTAACAATGTGCACCATACTACACTGTAACAATGTGCACCACAGTACACTGTAACAATGTGCACCACAGTACACTGTAACAATGTGCACCACAGTACACTAACAATGTGCACCACAGTACACTGTAACAATGTGCACCATACTACACTGTAACAATGTGCACCACAGTACACTGTAACAATGTGCACCACAGTACACTGTAACAATGTGCACCATACTACACTGTAACAATGTGCACCATACTACACTAACAATGTGCACCATACTACACTGTAACAATGTGCACCACAGTACACTGTAACAATGTGCACCATACTACACTGTAACAATGTGCACCATACTACACTGTAACAATGTTCACCACAGTACACTGTAACAATGTGCACCATACTACACTGTAACAATGTGCACCATACTACACTGTAACAATGTGCACCCCAGTACACTCTAACAATGTGCGCCATACTACACTGTAAAAATGTGCACCATACTACACTGTAACAATGTGCACCACAGTACACTGTAATAATGTGCACCCCAGTGCACTGTAACAATGTGCACCACAGTACACTGTAATAATGTGCACCATACTACACTGTAACAACGTGCACCATACTACACTGTAGCAATGTTCACCACAGTGCACTGTAACAATGTGCACCATACTACACTGTAACAATGTGCACCACAGTACACTGTAACAATGTGCACCACAGTACACTGTAATAATGTGCACCCCAGTGCACTGTAACAATGTGCACCACAGTACACTGTAATAATGTGCACCATACTACACTGTAACAACGTGCACCATACTACACTGTAGCAATGTTCACCACAGTGCACTGTAACAATGTGCACCATACTACACTGTAACAATGTGCACCACAGTACACTGTAACAATGTGCACCATACTACACTGTAAAAATGTGCACCACAGTACACTGTAACAATGTGCACCATACTACACTGTAACAATGTGCACCATACTACACTGTAACAATGTGCACCACAGTACACTGTAACAATGTGCACCATACTACACTGTAACAATGTGTACCATACTACACTGTAACAATGTGCACCACAGTACACTGTAACAATCTGCACCACAGTACACTGTAACATTGTGCACCACAGTACACTGTAACAATGTGCACCATACTACACTGTAACAATGTGCACCATACTACACTGTAACAATGTGCACCATACTGCACTGTAACAAGGTGCACCACAGTACACTGTAACACTGTGCACCATACTACACTGTAACAATGTGCACAAAACTACACTGTAACAATGTGCACCATACTACACTGTAACAATGTTCACAGTACACTGTAACACTGCGCACCATACTACACTGTAACAACGTGCACCACAGTACACTGTAACAATGTGCACCACAGTACACTGTAACAATGTGCACCACAGTACACTGTAACAATGTGCACCATACTACACTGTAACAATGTGCACCAACAGTACACTGTAACAATGTGCACCATACTACACTGTAACAATGTGCACCAGTACACTTTAAAATGTGCACCATACTACACTGTAACAATGTGCACCACAGTACACTATAACAATGTGCACCATACTACACTGTAACAATGTGCACCATACTACACTGTAACAATGTGCACCATACTACACTGTAACAATGTGCACCACAGTACACTGCAACACTGTGCACCATACTACACTGTATTAATGTGCACCATACTACACTGTAACAATGTGCACCATACTACACTGTAACAATGTTCACCACAGTACACTGTAACACTGTGCACCATACTACACTGTAACAATGTGCACCACAGTACTGTAACAATGAGAGGTTTAACACTCATACGAAACAAAAAATACAGTACCTCTATCGACCTTGCAATATTCTGGACTCCCAATCCAGAGGACATTTAACCCATGGCTAAGATACATAATTATTTTGATGTGCAAAATGCCACATACCCTTTTCCACTTCAGGGCCCATCCAAAACCATTTGCATTTGGAGGTGGTCATTATATAAAACTAGAAAACACAAAGACTAACGTTTCTCCCAGAATAGGAATAACAAGAGCAGAACTAATACTATTGTGTCAACATTCAACCACTAATAAACACATGCCTAAATTACAACTGAAGTTTCTATTTTATTTTCTTGAGGGGGGGCAGCTTTTAATATTACCATTCAATGCTAATTTAAACAAGAATCAATTATGAATTTCTGGGGAAAGGGGGGGTGGATGGAGGCATTAATTATAACTACAGCTAATTTTATCTGGGAAACCCATTCTCATAAGCAAAATTCCACATCTTGCCTAAACTTGCCCCACAATCTTACTGATAATATAGCAATACAGTGTACATTGAAACTCAATGGAACCCCCTGTGTGATGGAAAATTGGGTGCAACAAGAACCTATACCAAACATAATAAACGTTGAAGATCAGTTGCAATGGAAATAATGGTAGAGTCCCTACTGACCAGGTCATGTATTCGATGGACTCAAACACTGAGCCAAATAACTTCAAACAATTACACTAAAATATTATTTTGTATTTTAAAATGCACTTTCTCAAAGTGATTCCGGTTATCAAATCATATACAAAGCATGTTCTTTATTTTGCACTGTTAAAAGCAAACAAATAAAAATATAGTATCTTGGATAGGATTTAGACATTAGGATACAAAGGATGGGAGTTTGGAATTTATTGTTTCATTCAAGCAGGTTTGCACTGTATTACAAACATCAACTTACTGTAATGAGGGATGTTTGTTACAGCAGATTGTACTAAGCTCCAAGGCCCAAAGCTCTTGGAACCTTCCCTCCGTGATGCCACTCTCAGCAGGTATGATTCTCCAGCCCTAAGGTCACGTAGCAGAAAGGAGTAATCAGGTCCTACGTACTTTGTGTGGAATATTGCGGTATGGTGGTCAGTGGCTCCTGTGTTGCTACACTCGAAACAAAATTCTAGCCCATCGTCAGAAACATCTTCGTCAACCTGAAATATGTATTCACTTTGATTTAACACTGATTACTTTGATGAATTCAATAACAATATTATATTTGTCACAATTCTACAGTAACTGGGCATGCAGGTAAACCTAACCAAAATCTATATTTATAAACATGGCTCCTAAAATACAAGACTTTATTCATATTTATAATGTTGAGCCAAATAAACAACCAAACAGCAATTATGCTTCAAATATTTTAGACAAATATTAAGCCTGAAATGTCTGCCCAGGAATTCTACACACTGGCTTGGTTATCAAAACATTGTTACATTGCAATTTAACAAAATTATGTATTTTAAGTGATTTGATTTTAAAAGAATTTAAACAGGTGAATTTCAAGATAGTTTCTTGTTTATGGTTTCATGTTGAGTGCTTATTTATCTGCAATCAAGTTCACATATTCTACCATGCCCAACTCAACACTGTCAAATATGTTCACTCATCCGCACCTTCTCCTTCTGGTGGGCTTTATCTGCAATCAAGTGGCCTCTTTCATCACTCTCTTGCACTCAGGAAGGGGACCTAAACACAATGTGGCAACACAAACATTACCTATCGACTAAACATGCTCACCTCCTCCCAGGACACAAGAAGTGCACCTGGCTGTTCCACTATGTTGGTGATCTGCACCGGTCCCATCCGTGAAACCCGTCCGGCTTGATCTATCAGGTCTTGAACTTCTTCTATCAATGACGGCTCACCAGGGAACTCGACACTGACACTTGGCACAGCACACAAGGCTGGTACCTCTGGCAAACTATAGGATAAAATGCACTTTAATATTGCAAGTTGTAAAATGAATGCCAACAAAATTATATCACCACTGAGAACTGAGTGAATGGACTGGGTACAACTGTCCTTGTATGCTTGTGATGCATATCAGTTTTTTGTATAGAAATACAGTGGCACCTCGACATACGATTGCCCCTACTTATGATAATTTCGAGTTACGATGTAAATTTCATCGAAAAACGCGACTCGACATCCAATGGTGTCATTGACTTTTGATATTTGTTGGTACACGTTCAGGTGGACCGAGCGTGTGGTTCCCGGTCACGCGGCCGACCTGCCTCAGTTTACTACAGCTGCCTGCTTAGTGACGATCGCACCTATAAGAAATTTCGCTTTTGTGGTGATTTTTTGCATTTTGAACATTAAAGTAATTATTATGTATCACGCCATGAGTCCCAGGAATGTCAGTGGTGTGGCTCAACATATGAAACCCATGTAAGGATGACCATAGAGCAGAAACAAGAGTACAGAATGTCTCTTCCTCAACAATTAAGAAAATGTGTGCAGCATGGGAAGAAATGCAAATCTTTGCTGAAACGACTCACCCAAATCAAGCTGCAGTAGGTCGTTGCCTTAACCTATTCAATGACACTGTGATGCATCATTACAGACAAATGTTGAAACGAAGGGAAAAACAAATGTCTCTTGACAAATTTGTAGCGAGACAAACAAGCACTGAACCACAACCAGGTCCTAGTGGTATTCAGGCAAAACGTAGGAGAGAGTACCCCAGAGAAAACATCACTGCCTGATGTGATAATGGAAGGGGACTCCCCTTCCAAACAGTAACAACTCTCCTCCTCCCCCCTCATCACCATCTTCCATACGCCATCAACAGCCCTCCATAAAGGTAAGATAAACTTAGGTACTGTATTGTAGTTAGAAAAATACATCGTATTCAGTATAAAATTTATTTGTATGTTAATATTTTGGAGGATGGGGAACGGATTAATTCAATTCCCTTTATTTCTTATGGGAAAAATTGCTTCGACTTACGATATTTCGACTTACGATCCGTCTCTGGGAACGGATTAGCATCGTAAGTCGAGGCCCCATTATAAATGATGCACTGTACTGTATTTAAATTGTACATTCATTATTTTATACAAAGGGATGAAGTTCCACAATGCATAAGAGTCAAACAAAGGTTCTGATGTATACAGTTTGACTTGCACAATGAAATTGATACAATATGTACAAAATATTCTCAGTTGTATAGTATTTTATGTAAAAGTGAAAGAACTTTTACTTTAATGTGTCACCTATTTAGCTTGAGCCATTAGAGTGCAATAGAGTACATAAAATCTTGATATTTGCGAGACTGTTTAATTCATATTAGATGAAGATTATACTACCAAAGAAAATTGTTTTGACATATATATGAAAAAGAAAGTGTGTTAATTATTGTTACTATTCAGCACTATGAAATATTTTGTCAAAGATCTCTCTTGGTTTTACAATCCCGTCATAAAATTACCATCTGTTCATAACTATACAAGCTATTTTCTGCAAGACTGAGTCCAAAGAAAGACAACCGAGTTCTGTACCTGGTCATGGCTGCTGCTTCCTCTTGATATCTAATGACAGTGTCCTTCGCCATGACACCTCCATGCTGCTGTAGTCTCTTACCCTGCTCTATTCTCTCCACAGCTTCCCTGACTCGAGTCTCCAGGACATTTTCACACTGGTCCAGGGGCCCACGTGCCTCCTCTTCCACCTGTGTTAAGTGCATGCACAACACTATACATTAGCATGACTTTTCGCAATTGCCAAATGTACGTCAGGACTACATTTGTTGCATTTTAAAATAAAAGCTGGTTTTGTAGATAAACATTGGTAACCATATGGATGTTCCCAGATATCATGAGACTCATGATAGAACAAAAATATAATTTGTCAGTGAGTGAATCAAGAAAATTTGCAATACACACAAAAATCTTATAGTAAATATGATAAGATCCTTTTAACTGGAGTAAAGTTCAATCCAGCTCCGAGTGACATCAAAAGGGCCATACAAGTACACAAAACAATTCTAAGCCTTATTTAGCATGATGACCTTACTCTGACTGATGCAAAGAAAACTGCATAATACTGGGAAATCATGAATGCAAGGAAGGTAGCAGGTGAATCCGAGTGTCCTGTATAGAAAGATGCACATTATATTCATTAAAAACCAGTGTTGAATGTAATGAAATGCCAATTTCTGAGCAAGACCCAGAGGCTTCCCGGTGATATCCAGGCTGATGTGCTAATGTCAAACTTTGGCATTAGTCATGTGTATGGAGTTCTGTGGGCATACCGGGAACCACGAGCCAGAACCTTGCCCCCCTCACAGAGGCACAAGAAGCAGTGGCCTATAAAGACCCGTGTGTGGTTGGAAGCATTCTATGTCTGCCATCGACCGGATTAGGCAACCAGAAAGGTAGGCATCCCAAAACAAACCCCTATTCTGATGAAAATTGCTACAAAAATCCGAACAAGTGGATAGAACTCCCCAAACAGAAATGAGCAAACGAGTATGATGTCACACGTAGCCGCGACACCGTCTGCGTAGCTCTCTCCCGGGAAGGGGGCAAGCAGGACCCCGTCACGAGGGAAACATGATCCTGACATGATGGAGAAGTCCTGTCCCAGAGAAGAAAGGTGAGAAAACGGAGAAGAGTACCCACCGACAGGATGGAACCGACGGACCCGAAGGGACAGTGAACCGAACCCGGGGAAGAGCTGATGCCCAACAACTCATACGCAGAGGTGGGAAAAGGAAAAATCCCACTCCCCATAACCGCAAGTCCCACTCAGAGGGTAGAAAACCCTGGCGGGGTCCAACGGGTCCCGAGCCCCCCAAGTCGGTCCCTCCCTAACCCCGGGAACCTCCACGGCAGGCCATGGGGCCGTGCCGTCCCCTCCCAAAGCCACAGCCTCACAAGAAAAAGCCGGATAAACACTAAGGAAGGGAGCCCACTGGCAGACTCATACAACACGGCTGGAGGAACAGGCTCGAATGCCTCCGTCGCTACCCCCCCAGTCAGAATGGGGTGTGGATGGCCGGCACGGGGGTCTAGGGCTCCTCCTTTCCCCTATGGGGAGCTGTGCAGACGGCGGCACAGCGACGTGTGATTTCATACTCATTTGCTCATTTCTGTTTGGCGAGTTCTATCCACTTGTTCGGCTTTATGTAGCAATTTTCATCAGAAATGGGGTTTGTTTTGGGACACCTACCTTTCTGGGTGCGTAACCCAGTCGATAGCAGACATAGAATGCTTCCAACCACACGAGGGTTGCTATAGGCCATTGCTCCTCGTGCCTCAGTGAGGAGGGGTGGGGCCAGGTTCTGGCTCGTGGTCCCCGGTAGGCCCACAGAACTCCATACACATGACTGATACCAAAGTCTGACATTAGCATATCAGCCTGGATAGCTCTGGGGAGCCGACGGGGCTCCCCCCAGAAAAAGACTAATGTGTAAGCTATTCTACTTGCATGATCCCAACACAAAAGTTAATCATAAGTGAAAGAGACAATACAACATAAAAAGGCATGCTTTATCTGGTGCCAAACACCTGACAAAAAAGATGGTCACCTGGAGAGCAAACATATTACCACACACTGGCAAGGTAAGTGAAAACCCTTTGCAGATTTAAAGTAATAATGATACAAATGGACTGCCAGAAGCTCTGTGTGTGGATTCTGGAATAGGACATTCCCTGAAAAAATTCCCACTTGATGAAACAGTCAACACACACGGTACAAGGCATCAGAGCGCGTAGGATATTGAAGAGGTGGTAAACGATATATCATTGGTGGATGTTGTGACACAGTTACAGGTGGTAACTGAGGTAATGATATGCTTACAGAGAAAGAAATAGTTTTGAGTATTGGTAATATACATCATGATGATGGTGATTGTTGCGAGAGTGTGTGTCTCAAGATTCTCCCACAGCCGACGTGAATGGCTCATTGCAGTGCACAGTGCACTGATCTTGTGCACAAGCCTATCTCTCTTAATCCTGGATAGTGACCTGGCATGTTGGGTATCTCCAGAATGCCCACTTAACCAGGAACACTTTCATAATACGGAGGCCGCCGTATGTCCAGGCAGGAAGTAGATACAGGGAGTTAAGCATACTTGCCACCAAGGGTCAGTGAGTACATTGGCTGGTGCCCACGTGAGAGACAGAGGGTAGACGCCAGACCGTCTGACCTCTGGGGTCAACCGGCACGATGGCGAATAACAGCTATGATGTGTTCGTGACGTGTTCATGACGTCACCTCTCCTACTGCTCATTGAACGAGCTAATATGATTGGTTCCCGCTTATTTGCTGCAATGCTATTGGTCAAATTGTAACTCTTTTTGTGTTGTGTGCCACGAGATGCCCGGCACCCCTTGTAAAGCATTCTCGTGAGGGATCTCTTGCAAAGAGGACGTGTTCTGTTCTGTCTATTCGGCCAATAGGCTGAACACCGTCCATTCCTCACCGTCAAGTTA
>WNGS01113158.1:15415847-15441088 GCA_020271785.1 Procambarus virginalis | reverse complement strand
TCCAGTACGTTGTTATTTTACTGTGCAGATTTGGGACCTGGCCCTCCAGTATTTCCATGTGTATATTATTTGGTATCTCTCTCGTCCTTTCTAGAGAGTACATTTGGAGAGCTTTGAGACGATCCAATAATTTAGGTGCTTTATCTCGTCTATGCATGCCGTATATGTCTCTGTATTCCCTCTATTTCAGCAATCTCTCCTGCTCTGAAGGGGAAGTGAGTACTGAGCAGTACTCGAGACGGGACAACACAAGTGACTTGAAGAGTACAACCATGATGGGATCCCTGGATTTGAAAGTTCTCGTAAATTAGCGACTGCAATAATTTTCACCCTTTACTCCCATTGAGTATAAGACCATAATAAAATACACCTGCTATATATTGCATTTGCTGATTTACAAGAGACTTATAAAGTACAGTACAGTAGTACAGTTAATGTTTTTCCCAATGACGAGGAAGCCCATTACTTCAGCCATTTTAGCCTTTTCATGCATCATTATGCTGTCTCATCACAGATTTCTTCAAGATAATATGAGCTCTGAAAACCATGTTTCAAAGGCTATAAAGACTAATATATATTACATACTAAGTAATATAATTCACAAATTGAAATGAAGCAATACTAGGTACAGAAGAAAAAATATATATCAAATCCATCTAAAATTTTTGCAATCTTTGAAAATCTCAAAATAAAAAACCTTTGACAGAGCAACATTATATCAAAACAGTCATTAAATATTCCCTGTAACTGAATATCAAACAACACACACACTGACCAAAAGCAAGTAGGGATGAAAATATGAGAAAAGTAATCAAAAGACACACACTACTCCTATACAGCATATAATGACAAAGAAATTTGTACCATTTTCTGGTTTAACAAAAATAAAGACAATATTTCTAGAATATCTTACAAAAGTATCTCTTGCATCTTAATACATAGGTAATTATACTCTGAGAATACATGCGAAACCTTAATCTACAGGGCTGTACTGTATATACATAACTTCCCCGTACGTAAGCATTTGAACACTCTAGTGCTATACATGTTAAAATTTACAAGTAACCATCTTCAAGCAATAAAAATTATCATACTTTGTATACATTTCTATAATTTGGTTGTGGCTTCCCGAGAACAAAAATTTTATGTTATGGTGAACCCTTTTGTAAATCATTAATATACAAACCTCTTTGTCATATTACGGTGAATATAAGCCACAGACTTTTATTGCATTGCTATTACTAAGTCACTATCCAAAATATTTCATAAAGGTTCTGCAAAAGCACAAATATTAACCGACAAATTGGGATCCGCGATAATCAGAGACAAAACACCAGCGTTTATGCAAGGAAACTCCTATTTCTGGGTTTGCTTACAATGCTGATACACTATAAAGCAAAACTACAAGTTGTCATCAGTAGTGAACTTATTTTAGGCCTACTGGGGATCATGAGCCAGAACCTGGCTCCCTCTTAAAGAGGCAGAGAGCAGTGGCATTATGATAAAATTATATGTAAATTTGAATCATGTTCTGCCACCACCAGGTTAGCACCCAGAAAGTCAGCAAAACAAAGCAGATCATTGATGGTTAGAAGATCAACAGCCTCAAAATCACCAAAAGAACTCCCTCCAACAATGTTAACATTAAAAAATTCATTTAACTAGCACATGCTCATTTGCCCCACCTCCCCTCATCGTTTGGGGAGGAGGGAGGCAGACCGAGTCAGCTAGCTGTTCCACCCTCAGTTCTATGATGATGCAAAACCACCCCAACCTCCTGGGGCAGTAAGAGTGTCAGAGCCACCAGGGGCTCACCCAGAAACAGGCATTTCATTACACTAATTTTCTGGGGAGGAGCTCCTTGTGGGCTTCCTGAACCTACCTGCCACAAAGAAGGAAAAGAACTTACCGGAGAGGAGGAAGCACCACAAGTATCATAAAGAGGAAACTACAAACCATGACACGGCCCAAGGATGCACAAGGCCAACAAGGACCAGGAACATTCACGAGATACCTAGCTGTCAGGACCCTATTTGACCACCAAATCTCCCACACCCAAATATCAGCCCAGGACATATTGACAAACACAGTCGAGAGCGGCAAACTTACAAACATTATGGGCAAGACCACAGGCTGGCTAGATTTTATGACACTGCAGATGACTTGAGAAACACGAGCCTTAAAAAAAAAAACAAAAAGAAGAAACACGATCAACCCACAAGGAGTCCACCGAAGCAGAAGCGGTGGCATGAATGTAGTGGTGAAGGGTCGCCACCGGGCAAAGTACATGATGTACCCCTGGCCAAACCAACCAAGCATCAATCACCTACAGACCCCTCCAGAAGCCAACCAACTCATTCTTTGCCAGAAGAGGAGCCGGCAAAAATCCCATCATCGAAGGAAAGCATAAACCTCATCCAATGTGACAACCGGAGGCAACGGAGACCAAAGTCAATGCCTTGAAGAAAGTAAGTGATGAATCACAATAACTTGGCTGAAGATATGATGACCAAACTATCTGTCAAAAAATTAAGAACTGACATTTTGGTCTGTCCTGAACAATTATCAAGTCATGTGATGAGCAGGTCGGAGGTAAAACAGTGCCCAAGAAAGCTTACGAAATATGGCCCAAGGAAGTATCGACCTCAAATGCAGGCTGGAGCAGCTCTGCCAACACCACACAAAATAAGGCAACAGTATTCAGCATGAGAAGCCGATCCAGAGAAAGCCAAGAAAGGAAAGATAGACAAATCAAGCCAAGAAAGGAAAGATAGACAAATCAAACCAACACCAAAGAACAATGATGAAGGGAGAGGAAATGGCAGAAAGCACTACCGAGACATCATAATGTTGACAAGAGGAGGATCGCAGGTGGGACACCAACAAACCAGCCTATAAAACTATAGAACACCATAAAAATGGTGATACACATGTGTCAGAAACTCCGAATGTGAAGATCAAGAGAGAAGGTGGGACCAGCAAGGTACGTCACCGGACTGATCTTCTGAAAGAGGTAGAGCTGCGGGAAAACGACCTGGTTTGGACACCAAACAGTGTCTGCAACCATTGCTGGGCCAGCCACCAGAGTCAGAAGGCTCACTCTTTCCCTGTAGGACTCAAATTTGCCAGGACAAGGAGCAAGAGCTGGACCGGGTGGAAAAAGGTACAGAAACCCTCACCTCAACTAGTTCAGTCAAATGGCATCTACTGTGAGAGCATCACAGACAGGAAACAGTGCTGCATAAAGAGGAAAGAACCGAGGCCATGCCGACACGAAGAGATCCACATCCAGGTGCCCGAACATATGGCAAAGCCAAAGGAAGTAATCGGCGTTTTCAGTTCTTTCCATAGAGATAGGACAGAACCAAGAAAGAATATCAGTCAGGACATTGGATACTCCCTGGACATGAACGGCATGGGGAGCCAAATCCCGAGAAGCCAAACAAACTAGAGAAGACAAACTAGAGTCCAGCTCCAAAGAGACAGGGACCGAAGAGAACCCTCGTGGTTGAGACAATAAACCATGGCGAGTCCCAATGGAGCCAGATTGCAGAGCCTGGAGGAATCCGAACCCTTTGCAGCGTATGTCTTATGGCCGCAAACTCCCACACAGTACTGTGAGCTTTATGAAGGTAAGGGGACCATGGCCCCTGACAAGTTTGGTGACCACTGGTCACAAAGCCCAAACTGAGTGCAGAGGCATCTGCGAAGATGTTGAGCTAGAGTGGAGGAAGGCACCACGGAACCAAATCCCGAAAGAGGAAGTCAGCAATACAAAAAGCTGGCAAAAGTCCCACGTAGTCTACTGTCAGTGATCACGGCCACAGCAGAAGGCCGTGTACAGTCTACTAACACAAAACCCAAACAAAACCCTGTCCAAGGTAAAATTAGGAGGGTGTTATGGAGTTGAGAGACTTGTTATAACGATACTTTGGATAATGAAACACACTAGCAAGCCCAAAATAAAACTCTGAAGGAGGTACATTTGGAATGTCCTTAACTCCAACGATACATCAAGGATCCTCTCCAATTTACTCCTACTGTACACATTACTGTGGAGTATGCCTGGAGTAGCACATATTAAATTAATCCATATATATTAACAGTTATTAATCCCTACACTGCATATCTTTCATGTGACGACTGTATGGCACAGTTGTTAATGAATTATTAACAAAATTTATAAAAATAGAAAAATGTCAAAATATTGCCAAACAACAATTTTCATTTAAATCACAAACTTTAAAAACTTTAAAAGACATTAAAATATTACCAAATTCAAAAAATTTTTAATCAGCAAAGAACTGAGAGTGAAGCAGCCAGCTGACCTTGTCTGTCTCCCTCCTTCTCCCAAATGAGGGTGAAGAAGGTGGGGCAAACGAGCTTGCTCTACTTTCATGAATTTTCAATTATTTCTTTACATTGTTGGGAGAGTTCTTTTGGCAATTTTGAGGTGATGGTCTTCCTTCTAACCAGAAGTGGTCTATTTTGTTTAGCCGAGTTTCTGGGTACTTCCCTGGTGTTGCAGACATGAATAAAATTCACATACAATTTTATCATAATGTCACTGCTCTTTGCACCTCTTTGAGGGACCAGGTTCTGGACCCCCCTCGGTCCCCAGCAGGCCTAAAAGAACTCCGACTGATGACACCTGGTAGGTTTTCACTATCAGCATTGTAGCTTCAGGGAGACACAAAGGACTACCCGCAGAAAAGTAATAATAAATAGACAGGGGACAATGCTATACATGTACTGCATATTTGTTTCCTACTGTTAGGGACAAGAAGTCTGTTAGGCATTTTAAAATTTCTCAAAGCCCATACCGACTTTCTCCAGGATGCAACCCAAAACAATGACCCATCTCCTGTGTACCTATTTGCAGCTAAGTGAATAGATGCATTAGGTGAAGGGAAACATGCCCAACCATCTTTGTCCTGTCACAAGAAAAGAACCTGGGACCCTCGGTGAGCTGACGACACAGACCACTTTGCTACTGTAATCAAACTAATTCATTGTGCAGCATAGGCTAATGCAAAACTGCAGAAAAAAAGTTTATAATACCCCTTTACAAATGAAATAGTAGCATAGTAAACTAATACTGCCGATAAATTTCTTTTAAGGAATATCATTTGCCAATGAATAAGAAAGCTAGACTGTTACTTTGCAATGTGACCTTGAATTCTACCTAAGATTATTTTCTAACAAATAATGCTGGCCACTTCATTACCTTGCTTGTGATGGGTTGTGAATAAACAAACAATTTAGCATTTTGATCAACACACAAGACAGAAATGCTAAATCCTTCCATCAGAAAAACTTACAGAAATGCTATACTTAAGAGTAATTAGCTTCGTCTGAAAAATCAGTAAAGATAATCCTTGTCCAGACTACAAAGAGCAATGAATTATTTGGATTAAGTACTGCATATTTTAACAAACTTGAATCATGGCATTTTCCTTCTACCGAAGCGTTAAAGATTCTCGAAGATCCTGTTAATATTATTAACAACACACAAAAAGAACCACACAGTTGGAATGTTTCCATTCATGTTTTTATTACTTGACTCAGTTTTAGTTTTGGCATCTACACATTGTACTTTCAAAGATAATATCTGTACTTATTTCCCAGTCTTGACAAACAACTTCAATGAAGCAGTTCATCTAGGCAGTTCTTAAATGTTCTACTCCTAATGCTATGTCATGTCTTGTTATGGGATTTTTTGAGGGTAAAATATGGAATTTGTAAAAGGGCAGCTAATGTAGATTTAATTTGTAATAAGTACTATTTGAAATAAAGTACTATAAGAAATATATATACGATATATATATATATATATATATATTATATATATTATATATATATACACTGTATATTTTTTTTTCTTCGAGTCGAGGATCCCTACAAACATAAGCAGAGGTGGTACCCCCTATATATATTTTTTTTTTTACTTAGCTTCTTCTGTATTATAAATTGTTATATGAGTTAATGTGATGATTTTCCCGAGGCATTCAGACCTACTGTGAAGGCCCCATATTAGCCATGTATTTTGCTTGACTTGGAGTGCCATCTGACCTCTTGTTACTCATGCATTTTCACACTTTTCTTCTTTGATATAACAATACAGTACTCTATTCATTTGGAAACATGTCATGTGGCAATAGTAGTACGAGTAAATCACAAGTAGGTAAGAGAAGCGTCCCTTACCCTTGATAAGAAGGCCAAGTTTTTAGAAAAACATGATTATGGCTGGTTGAGTAAGACAATGGTACTAGTGCTGTCTCCAACATAAAACAAGCAAAGGAAGCTGATCACATGGTAAAAAATATATAGTGAAGTGATAGAAAAAGAAGCGACATGTAAACATTGAAACCTTTTATGCAGAACTGACTGATACTGCTCAGCGAGTATATTTGCTAATTATAAGCAGGCCTATATAGCCCTCACAGTACAGCCTGACACACACACACACACATGGCACATCCTGCTGGAACTTGTTGAGCTTCCTCTTGAAGAATCAAACTTTTGTTTATGCAACTTTTCTATTATTCATTGGCAGAAGGTTGAATTTGGAGGTCAGGACAAAAATTTACCTATGTCATCCATATTTTTCCATTGGGTTTTTGCTACACTTCCAGCTGTATCTCTCACTCCATAATTTGCATTTTATTGTGCAGATAACAAACATGACCTTCAATATTTATAATGTATAATGGACGAGATCTCTCACCTCGGTTTCAAGGAGTACAATTGTAGTGCTTAATGATGATACAGGTATATTAAATACTTTATTAATTCTGTATAAGCAGTAATGGCATTCTGAATATTTTCAAGCTTTAGATATTTCACCTGCAAATATGCTTGGAATAAATGAACAGGTATAAAAAGATGAGCTGAATGCTGAAGATGATAATGAAGGTAAACTCAAAATGCAACAAATTAATAACGAATGACAATGAATGACTGCAAAACAACAATAATAATAAATGATGATTAAAATATACTGTACCATGCTTACCTATGTATATCTTAGTTGTGGCTATATTTCCAGCAAAAATATGCAATTTAACAGAGCCATATGGATTTCTAGTATGAAAAGTTGATTCACGGATGCAGGACAGTTTCTTAAAGAGAACTACATACTGCAATAAATTTCTACAAAACGGGGGCTAGAGCAATGTTTCCGACACTTAAAAATGTATAATATTACCCTGGAGACTGATATAAAAAATTTATACCCTTCAAATCAGTCTGAATGAAGATATGAGCAGTTCTGGGGTTGCTTTGGGAACAATCAAGAAGAGTAAGCAAACAGATTACCCAGAGAACTGGGTATTTATATAAACAAAAATATAGGTGTTGGAAAGACAATGCTTATGGAAAAGTATAATCAAAGCAAGTCCTTATTAGAAGAAAGCACTAAGCCAGTATTGGATGGCTGTATAACACTGAAATAATGATTAAAACCGAACACATGGGATGGTACATGGACGAGCTACAAACGTACACTGTGGACTAAACCTTTCATGCACACTTTATACCGCTACGACTTATCAAGCCTCCAGCAAAACAAACTCAAGTTCTAAAGCCTATAGTACCAAGTATGGGACTGGACTTCATGTATTATCAACGAATGCAATTGACATAATAGCCATGTTAAACACATTAAAGCCCGCTAAAAGTTTCCTTCAGGTAACATAATACAACAGAGACTGCTAATTTTGCATAAAAATATGATTCAAGGTGTGGAATAGTTTCACATTTTGAGTTAATAAATTTTTATTGCAAGTTTATTTGTATTTTCCACCGATACATTAGTTGGCAAATTAAATTATGAAATTTAACAAATGGCAAATATTTTTGCATACATTTGACAGCCCTTACTATCTCTCTATAACCTATTTAAATTCATCTCCATTCACACTGGAGTGAAATCATACATGTAACTGCTCACATATCCCTCCAACATACATTCAGCGAGTCAAAGTGAGCCAATACCTGCCCACTGCTAGTGCTTGGAGGTGGTCATCATGGGGAAATAATGCTGGTAATAATATTCCAACTTTACACAGCCTACTGCCTCGGACCTAAAAGCAATGATCAAAACATTTGCCAAAGAAATCAACATTAATTTAATATCACAAGAATGAAATCTTTCCAATAAATTTTATATATAAAGTTTCAGAAATGTTCCAAAAGTAAGTAATTATCATTTGTGAATCTTTAAGAAAAAATATTCTTTATCTTTGAATAAAACTATAATACTCTATTAATATTCTGGTATTACTAGGTTATTTTAGGCACATAATTACTCTTGCTTTATTTTTAGTCATACATACATATATAAATAAATAAATAATAAATCATATATATATATATATATATATATATATATATATATATATATATATATATATATATATATATATATATATATATATATATATATATATATATATATGTTTATTTATTTATTTATTTATAAACACACACACATGCCATGCAATATCCACAGCATTAAACATATTAAAAATTATAGAGACATCAATGAGCTTAACTGAGACCTATTGATTTTATAAGATTGATACCAACTAATGGACACTAATTTTCCACCGTGCCTCACCAAACGTTGCAACAAAGTACAAACCTTCCTGTGCACTCGGAACACCCCATTCATACGTCACCTGAAAAACAAGTAATGAGCATATAACACATACTTTAACATGGTACAGAATATTCACAAGTGTTTAAAGCAAAGTCAAATTTTAATACCATTTCATAAACAGCTAACTCCAGAGCATTTTAGAGCTTACCTGTTTTTCCTGACTCTCAATATATACTCTGAACTTAGTTGATGACACCTTTTCCACAGCAAAGCTGACTTGCGATTTGTCCTGAATTGCCGGTAATCGTGTTACACGACTGATTCCATCCAAGAACACGCAACCTTTAAAGTAAGTCATTATAAAAATAAAGCACTAGGCAGAGAGGGCTATTTACCCCACCTTTAACCCTTTAACTGTGCCGCCTTTAAATATGACACCCCCCCCCTCAGTGCGCAGGAAATAAATTCTCTTGAAAAAATTCTTTTGTTTTTTCAAAGTGTCAAAAACCCTTCCCTCAGTATGGGTATGTCAAAAAAAAATCAAACTTGTACCTACTTTGGCTGCTATGGGGTCCGTAAGTTGGCACGTGACATCATTCCCCGTTCGCCCGTGACGTATGCTCCCGGGGCCAGTAGGGCGCCCGGGGTGGGACGAGCGAGTTGCCACGAATATATTTTTGTTCATTTTTTGTGCACAGCTCCAAATACATTTTATTTGTTTTTACGTGCAAATCCTATGTATAATGAACACGTACACTATATTATGGCAGTAAAACATCCGTACTGTCCAAAGACACTGTGTTACGTGCATGACACTTGTGTACACACATGTTGCACATATTTACCATATATCATGCTAATTTATGTATATATACAATCTATTTACAGACTATACACTGTCACACACTATATACATTCACCATCAACACATTCAGAACACTGCGAGTGTGAGCAGCCACACCCAGCCAGTCTCCCTCACTCCATCTTACTCGCCAACATTGCTCCTCCCATCATACTGTTATTGTTTTTATTACACTATTCACACACGTTATATATACCTATCTACATGTTTTATTTACCACAACTATGTAAGTAAGCCGGTATTGTGTCCAAACAGTACAGTGGCTACCATACACTGCATGAGAAATCACACAGCAGACAGCAGACGACGCTACGATTATGACGTCACCTCCCTCGCCAAAATAGCTCCACTCAACATACTCCCGGTGCTGTTATTACACTATACACACACACACTGTATATACCCATGTACATGTGTGTTCCCCATAGCAAACCACGAAGCTAGTATGGTGAGCAAAGCAAATGTGGCTGCCACACAGTGAGGCTACCTCAATTCTCTCCCTTCCTCCCTCCCTCACCAAAATTCCTCCTTCCACAATACTACGCACAACGCTAATTATAGCCACAATCCTGGTCACTAATTCCTGTAAATGAATAATTGACCACAAGTTTATTTTGAAAAGGAACCTAAAATGTCGTTTGAAGATTCCTAGATGGACGAAATAATGCTGTGGTGCTGTGGCTAGTGCTGTGAACATCGTGAACAGCATTGAATCACTGATATTTGAACATTGTACCCAGTCATTATCACACTCAGGCTCTTCTATAATACTATCATGGCTAAATAAAACAGATTATATGTATATTTTGACAATATTAGGCGATGCTGTGGTCACACACTGAACAGCAGTGCTGTGTGCTCGTGCTGCGAGCACCAGCCTTGGTTGCTCACTCACTACTGAGGCTCCCACACCCGGCAATGTGGACCATGATTTTTTTTAAAGATGGCGTCTGTTTACAAGAGCCCTGAGGAAGCTGATGTGAACCCCATGTAGCCGCAGGAGTTTTGAATGGAACGTGAAAAATAAAAACACCCGGAGGCGTTGCGCACCCGAAGTCTGGGCCTGCAGTCGCGCTGTGCAGTTAAAGGGTTAAAGCTAATGTTTGATTAAAATCTACCATACTTCAGCAAATTTAATATATAGTATACTGATAATTATTTCATTTATTCATTTCATATATGATTTTCGTAAGAATAATTTGCTCCAAATATTTATGGAAGAATTCTTTGGTAAGTTTGGCTGTTAACCTACTGTAAACTACAGTAGGTGTGATATAATTACATGCATGAGAGTGACTGAGATAGGCATTCCCAGCTCAGCATACCCCACAATACAAACTCATCAGTTTAAAACCATAAGAATAAAGGAAACTGAAAAAGGCATGTTGGCCCACACAAGGCAGGTCCTATTTATGGCCACCCGAACTAATTCATCTACATTGCTAACCTATGCCTCATGCCATCCATCGCTCCCACACAATAAAAAGGAGGCCTGGTCAAGAACTGGGCCGCGGGGACGCTAAGCCCCAAAATCATCTCAAGATCTCAGGATAACCAGGTCTATTACATTACATGGTAATTTGCTCCAGAAATGAAGAACTCTTGTTCCCAAACTAGAACTCAACCGGGTCTTTTCTAAATCTAAAACTTATTCAATTGATACCCATTGTTTCAAGTTATATTTTGTGCCAATATATTTGAAATTTTATTTATATCCCATTTGTTATACACTTTCATCCATTTATATACTGTACTGTACTTCACTCATGTCACCCATTATGCTTTGTCTTTCTGGAGAATGTTTTGTTAAGCTTTTTGAATCTCTCTACATAAGGAAGATTTCTAATTCCTGGGACTAACTGTCTTCCTCCTTTGTACACATTCATGTGAATTTATATCCATTCCATAGTACAGGGATCAAAACTGAAACGCATAATTTACATGCTTAACAAGGGAAACATAAAAATGAAGAATAATATTAGATATTTGATTGTGCTAACACTGCTATAAATTAATCCTAGTACTGTATCCTATTTGTCTTAATCATATATTTATGCATTGATTTTTATTTTTTGCCTTTAGATCCCTACTAATCATGACTCCTAGATCTTTCTTGCATTCACACCTTGGAATTTCAACATTCTCCAGCGGGTATCTGGGTATTATTATTATTACCCAAGCTCAGAATTCTGCATTTTTTCAGAATTAAACTGAACCTGCCACTTCTTTCAACTATTTTGACAGCCTTCCTAGATTGGCTTGTTTTAACTTTGTATTTTCTTCCGAATTTATTTCCTGCCCCTATGAATCCCAGAAGTTTAATTTAATTAGTACACAAGGTAAAATGAAAACAAATGATGTATCCAGTGTAATGAAACTAGTACGATGCCGGCAATGAGTATAGTTTTCCTCTTTCATAGATTGGGGAGGCATCAGCCCAGAAGAGACAGTGCAAATTAGGAAAAGAATATTGAAAATGTTAAAAGAGACACCATCATCATCATTTACAACTTCTGTGACACCATCATTTACCGCTTCTTTAACATCACCATTTACCACTTCTGTGATGCCACAAAATTTCCTTGGGTGGCAATTTAAACTTAAGGCTACTTGGAGTATCTCTTGACATCAGAGCACGCGTGTGTGTAGAATTGTTTAGAAAACTACTCGTTTGCTATCAAAACATTGAATAAATTCAATCTTCCCACTCCCTTAACCCTCAAACCGCGCATATCATTTATAAATGATATCAGTGACAAAACCGAAACCGCGCACATCATTTATATATGATTTCGTGTCTAGCGCTATAATTTAAACGCCCCGCCTGGGATAGGGGCAGCTATAGTACAGCCACGACTTATAGTTGCCAGATACCACCTAGAAACAAAATCCAGCCCAACATTCTTGGGTGTGAGAGCGTCAGTATTGAGCCAGCCACCATGACTGGCGCACGCAGCACGAGCCCACAGCACCGCTGTTCAGCTTGTGACCACAGCATCGCCTACAAATGCCAAAATATAAGTGATACTGCTATTATTTAGCAGTGATAGTATTACTGAAGCCCCCTGAATTTGATAAAACTGACCAGGATTCTGATAACAGCTTGATTGTGGAGATATTTAGCGCTGTGCTCGATGGAGGGAGGAGTACGGCTGTGGAGGGAGGGTTGTGGGCGTCGTCTCCTGACTGTGTGTGGCCACCATTTATTGACTGCACTCACCATACCAGCTTAGTGGTTCGCTATGGTGAACACAAATGTAGATACTTACATATAACGTGTGTATAGTGTGAGATAACAGCGAGAGGAGTAGGTTGGGAGCCGCAATTTTGGCGAGAGAGGAGCGTCGTCTGCACGACTTGGCATGTTGTTTACTGGTGGCCACTATGGTCTTTGGGCACCATACCAGCTTATTTGTACAGGTATGGTGAATAAAACAGGTAGATACTTATATATAATGTGTGTATACAGCGTAATAACACCACAACCAATATTGTTGGAGGAGAAATATTAGTGCGTCTGGCCTTGAGGGTGGCCGCCGATCAGCTGACTGTGGAGTAGCTACGTCTTTGTGCCTTTACTCACCATACAAGCTTAGATGTACAGTTATGGTGAACAAAACATGTAAATACGTATATATAACGTCTGTGTATAGTGAATAAATGCAAAAACAGTATTGTGGGAGGTAAATGAGGGTGAGTGAGGTGGTGTTGAGGGAGGGAGTGGCAGTGAGTGGCTCGCTAGTGTGTGGCGGCCACTCCTCGTTCCTTTTAGACTCCCAAGACCAACTTAGTAGTTCGTTATGGTGAACAAAACATGCAGATACTTATATATAACCTGTGTATATAGTGTAACAACAGCAAAACTATTTGTTTATTGTTTTATGAACATAATAATTGAATCACTTATATGCACACCATAATTTTGAGTACAGCGATGGTTCACACATTTTATAATATAAATATACCACAGTTCACTGTATGGAATAATATTACTGCAAAAAAACTAAGAAAAAATCAGAGACATTGAAATAATTAGGAAATAATATATTTGTGGCAACTGCCGTCTGACAGCTCGGGCGGAGTAGACCTCGTCTGGCGAAGGCTCTGCCAACGCCCCTTTTTTGCCACACTTCCCTACCCTATTGCGGCTAAAATATGCCACCTACGATTTTTTTTGTTATTTTTTCCGTGATCAGGGAACAAAAATAAACACTTCTATAAGATGAAAGAATTTTTTGGATTTTTTTTTTTTTGTTGCGCCTCTGGGTGTGAATTCCATTTGGGCCCCTAGCAGTTTGAGGGTTAATGAAGGTATAGCTGTTTAAATTGTCCACTATGAAAATACATAGCTCATTTACAAAAAGAAACTTCCTTCTACCATCATATGTAAATGCTACAAATTTTAATTCAATATACTGTACGAAGAAATTCTCAAAATCTTGCATGGAAACCAAATTATAAAAACTACAGTACAAGGTACCGTAGTTTTTATTCCTTATAGGGATACCCGATTATTAAAAATTCCATACATAAATTTTTACCATGGGCAACCATACACAGTAAAATGCCAGTAATTGATACATAATTATGTGACACAAAGGCTCCCTCATGCAAAGGTTAATGCATGAGCCATTAACCCTTAGGCCACTAAGGGCCTTTTGGCCTTCAACATCCACAGGCACAACAAAAAAAATCTAAAAACTTCTTTCGTCTTATAAAAGTGTTCATTTGTGTTCCCTGATCACAGGAAAAATAAAAAAAAATCGTAGGTGGCATATTTTGGCTGCAATAGGGCGGGGAAGTCTGGCAAAAGAGAGGCGTTGACAGAGCAGGTGCCAGACGAGGTCTGCTCTGCCCCAGCTGTCAGGCGGGTGTTGCCACAAAGATATTATTACCTATTTCAATGTCTGTTTATTTCTTTGTATTTTTTTTTTGCAGTAATATTATTCAATAGTGTGAATTGTGATATATTTATATAATCAAATGTGTGAACCATCGCTGTACTCAAAATTATGGTGTGCATATTAGCGATTCAATTACAGTAGAACCTCGAGTGATGAGTGTCTCCAGTTACGAGCATTTCAAGTAACGAGCAAGCCACTCGCAGAAAATTTGACTGACGAGCTTTCGCTCGTTTAACGAGCGTTCCCGCTGGCTCTCGGACACCTCCGACAACAGTGTTGTTGTTTCGCAAGACAAGTTTTCCACAGGACTAGCTCGGTGCCGGAACGGATTAAATTCGTTCACTGTGGTGCCACTGTGTTATGTTCATAAAAAATAAACAAATAGTTTGCTGTCATTACACTATATACACAGGTTATATGTAAGTATCTGCATGTTTTGTCCACCATCACAAACCACTAAGTTGGTATTGTGAGTTGAAACGCAACGAAGCGTGGTCACCACTCACCAGCCAACCAGCCACACCCCACCACTTCCTCCCTCACCTCCTCACTCGCCAACATACTCCTCCCACCATACTGTTTTTGCTTTTATTCACTATACATAGACGTTATATATAAGTATTGACATGTTTTGTTCACCATAACTGTACATCTAAGCTTGTATGGTGAGTTCAGGCAATAAGAGATGTAGCTACACACACAGTCAGCCAGTGGCCGCCGTCCTCACTGGTTCGAGGCCAGACGCACTAATATTTCTCCTCGAACAATACTGTTTGTGGTGTTATTTCACTATATACACACATTATATACAAGTATCTACATGTTTTATTCACCATACCTGCACAAATAAGCTGCCCAAAGACCATGGTGGCCACCAGTACACAACATGACAGGTCATGCAAACGACGCACCTCCCTCACCAAAATGGCAGCTCCCAACATATTCCTATTGCTGTTATGTATAACATGTGTATAGAGTGTAATAAGTATCAACATTTTTGTTCATCATAGTGAACCACTAAGCTGGTATGGTAAGTCCAGTCAATAAAAGATGGCCACACAGTCAGAAGACGACGCCACCTCCCTCCCTCCTTCAGCATTAACTCCTCCCACCAAGGAGCAGAGTGATAAATATCACCACAATCCTGCTATTATCAGAATCCTGGTCAGTTTTATCACATTCAGGGATCTTCTGTAACACTATCATCGCTAAATAATAGCTTGTACATATATATTTTGACTTTAGGCGAGGCTGTAGTCACAAGCTGAACAGCGGTGCTGTGAGCTCATGCTGCGTGCACCAGCCTTGGTGGCTCACTCAGTACCGAGGCTCTCAATGTTGACCACGATTTTTTTTCTAGATGGTGTCTGTTAACTATCGGTCGTGGCTGGACTATAGCTGCCCCTATCCCTTGTGGGGCATTTAAAATCGTGCGCTAGAGCCTCAATCGTCTATATATGTATTGCGCGGTTTCGGTAAAGTTACTCCCATCATCTATATATGTATTGTGCAGTCTAAGGGTTGATCACTAAGAACTCCTTTGACCCAACCAGGATTCAAACCCATCGCCCAACATCACCTCTCCCCCCCCCCCTGGCATACCGGGTACTTTAACACTACACCAACGATACACTCATTGGTGAAGTGGTTACAGTACCCTGTATGCCAGGGGAGGTAGGGGTTCGAATCCTGGTCGGGTAAAAAAGTTTTCATCGATACAATAATGTAAATACCCAAAGTGCAATACAGTACAGTACCTAATCAACTAATGCACATCCAAAGAGTACTATATCAATGATGCTGCAGGTGTTTTAAACAAGAGGGAAAAGTTCACAAAAACATTAATCTAACTCGAATACGATTCATATAAAACAATCCTGAAGCAAACGACGAAAAATAGAGAACAGTATGGCTACATTCTATTCACTACTTTGTAGAGCAGACACATTACCCACACCAGAAGGAAAAGATTAACATCAACTGGAGATAAAACACCAGTAAACAAGATGAGGTTTTTGCCAGACATCCAAATTTAAGTCACAATACCTTTTAGAGGCACTAAACTATGAGAATTAATTTTTGTTCAGAAACTACTGATCAAAGAACAAAGGGGCCTACCTTGTGCGCTGAGGAAAAGTGCACCAGGTAGGAGGAGCTGCTCTGGGCCAGTCACAGGCTGGCAGCACAGACCAAGACCCTCATCACTGCAACCTACACCTCCACACACCACCTGTTGATATCAACACACACACATAAAAGTACATTATCATTACCCTATTACACACTTTAACAGAGTGGGGGGAGAGATACAGTATCAACTAAGAACAAAAAAATACCAAATATGAATATAATGAAATCCCGCTTTCTGGTATGGCCACGGTAATTCCTTAAAACTATCTCGGAGATGTCTATCCCCTTTGCGGTCATATCAGCCATACGAGTCATATCAAGCAATACAGACAACTGCAAGGCTCAAAGAAAAAGAACCACTGAAACAGCCGAATGACTACAAACAATTCACCCAAACCCAAATTAGTCACTTGACACTATCTAAAACCCCTAGTCCAAATGGCTGCTAACATATGGCACCCCATAAGTTCCAGGCTCCCATTCCAGCAATGAGTCAAGTCTAGAGTTGATAGACCATGAACTTGCACAACTGGAAGGGCAGGAACCAGGGAACCACCGAGATTCTACCAGAAAGAGGCGTTTCATTACATTAAATGCTACTTTTCTGGAGCAGTCTCTTCGTGGCTCCCTGAAGTTATTTAACTGAGAAGATGGAACACAGTATGTACTGTACATGGGACTGACAGCCGAGTGGACAGCACTTCGGATTCGTAGTCCTGAAAACCTGGGTTCGATTCCCGGTGGAGGTGTTAACAAATGGCCAGAGAATTTTCACCCTGATGCCCCTGTTACCTAGCAGTAAATAAGTACCTGGGAAAGCTGCTATGGGCTGCTTCCTGGGGGTGTGTAACAAAAAGGAGGCCTGGTCGAGGACCGAATCATGGGGACGCTAAGCCCCGAAATCATCTCGAGATAACCTCAAGATATACCTTACCAGGGAGGAGAGCAGCAACTACACTTACAAAAGTAGTGGGACTTGCTACAACAAGCGACTCAGAAAGGTCTGTATTCACAGACATCTGCAACAGAACTTACTTGTTGCTGGCACAGGAGCCTGGATTCCTGAGGTGTCACCTGTTGGCAGCCATTTGCACTAGAGGGGTTCAAGCTAGTTTCAAGTGAATCATTTGGGTTTGAATGAATCCTTTGCCAAGTCATATGAGTGTTTCGGTGGTTAATTTTCTTTTAACATTACAGTATTGCGTTGCTTACTTTTTGGATGCTTTGTTCGTGAGGGTGTTTGTAACAATTCCCTGCTGCCTGTGGGTCTGTGAAATGACCAGGTTCTAGGTCTGGTTCCCATTAGACCGAAAAGTAATCCTACAGCTCGTGTGATTCAGCAGGGAGATTCATCCTCCAGAAAACGTGAGAAATATAGTCAACGAAGGTTATAGATATTAAATAATAAAGGCTTAAGAATATTAATCAATTCATTGTACTTTTCACAGTAAAACAAACACTAATACACACTATCAGTCATCCACAGCAGCATCATCATCTACAGCAATTACGAGACCACCTTGGCAAACTCCAGGTATAGACAAAAAAAAATGATTGCTAGAATTCAATCCCAACAAGTATATGGTAATGAAGATAGGAAAGGCAGAAAGGAAACCAGGTGGTACCTACACTGTAAGGGGGAAGGCAACTACAAGAATAGGAGAGAATGATGTGGGTGATGTAATTCCAATGCTAACACAAGCGAAACACAAACATGATAATATCTGCAGTACATGGGATGCTGGCAAGCATTATAACTATGTTTAGATACTTAAATCAGGACTTGTTAAGGCATTCTACACAACCTCTGTTAGATCACTAGAGGAATATGCAACATCGACCTGGAATCTACATCTTGGGAAGAATAAACCCAAAATTGAAAGAGTACAGAGGTTTGCAATAAAATTAGTTCCAGAGCTAAGAGAATTAAGCTATGAGAATAGTTAGGAAAACTATATCTCAACACCCAAAAGGCAAAAAGCACATAGGCAACTTGATCATGCCATGCAAGAAACTGAGGGAAATATAAAAGGCGGTAAAGCCTCTTTAAATTTTGAGAAAGTAGGACATCGGAAGATACGTGGAAGCTGGAAATGCAAACAAGTCCAAAAAAAATGTTAGAAAATACTCATACCCTGTATGGGTCAATACACTGAAAGAAGTTGTGGAACCCACCTCCAGCCATAATGTCAAGGCCAGATTCAACAAAGAATTTTAACATCATAATAGTTAAATTATAATGTAACAAGTACACCAAGGCTAGTAGGCATTGCTTAATGAGCTAGACTTCACTTCTTCATTGTCACTGATGGCTAAATACATCCAATCTCACCGTGTTAAGTATTTTTCATTGTTTTCAATGTGAGGGTGTATATAAAATGTTTTTTGTGTATGAGACTTTGTATTTTTTTTATTTAGTTTCCTTCAAACCCCAAGAGACCACACAACACACAAATTACCTTAAATAAAACAGAAGAGCCAGCTCTTAATAGGGGTCCATCTGAGTGTAGGACTTCTAAGTCACTCGTTACTTTGGAAGCCAGACGCCCATCGTCTGCTATGCTCCATCCTGAAGAACATCCACTCTTCCATTCTATAAAATCAATGCATGTAATTCTTTAGCAAATATTAAAGTGTGAGCATTTAAATTCCATTTGAATGTTACACAATAATTATTGATATGGAAGAGGATGGATATACAGTGTATATACAAATTAAACTTAAAAGAGGTTTAACACTCATACGAAACAAAAAATACAGTACCTCTATCGACCTTGCAATATTCTGGACTCCCAATCCAGAGGACATTTAACCCATGGCTAAGATACATAATTATTTTGATGTGCAAAATGCCACATACCCTTTTCCACTTCAGGGCCCATCCAAAACCATTTGCATTTGGAGGTGGTCATTATATAAAACTAGAAAACACAAAGACTAACGTTTCTCCCAGAATAGGAATAACAAGAGCAGAACTAATACTATTGTGTCAACATTCAACCACTAATAAACACATGCCTAAATTACAACTGAAGTTTCTATTTTATTTTCTTGAGGGGGGGCAGCTTTTAATATTACCATTCAATGCTAATTTAAACAAGAATCAATTATGAATTTCTGGGGAAAGGGGGGGTGGATGGAGGCATTAATTATAACTACAGCTAATTTTATCTGGGAAACCCATTCTCATAAGCAAAATTCCACATCTTGCCTAAACTTGCCCCACAATCTTACTGATAATATAGCAATACAGTGTACATTGAAACTCAATGGAACCCCCTGTGTGATGGAAAATTGGGTGCAACAAGAACCTATACCAAACATAATAAACGTTGAAGATCAGTTGCAATGGAAATAATGGTAGAGTCCCTACTGACCAGGTCATGTATTCGATGGACTCAAACACTGAGCCAAATAACTTCAAACAATTACACTAAAATATTATTTTGTATTTTAAAATGCACTTTCTCAAAGTGATTCCGGTTATCAAATCATATACAAAAGCATGTTCTTTATTTTGCACTGTTAAAAGCAAACAAATAAAAATATAGTATCTTGGATAGGATTTAGACATTAGGATACAAAGGATGGGAGTTTGGAATTTATTGTTTCATTCAAGCAGGTTTGCACTGTATTACAAACATCAACTTACTGTAATGAGGGATGTTTGTTACAGCAGATTGTACTAAGCTCCAAGGCCCAAAGCTCTTGGAACCTTCCCTCCGTGATGCCACTCTCAGCAGGTATGATTCTCCAGCCCTAAGGTCACGTAGCAGAAAGGAGTAATCAGGTCCTACGTACTTTGTGTGGAATATTGCGGTATGGTGGTCAGTGGCTCCTGTGTTGCTACACTCGAAACAAAATTCTAGCCCATCGTCAGAAACATCTTCGTCAACCTGAAATATGTATTCACTTTGATTTAACACTGATTACTTTGATGAATTCAATAACAATATTATATTTGTCACAATTCTACAGTAACTGGGCATGCAGGTAAACCTAACCAAAATCTATATTTATAAACATGGCTCCTAAAATACAAGACTTTATTCATATTTATAATGTTGAGCCAAATAAACAACCAAACAGCAATTATGCTTCAAATATTTTAGACAAATATTAAGCCTGAAATGTCTGCCCAGGAATTCTACACACTGGCTTGGTTATCAAAACATTGTTACATTGCAATTTAACAAAATTATGTATTTTAAGTGATTTGATTTTAAAAGAATTTAAACAGGTGAATTTCAAGATAGTTTCTTGTTATGGTTTCATGTTGAGTGCTTATTTATCTGCAATCAATTCACATATTCTACCATGCCCAACTCAACACTGTCAAATATGTTCACTCATCCGCACCTTCTCCTTCTGGTGGGCTTTATCTGCAATCAAGTGGCCTCTTTCATCACTCTCTTGCACTCAGGAAGGGGACCTAAACACAATGTGGCAACACAAACATTACCTATCGACTAAACATGCTCACCTCCTCCCAGGACACAAGAAGTGCACCTGGCTGTTCCACTATGTTGGTGATCTGCACCGGTCCCATCCGTGAAACCCGTCGGCTTGATCTATCAGGTCTTGAACTTCTTCTATCAATGACGGCTCACCAGGGAACTCGACACTGACACTTGGCACAGCACACAAGGCTGGTACCTCTGGCAAACTATAGGATAAAATGCACTTTAATATTGCAAGTTGTAAAATGAATGCCAACAAAATTATATCACCACTGAGAACTGAGTGAATGGACTGGGTACAACTGTCCTTGTATGCTTGTGATGCATATCAGTTTTTTGTATAGAAATACAGTGGCACCTCGACATACGATTGCCCTACTTATGATAATTTCGAGTTACGATGTAAATTTCATCGAAAAACGCGACTCGACATCCAATGGGTCATTGACTTTTGATATTTGTTGGTACACGTTCAGGTGGACCGAGCGTGTGGTTCCCGTCACGCGGCGACCTGCCTCAGTTTACTACAGCTGCCTGCTTAGTGACGATCGCACCTATAAGAAATTTCGCTTTTGTGGTGATTTTTTGCATTTTGAACATAAAGTAATTATTATGTATCACGCCATGAGTCCCAGGAATGTCAGTGGTGTGGCTCAATCAATGAAAACCCATGTAAGGATGACCATAGANACATTTCCCCCCCTAACCCCCAAATGTCAAATATGTAGAACACCAGTCCCCCTGTCCAAAGAACAAATGTGCAGAACACCCACCCCTGCCCTGAAACATGTGTGAAAAACACTTTTCCCTAGCCCCCAAGAGTACATGTGTATACCACCCTTCTCCAGCCCCAACCAAGAGTACAAGTGTAGACCACCTCTCTACAACCCCCAACCAAGAGTACCAGTGTAAAATGGGGCCCCTGTCTGTCTGAAGAGTGTGGACACTCCCTCCCCACTGCCTCATATCCATCTCGTATTCCCGAATGCATGAAATCCAATGATCTTGCAGCATTTTTGTTCCCATGTCCCTTGAAATCATGAAACATCACAAAGCTTCAGACCTCGTGTATTGCTAATATATTTTTGCCACGTGGGTTATGATAAATATGTATCTTACATGCTTCTTTCTTCTGCTAGTGGGGATATACAAAATAAGAACAAAACTATACAGTATAATAGTGAAATTAACATTTGGGGAGCACGGATTATATACAGCCACTAGCCATTCTAGGATGGTAAAGATTCTAGTCATCAATAGCACAATTTGATGTGTTGCGAACACTGATATCCTATATACTACTGTATATCAAACTGGAAAAACTTCTCTCAGTTGTCCGGGATGTCAAGTTTTCACCTGATAAACATCACAGTCACCTCTAATCATCACCAAATTCTGAACACAAAATAAAATAAAACAATAAAAGTTTACTTCACTTAAACTGTTTTTTAAAGCTAACGTCATCAGTTTTTATACCGGAAGCTTTTATCTATTTTATGTCCTGAAAGACATTACAGCACAGTACTCAAATTCTAAGTCTGAAGTCAGTAGAACTATACAATACAATGCTACCTATACAGTAGCATTATACAAAAAAAAAATTACTCTCGAGACAAGGTAAAGAAATTCAAATTTTAGCTCAATGCAAACACAAGTGCATTTTAAATTTGAAGTAAATTACAATTTCCAACACACAAAAATAAACAGTGGAAAATATTAAATTCCAATACAGTATATCAGTAAATTATACACATCTTGTGAATCATATACAAATGACACTTAACTCACACAATCCCTTATATATTATGTATGTATGTGTGTGGGGGTGAGGTGCTTCAAGTATTGTTCTGTATTGATGAGGATCTTAAATAGCTCGGTAGAAAGACAAGATGTCAAGAGTAGCAATAAAATATAGATTGTCACTCAGACCAAGTATATGGGAGTAATCTGTGAAAAACCTATATATCAAGAAAGGGATTTTTTAGTTTGTTTATAACAAATGTAATGCCTTTGTGCCAAACTATTAACGAACAGTACTGAATGACTAGATTCTATCCCTCAGATGACTGTATATTCCCCCCCTCATCATCCACTCCCACACATCCAAACCCACATACACAACCCTCCCCATACACACACACACATCCACACACTAGAGCTCTCACAAAGAAAGGGATCTAGGGTTGGTCCTGGAAAGTAAGCTGTCACCAGAGGATCACATCAAAAGTATAGTAAGAGCTGCCTGCTCTATACTTGCATATTTCATAATCACCTTTCAATTTATGGATGGAGTATTACTAAGGAAATTGTCCATGACACTCGTGAGACCAAAATTAGAATATGCAGCAATTTTATGTTGTCCATATCTCAAGGAGTACATCAGTAAACTTGAGAGGGTGCAAAGACAAGCTACTAAATGGCTTCTGCAACTGAAAACAAAGAGCTATGAGGAGAGAACAGAGGCACTAAAATACACCATAGCTGGAAGATGGAATAAAATTGAAGTGATATGATCACTACATACAAAATACTGACAAGAATCTACAATTGGCAAGGAGGAATTTTTAATTCCTGCAACATCAAGAACAAGTGGCCATAGAATGAATCAACAACTCTGCTCACAACTTCTGTGAGCAGAGTTGTGGATAGTTGGAACAATTTAAATGGAAAGATGAGGGATGAAAATCCATCAGTAGTACCAATGTGTTAAATGACAAAGCTTATAGGAACAAGGAGACACCACAAGCATAGCTTTCATCCTGCAACTACACTTAGGTAATTACACACACACACACACACACACACACACACACACACACACACACACACACACACACACACACACCCATACATGCACTCACCGCCCTCCCACACACACATGCACACACAAAATACTGGAGGCATTGGGTATGCCTAAATTAGTGCACATAAGAAGAGAGGTTGCATGACAACCATGTACAAAAAAAGGAAACTGAAAAATTTGATAAGGATGAATTTTTAAAATCTGTAATCAAGAGCATTAGGAAAATTTAAAGCTTAAAAAAAAAAAGTGCAGAAAAAAGTGAATACTTTTTAAACATTGGCAGATGGACGGAATAATTTGAACAAGAGGTATGTAAAACCATTGGAAGGTTTAAAAAAACCAGCGTTGAATGTAATGAAACGCCATTTTCTGGGTCAGACCCGGAGGCTCCGGGGCTCCCCCTAGAAAAAAAAATTCATGTGACAAGAGATTACAGGGAAGATAGAAACTACTGTACAAGTATAGCATTAATCATCTAACTACACTTGTGCAACTCCACTTAGGTGATTTTACACACACACACACACACACACACACGCACACACACACAGGCGGGACCAAAGAGCCAGAGTTCAACACCCATAAGCACAACTAGGCAAGTACACACACACACACGTACGTTCACTCTGAATGTGTGTGTTCTTAATCATTCAGAACTTTGTATACCACGTATGTCAGACCAATCCTAGGGTATGCAGCTCCGGTATGGAGTCCATATCTCATCAAGCATAAAACTAAATTGGAGAAGGCTCAGAGGTTTGCTACCAGACTAGTGCCTGAACGGAGGGGCAGGAGCTATGAGGAGAGACTACAGGAATTAAACCTCATGTCACTGGGGGGACATGACCACCACATACAAGATTCTCAAAGAAATTGACAGGGTATACAAAGAGTTTAATTAACACAGGGGGCACATATGCTAGGGGACACAGGTGAAAACTGAGTGCCCAAATGAGCCATAAGGACGTTAGAAAGAATTTTTTTAGTGTCCGTAGTTAATTAATGTAATGCATTAGGAAGTGATGTGGTGGAGGCAGACTCCATACACAGTTTTAAGTGTAGATATGATAGAGCCCAATAGGCTCAGGAACCTGTACACCAGTTGATTGACGGTTGAGAGTGGGACCAAAGAGCCGAAGCTCAACCCCTCACAAGCACAACTAGGCGTGTACAACTAGCGTGCGTGAACACACCTGAGACCTGGAACTTCAAGAACAAGAGAACACAGACTCGAGCTAAGGAAACAAAGGTGCGACAAAACTATTAGAAATTTTCTTTTGCAAACAGAGTGGCAGATGGTTGGAACAAGCTAAGTGAGGTGGTGGTGGAAGCCAAAACTGTTGGTAGTTTCATAGCGTTATATGACAAAGAGTACTGGGAAGACGGGACACCACATGCGTAGAGCTCATCCTGTAACTACACTTAGGTGTAGTTACACACACACACACACACACACACAATAATATGGTATATGGTATAT
>WNGS01113158.1:15377666-15389300 GCA_020271785.1 Procambarus virginalis | reverse complement strand
GGTGTGAATGCATGTGTGTGTGGGAGGGCGGTGAGTGCATGTGTGTGTGGGTGGGTGTGAAGTGTGGTGTGGGTGTGTGTGTGTAATTACCTAAGTGTAGTTGCAGGATGAAAGCTATGCTTGTGGTCTCCTTGTTCCTATAAGCTTTGTCATTTAACACATTGGTACTACTGTGGATTTTCATCCATCATCTGTCCATTTAAATTGTTCCAACTATCCACAACTCTGCTCACAGAAGTTGTGAGCAGAGTTGTTGATTCATTCTATGGCCACTTGTTCTTGATGTTGCAGGATTTAAAAATTCCTCCTTGCCAATTGTAGATTCTTGTCAGTATTTTGTATGTAGTGATCATATCACTTCAATTTTATTCCATCTTCCAGCTATGGTGTATTTTAGTGCCTCTGTTCTCTCCTCATAGCTCTTTGTTTTCAGTTGCAGAAGCCATTTAGTAGCTTGTCTTTGCACCCTCTCAAGTTTACTGATGTACTCCTTGAGATATGGACAACATAAAATTGCTGCATATTCTAATTTTGGTCTCACGAGTGTCATGGACAATTTCCTTAGTAATACTCCATCCATAATTGAAAGGTGATTATGAATATGGCAAGTATAGAGCAGGCAGCTCTTACTATACTTTTGATGTGATCCTCTGGTGACAGCTTACTTTCCAGGACCAACCCTAGATCCCTTCTTTGTGAGAGCTCTAGTGTGTGGATGTGTGTGTGTGTATGGGGGGGGAGGGTTGTGTATGTGGGTTTGGATGTGTGGGAGTGGATGATGAGGGGGGGAATATACAGTCATCTGAGGGATAGAATCTAGTCATTCAGTACTGTTCGTTAATAGTTTGGCACAAAGGCATTACATTTGTTATAACAAACTAAAAAATCCCTTTCTTGTTATATAGGTTTTTCACAGATTACTCCCATATACTTGGTCTGAGTGACAATCTATATTTTATTGCTACTCTGACATCTTGTCTTTCTACCGAGCTATTTAGATCCTCATCAATACAGAACAATACTTGAAGCACCTCACCCCCACCACATACATACATAATATATAAGGGATTGTGTGAGTTAAGTGTCATTTGTATATGATTCACAAGATGTGTATAATTTACTGATATACTGTATGGAATTTAATATTTTCCACTGTTTATTTTTGTGTGTTGGAAATTGTAATTTACTTCAATTTAAAATGCACTTGTGTTTGCATTGAGCTAAAATTTGAATTTCTTTACCTGTGTCCGAGAGTAATTTTTTTTTTGTATAATGCTACTGTATAGTAGCATTGTATTGTATAGTTCTACTGACTTCAGACTTAGAATTTGAGTACTGTGCTGTAATGTCTTTCAGGACATAAAATAGATAAAAGCTTCCGGTATAAAACTGATGACGTTTAGCTTTAAAACAGTTTAAGTGAAGTTAAACTTTTATTGTTTTATTTTATTTTGTATCAGAATTTGGTGATGATTAGAGGTGACTATGATGTTTATCAGGTGAAAACTTGACATCCGGACAACTGAGAGAAGTTTTTCCAGTTTGATATACAGTAGTATATAGGATATCAGTGTTCGCAACACATCAAATTGTGCTATTGATGACTAGAATCTTTACCATCCTAGAATGGCTAGTGGCTGTATATAATCCGTGCTCCCCAAATGTTAATTTCACTATTATACTGTATAGTTTTGTTTTATTTTTTATATCCCCACTAGCAGAAGAAAGAAGCATGTAAGATACATATTTATCATAACCCACGTGGCAAAAATATATTAGCAATACACGAGGTCTGAAGCTTTGTGTTTTCATGATTTCAAGGGACATGGGAACAAATGCTGCAAGATCATTGGATTTCATGCATGGGGAAATACACATGAGTATACGAGATGGATATGAGGCAGTGGGAGGGAGTGTCCACACTCTTCAGACAGACAGGGGCCCCCATTTTACACTGGTACTCTTGGTTGGGGGTTGTAGAGAGGTGGTCTACACTTGTACTCTTGGTTGGGGCTGGAGAAGGGTTGTATACCATGTACTCTTGGGGGCTAGGAAAAGTGTTTTTCACACATGTTTTCAGGGCAGGGGTGGGTGTTCTGCACATTTGTTCTTTGGACAGGGGGACTGGTGTTCTACATATTGACATTTGGGGGTTAGGGGGGGAATGTTTTCTACACACAGGTATACATTTTGAGGTAGAGGGGAAGGCGTTCTAAACATATTTGGGGGAGGGTAAAGGTCTACACATGTACTTTTCGGGTTAGGAGGAGGTGGTATTTCACACACATGTAGTCTTGGGGCAGGAAAGATGTTCTTACATGCTCTTGGGGCAAGGGAGTCACGAATAGTGTGGAAGCATATTTGAGCCGTTTTCATTCAGCATCTCACGTCTTATGCTCTCGTATTGACATATTGAATAGTATCTAGAAACTGAAGTTCTGTGTCTGGATTCTCGTTCTCTTTGTCTACCGCAAACCCATGCATAGTGGCATGTACATTCACTTCTTTTCCTACCATCCTCCTCCTGTTAAGAAAAGTGTCCTCGTCTCTCTCTCTTCCTCCGCTCTACTCATCAGCAACCCTCAGTTTCTTAATTCTGAAATTGCCTTTAACTACAAATCATTCTCTCGCCTTGGTTACCCTTTGCATTTTATCAACTGTGCCTGTTCTCAAGCTAAACGAAATTTCTTTCATCCTAAACCTGCTTCCAAACTAGTAGCTAGCACTGTGCTCTGCCTTCCTTCATATCTAAACTCAAAACTTTTACTAATACTTTTCGTCTTTTTGACATAAAGCTCGCCTTTCGACAAACTAACACACTTCGTAGCAATCTAGTTCACATTGCTCCTCCTGCTTCTAATCCTGCTGGTGTCTACTCTATTTCCTGTTCGTCTTGTCCTCTCCAATACTTTGGTGAAACTGCCGTACACTTAATGACAGACTTAAAGAACACAAAGAAGTGTTAAGTCTGCAGTCAAACAATGCTCTCTTGTCATGTTAGGGATTCTAATCATCTATTGATTGTCTTCCACCTAAATAATCTTTCCTGCCTCTACTCTACACAGACGCCGTCTTGTTGAATCGGCTCTGACATACAACGTACCCACATGAACTTGAGTCCTGGCTTTGTTGCTGTTGACTCTTCCCTTTCACAGTATATACTCAAATGCTCTAAACTTTCTAACAAACGTGACCTAACATAAGCTTACCCTTCCATTTATCTTCTTTCTCTTTTTTTTTCTTTTTCTTAACTTTTTCTTTTTCTTTCCATGTTTTCTCTTACAATCCCTGCTTATTCCTATTACTATCCCCTTCATTTCACTTTACCTTTCGTACCTTTTGCCTTGATTTTTCTTCCTCAAAGATTTTCTTCTCACCTTTTTCTTGCCTATTTTTGCCTTCATCTCCTTCCATCTTCACAATCGACTTGAGAAGGTCCAGGACGTACTGAAACGTTGTCGTCCCTTCATTTTCTAGTGTGTGGTTTGGTCAACATATTTCAGCCACGTTATTGTGACTCCTCGTCTGCATCTAGAAACTCTTGACTGTTTTGTAACAGAGTGCTATATAGCCATTGTGGCTTAGTATTTGTTGATCTTTCCTTCATTCAGCAATGGGCTAAGCAGGCTGTTGGGGGTGACCATAAAATATTTAGGGTAATTTATATCTTGGACTGGCATAAACAGGGGGTGGCACAGGTGCTGCCTTCCCATTGTCTGTTAGCTCTCGTACTTGTAGCAGTCATTACTTTTATACTTGACATTCATTTTTATAAATTAATGCTATCATTGCACCTATTAGTCCCCTGGTAAAACTGCCTATCTGGTTCTCATGTATAATGCTTCATAAACTTGCACATAACATGAATATAAATATTGGGTGACTTATCTTTATACATAAGCCAGGTATTGCATGTATGGTAATGTTTTGTAAACTCAGGAAAGATTCTCTCATCATTTGTCTGATGTTTTAAATATATTACGATGTTGTATAGTATGCTTTTACTGCCAATAATATTTAATGTTATGTGCATAATGTGCTCATAGCTTGTGTTATTAAATAAGTATTTAGGCTTTATATTGTTGACATATTCTACTTGTTAATTTGTGGTACAAACCTTTGCACAATACATTTATGCTGCTTCAGGAAGATTTGCTTATGAAAAAAATGCCACTTTATGGTAGCATGTAACAATTCTATTCTGCTCTTAAAAAATCAAATTTTATTACACTGGCTTACATAGGTGAGTTACCATTTAATAACGCAAATTTTTGTATGTAGTTTGACATTATATTTAATTCCTAGCAGACATTATAGTTTGAGTTGCAAGTACTCATTCTCAATTTTATGTACATATTAAAAGTGATGTTCTTGTGCCAGGCCTAAATATTCTCTCAAATACTCCCAAAAAATGTATTATGTAATTTAAAGAGAATTTATTACGAGCAACTCACAGGAAAATACTAATACATATATAATGTGAATGTAGTTTGACTATTATCCCTTGATTTATGAATATACAGTACAATAAAGTTTAACCATGTTTGGGTGATCCGTTTTGATGGGCCGAAGTCTACTGACAGAGTTGATTACTCCATGATTTTTTCTGGTCAAACCTGTATGTTACCTTCTCTCAGACTGCAATTCGCCATTAAGAATAAACGTTTCCATGTTTATTGTTTTGGTTGACTTTCCTTATGCTCTCATGGCCCAGGAGTCTTTTTACATCTTCACATTCATGGTATAAGGTTGTGGAATTTTGCAGGGCTCCAAGCCCCATATTGGTGTTGCCTCTAATGACATTGTAGATGCCATTGCAAAAAGATGATTCAGGCCTATCCCACATCCCAGAATTGAATTCCTTATTTAATATCTGCCCTTTTGTTAGTTTTTACAAATAACAAATTATGTACTGTTAAATGGGATCCATTCCCATGGCATTCCTTCTGTTACTGTAACAGGAAATGGGGAACGTCTCTGGCTAGGCTATGGTGCCACATAAGATTAACACATGGCCACTTAATGGAACAAAAGACCTTTCCATTACTGTCGGAAATTTTGCCCTCTAACAGTTGTATACCACCTTGTAGAATGTTTGATTTTTAGGATGACTGGAAAAAAACTTTTCAGGTGCTCCTTCGAGTTACATACAGTATTACAATAAAATACTTGGCGTGACTTGTGCATTTTTGCTCTTGTCCCCCTCAGTGTGTGGGTCCTTGACATGGAGAGGGGCTGTTGTTGTACCACTGACGGCTAGGTAGGGGTGGCTCCTCCTCCCCTCTTCTGCCTGCTATGATGGGGCACAAGTGAAATACACCCCAATGTGTTTGCCATGCATGGAGACCAATGCAATTTCCATTGTTCCTTCATTAGGTTTGTTGGGCGTACCCGGTGTCTGAGGCCCTTGGCAAAACGCTTCTTTGGACATTGTGGGGTTGGTATTCAGATCCTTCAATAGTGACCCACGTATATTGTCGCTGTTACACCTGTGGTTTCCCATGGACTTACGCCTTTCCCTGTTGGGCTCCATGGTGGGTGGGGTGCAGGGCAGTGAAGTACTTTCTGATTACTTTTGTTATAGTCTCCCAATAAATCTATTCTCAAGTCTTTTGGGCAACTAGGCTTTCTAATCAGAATGATTGAAGATCAGGCTCTATAGTTATAATGGGCCTAGACCAGACTTCGTCTTTGGCTACCCTTCTAATCCTCTCCCTTATCCAGCCTCTTCGTCGGCAGGTTCTATCTCAGGAGTCCCCAGTGATGACTACCTAGTAATCTGAGGTGACTCAGTCTTTTGCCCTCTCCTTCTGGGAGGTCCTCGGCGATGTCCTCACAATAGAGCGCGCGCATTTCCATAACTATTACGACATAACATGATTTGTTTGGCCCCACTACATGACCTAATATTTGTGCTTGCGGGGTTGAGCTGTTTTTTTGGTCCCGCCTCTCAACCGTCAATCAACTGGTGTACAGATTCCTTGAGCCTATTGGGCTCTATCATATCTACACTTGAAACTGTGTATTGAGTCAGCCTTCACCACATCACTTCCTAATGCAATCCATTTGTCAACCACTCTGATGCTAAAAAAGTTCTTTCTAATAGCTCTGTGGCTCATTTGGACACTCGTTTCCACCTGTGTCGCCTAGTGCATGTGTCCCTTGTGTTAAATAGACTGTCTTTATCTTCCCTATCAATTCATTTGAGAATCTTGTATTGGTGATCATGCCCCCCAAACTCTTCTGTCTTCCAGCGACGTGAGGTTTAATTCCCGTAGTCTCTCCTCGTAGCTCATACCTCTCAGCCCGGGTACTAGTCTGGTGGCAAACCTTTGAACCTTTTCCAGTTTAGTCTTATGCTTGACTAGATATGGACTTCATGCTGGGGCTGCATACTCCAGAATTTGGTCTGACATATGTGGTATACAAAGTTCTGAATGATTCCTTACACAAGTTTCTGAATGCCGTTCTTATGTTGGCCAGCCTGGCATATGCCGCTGATGTTATCCTCTGATATGGGCTGCAGGAGACAGGTCTGGCGTGATATCAACCCCCAGGTCTTTTTCTTTCTCTGACTCTTGAAGTATTTCGTCTCCCAGATGTTACCTTGTATCTGGCCTCCTGCTCTCTACACCTATCTTCATTACATTACATTTGCTTGGGTTAAACTCTAACAACCATTTGTTTGACCATTCCTTCAGCTTGTCTAGGTCTTCTTGAAACCTCAAGCAGTCCTCCTCTGTCATAATCCTTCTCATAATTTTGGCATCGTCCGCAAACATTGAGAGACATGAATCTATACCCTCCGGGAGATCATTTACATATATCAGAAACAAATAGGACCGAGTAAAGAGCCCTTGGGACTCCACTGGTGACTTCACGCCAATCTGAGGTCTCACCCCTCACCGTAACTCTTGCTTCCTATTGCTCAGGTACTCCCTTATCCACTGGAGCACCTTCCAGCTACAGCTGCCTGTCTCTCCAGCTTATGTACCAGCCTCTATGCGGTACTGTGTCAAAGGCTTTCCGACAATCCAAGAAAATGCAGTCCTGCCCAGCCTTCTCTTCTTGCTTAATCTTTGTCACCTGTCATGATCATCATCTGTCATGATGATAGCACTTAATAAATAAATAAATATGTTTATTCAGGTAAGGTATATACATACAAGTGAGGTTACATTAATGGATCGAATTATAGATAGAGCTAGTACATACATGCCTAAAGCCACTATTACGCAATGCGTTTCGGGCAGGAAGAACATTAATATCTAGAACTTAATTAATAGAGCATAAAGAATAAAATGTGTTGAGAACAAATACAATAAAGATAACAAAAAAAAAAAGGGAACATGACTGAAAAAGCAGCACAAATACAAAAGTTGACAAACAGCGTTGATTAAAAATAACAGACAGGGTTGACACTAGAGGGGTAAGGTAGGTTACAGGGAATTTATTAGGTAGTGTTTAGTTTTATTCTTAACTGGTTGAGAGAGGTACAGTCTTTAACATGGTTGGGAGGTCATTCCACATTCTGGGTCCCTTGATTTGTAGAGCATTTCTAGTTTGATTAAGCCGTACTCTTGGAATATCAAAACTGTATTTATTTCTGGTGTGGTGCTCATGGGTTCTGTTACAACCAGCAATGAAGCTTTTGAGTTCAGGATTGGCATTACAGTTCAGCGTTTTATATATGTATGATACACATGAGAGAATGTGCAGTGACTTAATATCTAACATATTCAGAGATTTGAGTAGGGGTACCGAGTGATGTCTGGGCCAGAGTTGGATATTGTCCTAATAGCAGCTTTGTGTTGAGTAATTAGAGGACGTAAATGATTTTGGGTAGTAGAACCCCAGCACAAATACCATAGTTGAGATATGGATAGATGGGAGTAATAGAGAGTCACCAGGGCAGGTCGGGGTACATAATATCTGATCTTAGAGAGAATGCCAACATTTTTGAAACTTTTTTGATATTTTAGAATGTGTCCCTGGAAATTCAGCTTGTGGTCAATGAGAACGCCAAGGAACTTACCATCTAATTTGTTACAATTTGGGTATTGTTAATTTTGAGATTTATTTGATTAGAGGATTTATTGCCAAACAGATATAGAAAGTTTTGTCAATGTTAAGGGTGAGTTTGTTGGCAGTTAGCCAAAGATGGACTTTATTTAGCTCAGTATTTACTGTGGCATTTAGAGCAAGGGGGTCAGGACTGGAGTAAATGAAGGTTGTGTCGTCAGCAAAAAGAATTGGTTTGAGGTTTGGAAGGCATTTGGAAGGTCATTAATGTAGATGAGAAAGAGGAGGGGCCAAGTATGCTGCCCTGAGGAACACCGGTTGATGTAGGGTGGGAGAAAAATTGAATTATTCACAGAAACATACTGGAGCCTGTCAGTAAGGTAAGATTTGAGGTATTGCAGGGAGTGTCCTCTGACTCCATAATGATGTAATTTAAGAAGAAGGTTTTGGTGTTGACAGTGTCAAAAGCCTTACGCAGGTCCACAAATAACCAACAGGGAACTCATTTTTTCAAGAGCTGCATGAATCAAGTTAATCATACTAATAAGTGCATCGTTAGTGCTTTTTTTGGGTCTGAAGCCATATTGACAAGAGCTAAGTATATTGTGTTTGGCTAGATAAGTAAAGCTGCTTGTAGATTAGTTTTTCAAATATTTTTGACAAGTTAGGCAGGATTGATATAGGTCTGTAGTTGTTAACATCTGTGAGATCACCACATTTGTGGACAGGGGTTACTCTCGCTTTCTTTAGAATATCTGGAAAGGTTTGGAGTTCAAGTGACTTGTTGAAGAGCAATGCAATAGCAGGGGCTAAAGATCTGGAGGCTTTTTTGTAAATTAAAGTTGGTATCTCATCAAGGGCACTAGACTTGGTTTTAAGGGAAGGATTATCTCATTGACGTCAGTGGAATTAGTAGGCTTTAGGTACAGAGACTGTGGATAGTACCTGTAAGATAGTCCTTAACATCAGTACTGGAAGTTGGAATATCATTTGCAAGGGATGACCCAATGGAAGAGAAGACCTATTAAACTCAATAGCAGATCAGAGGCTGAAAGCTGACCATCGTTACTGGACAGGAGTGTTGGTTTGTTATTAAAATCTTCTTTGATCCCAATATTTGTGAGATTGTGCTCCAAGTTTTTTAATGTTGCTCTTTATTTGGGTAAATCTATCTTCGTAGAATTTAGTTTTGGCTCGTCTAATTATTTTAGATAGCAATAACGAGTAATTCTTTGAAAATTCTTTGGAGACGTTCCTAACCTATACTTCTTCTCAAGGTCATGTTTTTTTTATGGATTTAAGTATTCCCTTTGTAAGCCAAGGATTGTTAAGCCTTTTGGTTGTGACTTGTTTTGAAAGCCTAGGACAGTGGGTGTTATAAAGGTTAAGAGTCTTTTTGAAGAAAAGATTGCACTGCTAGGTTGATGTCCCCTATGTTACCTAACTCGGATTCCCAGTTGACATTACAGCAGCAGTTATAAATTGTCTATAGCAGTTTCATTGTGCAGCCTAAAGCTTAATTCCTTGACTCAAGAGGTGGTTTGATAATGTTAGTTAAGAGAAATGTGGGTAATGGTCTGTAGTGCTATCGTGATTATACCTGAAGAAGCGGAGAGGTTATGTTGTCCAAATGTGATCCAGATCCAAATGTGATGGACTGCCTGCAGCAGGTACACATACAGAATACTGTTTAACTCTTATTAATTCCATCCAGACTGGCACTGCGTGTGAGAAGGGAACAACCCGTTGTGCTGTCCTATATCACATTCCATGTCTCCAGAATGCCCGTTGAATGCCAGCGTCGGCACAGTCTCTTTCTCCCGCCTATGTTGAGGACGGGACAGAATATAAGACTGGTATGAGGATAATAAATATACTCATAAGGCCAAGGGTTATCCTGTCCTGGTTGACACGTTCACTTGCCCTCTCGCTGTTAGTCATGGTCCCCTATGCGGGGTTAAGGTATTTGATAGTTAGACTCCACTCGCCTTCGATAATTTTTGCTGGTGTCGAATGCTTCCTGTAGGAATACACGTGTATTCCAGCTTCCTGCTCTCCACACCTCCTGCAATGGTGCTGAAAATTCGGGTAGGAGCCTTGAACCCTAGGAAGGTGTCTTTTTGCCCCTTAGTGGTGCATAAGTGATTGCCCACTGTTTTGTCATGTTCTAACTTATTTATTTAGTTATTTATTTATTTTATTTATTATTTATTTATTTTATTATTATTTTTATTTATTTTTTTATTTATTTTATTTATTTTTATTTATTTTTTTATTTATTTTATTTTTATTTATTTATTTATTATTACAAGAAGGTAATTGGGTTTGTGAGAATAATTGAATAGGACAGTATTACAATCTTGTAAAAGCCACTATACGCGCAGCGTTTTCGGGCAGGTCCTTAATCAACAGTAGATTTTAAGTAGGTAAGTTTCTATCGTAATGATAAATGATACAAGACATTTGCAAGGAAAATATGAGATGAGAGAGCCTTAGCGAATATATTAAAGCTACATGTTATATTAAAGCTCGTATTGATACATTGACAGCTGGAGGTAATTTAAAGATTAATAGGGACAACATACAGGCAGATTGACACGCACATATAGACCAGCAATGATCACGAATGGTAAAGATGTTCATATGGGATACTTATATTAATTTATATCAAGTTACATGGGGGGTTAACAGAGAATATTAGAAAATAAGTTGAATTTAACATTCTTGTAAAGCCACTAGCACGATAAGCATTTCGGCAAGCCCTTAAACTAACAGAATTTTTTTTTGATATATTAACAGTAAAATTGACAAAAAATGTTTACAGGTATTTGTACAGCTTTTCTTACAGGTACAGATAATTTAAAAGTACAATAATTACAGTAAAATTGACAAAATAATGTTTACAGGTAAACTGAAGATATTTTGGACACAAAAGCATGATCAGAATAATTACACATAAAGATACAAGATTACTAGGTACATGAGGAACTAACATTTCAGGGTTATAATTGAAATCAAGTTTAGTTGAGGTAAATTACACACAAAGGGAATGAGGTAGCTACTCAAGCTATTCTCACCCCGTTCTAGTACATCGTGTTAATACATACATAGACACACATCACAGAATAAACATGTTACCAAACAGCCTGAGAGATAAACATCTACAGTTTCTCCTTTCCATCAAGTAGTAATGGTACCAGACGTACACAATACTGTTATGACCTAGGTATCACTGAATAGACCAATCGGGTTATACATGGTTCACTGAAGCCACAAATATGGAGGATCATTTCGAGGAAAAGTTTCAGGAATAATACAGTAGAATATGCACTCATACAACAATCAGCTGATAATCAGAATGATACTAAGAATGACAATGGTAAAGTAATAATGGCTTAGGTACAAGATATTGGATGGATTAGGTAAGCATCTAGATACCAGTGTGAAGATAAAGGCACTTGGTAGAAAAACTATGAAGAACAGTCCTTCCCCGTGGTGTAGTGCTTTATATATACGGTACCTACAATTTCTCTCATCTTTTTTTTTTCTTTTTTTTCTTTTTGCCATGTAACTGTTATCATTTCTTTTTTTATAATTTGTGCTAGTATTACC
>WNGS01113158.1:15319449-15329700 GCA_020271785.1 Procambarus virginalis | reverse complement strand
GCTCCTTGATGGAGCCCTGTTGTTTGTGTTTTTGTTATCGTAGAGAGAGACGATGTTGTCTTGCCTCTATACTGAGATCGTTGAGGCTGACAGTCCTCAAGTGAGGATGCAAGTGTCCTCATGTGAGCATATATTATTATATGCAGTGAAAAAAAAATCGCCCAAAGAATGTGTTATTTTACCATATTTCTCTGGGTTGAAAAAATATGGTCAAGGTCTTGAAACTTTTTGATATACATGTATTGTTTACCTACAAATATACTGTTGGTAAATTATTAATTAGAAACAGCCCTCGCAGTGATAATTGTGTCATTTATAAAATACCTTGTAAAGACTGTAATAGGTTCTATGTTGGGCAAACACCTAAAGATTTGAAATATAGAATTTCGCCTCACAAATACTCTGTAAGACATGGTCAATTGTCTAATGCTTGTTTGTTAATTTGTCAGAAACTGCTCACCAAATGATTGGGAGATGGCTTCTTCAATAACGAATGTAAAAGCAATTATAACAGGAACATAATTGAATCCGCTTTAATACAGATTACAAAAGAATGTAATTTGAACATTAGCAGTATATTGTAGAATGTCCCATATTGACTAACTTTCGCCCTCCTGGGCTAAGGTATGCTGAACTGTGTAATTACTATATGAGTACTGGAACACTTGATGATATATTGGACTTGTACCCAAGATTAACCATGTAATGTATCAATTATACAATGTATGTATGTGATGTAACTATATAACCTGAGCTTGTAAAAGCACCTTCATCACCTTCAGTGATTAAGTGCTTAATTGCACACTAGTTTCTCTATCAGCTATCTCACCCCGTCAGAGTAAAAGAGACAAATGTATGTGAATGCATGTGTGTGTATATATGTATGTATACATGCATGTATATATGTATATGTACGTATATATGTGTGTGTGTGTGTGTGTGTATGTATATGAATGTGTATAAAGTATATATGGAAGCTGATCAGAATTACATTTCACCTTTGTAAATGCACATTAATGACACATCGAACACTTTATGTAGGGCATACGTAAATCTGTGTATCTATGTATTTACGTATGAGGGTTAGCTTAGCATTTTAAAAGCACCGAATCACCTTCTGTGGTTGATTGTTCAATAAACCCTTGAACTATATGTTTAACACATATCTAACCCTGTCCATGGAGGACAGAAGAAAATGTATATATGATGGTTAGCATTGTAAATGTGTGGCCACGTCTGTGGTAGAAAAAAAATTAGCAGTGGTTTATGTAACTTAGATCCATTTTTGATAGATCAATTAAGGGCAATTTGAGTAGGATCATTGATACACATTTGTCTCACTAATTCATTGTAAATATTTACTATCTTATGCTATTATTATCCATGTGTGGGCCTATTGGTGGGTATAAATGGGAGTTGCCTCGCATGGGTCAATAGGCCTTCTGTAGTTCTTATACGGCTCTTACTTGTATCTACCTGGTTCCCATTCATTTCTCATTGCACCTCACCTCACTCTCCTGCCTATATATACGTCCAATACTTGACTTGTAAATCATTCCTATTCCTTCTGAAGATGTATTAATATACGAAAGTACTTAAGGAAATTTCTATTTCAATTCTTCCTCCGTGGTCTGACACGGTCATATTTTTCATCACGTGTTAAATTTCGTGATTTACACACACACACACACACACACATATATATATATATTAGATATAAATCGTTATATATAAATTTAAATTATATAAAATCTAGTTAAACATTACACACTGATGTCTGCAAAACTGTAAAAAAAAAATCAGACCTATCATACTCTGACCATAATAGATAGATATTTGCATTCATGACATCATACTCTACCAGCTGTCCATATATGGCCTCCCACTGCCTCTCTAGTCACATGTGACACTAGTGAACACTGCAGCATAACATCCTTCATCTTCAACGCCACAAACAAACTTCGACAGAAAAATAAAATGAACAAAGGCGTGAAAGACAGAGAAAAACGCAAATTAATGTGTGGTTTAATTTATTTGATATTTTGGCCAACACTAATTTAAAGTTTTATTTATTTAATTGGAAGCCCAGCAGGGCAAAATACAGTGTAAAGTATTTTTAGTTTTTTCTGAGAACTGTGTGGATGTTCACGGAGCGATCAGTTAATCTGTTCTTGATAGACTTGCTAAACATGTTGATCTGGTCTTGTTATACTTTTAGAACGTGGTAATCATTTTTCGACACACTTATAGAACATGTTGATCTGTCACATGCACTCTTACAGTACATGTTGATACACTTACAAAACATGTTGGTCTGTTCTTGGTTTACTTCTAGTACATGTTGATCTGTTCTTGGTACACTTGTAGAACATGTTGATCTGTTCTTGGTACACTTGTAGAACATGTTGGTCTGTTCTTGGTACACTTGTAGAACATGTTGATCTGTTCTTGGTTTACTTCTAGTACATGTTGATCTGTTCTTGGTACACTTGTAGAACATGTTGATCTGTTCTTGGTACACTTGTAGAACATGTTGGTCTGTTCTTGGTACACTTGTAGAACATGTGGTCTGTTCTTGGTACACTTGTAGAACATGTTGATCTGTTCTTGGTACACTTGTAGAACATGTTGATCTGTTCTTGGTACACTTGTAGAACATGTTGGTCTGTTCTTGGTACACTTGTAGAACATGTTGATCTGTTCTTGGTACACTTGTAGAACATGTTGATCTGTTCTTGAACAATTGTAGGACAATCAAATACATCTTAAAGGAATAGCAGCTGAAACTATTACTACGTACTTTTAATACAGGAGCCTTTAAGGACCTATAGCTTCTCTATCTTCTATTATAAGTCCCACTTGGGGTTATAGGTACCCTCTTCTATTATAGGTCCCACTTGGGGTTATAGGTACCCTCTTCTTTATAAGTCCCACTTGGGGCTATAGGTACTCTCTTCTATTATAGGTCCCACTTGGAGTTATAGGTACCTTCTTCTATTATAGGTCCCACTTGGGGTTATAGGTACCCTCTTCTATGTTAGGTCCCACTTGGAGTTATAGGTACCCTCTTCTATTATAGGTCCCACTTGGGATTATAGGTACTCTCTTCTATTATAGGTCCCACTTGGGGCTATAGGTACCCTCTTCTATTATAGGTCCCACTTGGAGCTATAGGTACCCTCTTCTATTATAGGTCCCACTTGGGGCTATAGGTACCCTCTTCTATTATAGGTCCCACTTGGAGTTATAGGTACCCTCTTCTATTATAGGTCCCACTTGGAGTTATAGGTACCCTCTTCTATTATAGGTCCCACTTGGAGTTATAGGTACCCTCTTCTATTATAGGTCCCACTTGGAGTTATAGGTACCCTCTTCTATTATAGGTCCCACTTGGGGCTATAGCTACCCTCTTCTATTATAAGTTAAACTTGGGGTTATAGGTACCCTCTTCTATTGAAAGTCTCTCAAGGGGCTATTACTACCTTCCTCCATTCACCTGGCGTGAAGGAGTCTCGAACCCTGAACCCCACGCGTGTGAGGCCGAAGCTTTATCGACTGGGCTATGTGTAATCTTAATAAGGAAAGTTTCCAAAAGCAGCATCCTGATGCCAAACTGGAATGTTCAACTTTACCTTACTACTACTGAAGCTCAGAGAAATTAGTGAAGACTACTAGTAGCCCAGTCGATAGAGCACACGCCTCACACGCGTGGGGTCCACGGTTCGAGTCTTCTAGAGCCAAGGTGAATGGAATGTTTATTTCCACGTAAGTGTGGATGGCAATTTACACTCCCTTCCTCTATTACAAGTCCCTCAAGGGGGCTCACAGGTATTCCTATTCTGTACAATCATCCTTCTTGGCGTTATTAGTACATGAAAATAAGTTAAACACACCTCATAATTATTCCAAACCTTAAAATTAAAATGACCTAAATGCGTTTCTAGAGTCAAGTAATGACTGCTTAACCAGCGTCTCCCAGGAGAGGGACCAGGTTTGAATACGTGAGATGGTCTAAACTAATTAGGCGAGGTGAAGTGAGCCTCTCCCACTGCACATAAAACCAACCCAACCCTTAAATGCCAGGCAGCTTCCATCTCGGTGCATTACTAATAAGCCAAAAGAATATTGCTCAATGGAGACTAATTGGCTCTTTACCATATTCTAGAGAATCCTGTCGATTCCAGAAAATCCATTCATTTTTGGTCCGAGAAAAATGTGAACATATTCAACAAACTTCAGCTTACAAGCGGAAGTTTGGAATTCTGGGCTTTGGTGCTCTCAATGAACACAGCGTCTACAGGACCTGGAGAGAGGCTAGTATGCTGCTCTTCAAGCACAGCATCCACAAGACCTGGAGAGAGGCTAGTATGCTGCTCTACAGAGATTTAAATGTAAACATCCAGAGCGTAGTTGCTGACGACATTCAGTGAGCCAACATTCATTGAACTAAGTGAGGTTTGGATTGTGTTCAGGTTGCCCAATCGCTTGTGAACTACGACAAGATAATTGTTGGCAATTTCAGTAACCCAATTGTTACTTGGATTACCTTGTCAAGTGTCCAGGGAGCCAGACGATCAATTTAAATGACTGAAGGCAATTTCCAGTTTCAGAAAGTGACATCTCCAACGGGAGCGGAGAATGTCTTAAGACATTGTGACAATATCTGAAGAAATATTATCATTATGTCTTAGAATATTGTCACTCTCTTAAGACTTGATTCTCACAACAGAAAAATAAGAACTTATATGTGGAGGAAAACTAAGACAAAATAACCAGGACATTGGTTCATGGACTTAGATATTTAAATTAATATATAGCTAAATTATATTTAAATTAATGTAATGCTAAATTATATTTAAATTAATTTTCTGCCCGAAACGCTATGCGTGTTAGTGACTTTGTTTCAATGTAAAAATATAAATCCTGTATTTCTCACAAACCTCTCATTGAATCTCACAAACCCATTGTACCTCATTGTAAATAAAAATTATTATTATTATTATTATTATTATTATTATTATTATTATTAGTGTTGCTATACCAAACAACAGATCACAGATTTTAATGAGATACATCGACTTCGATAATTGTAATAGATCATTCAGGGAACACTGTTGAGATGTGAATTAGATTCCACTTTTAATATGCTCGAAATCAAATTAGACAAGGTTCTCAAAAATATATATATCAAAATTTAAAAGTTTTTGCCAAAGAAATAAAAAGAGACAATGAATGAATTTCCTCAGCCTGAATGCCAAAATCGCTGATATAATTTTTTTAGTAAATTAATAACTCTTTGAAAACGTTTATTGGTGTAATCCTAGGAGTTAGTGGGAATTTATAAGATTACAGATCACGCATGAAAAATATTATTCACGGGAACAGGGAGCGAGAAATTACACATAACATTAAATCCATCGCAGCCATCACATCGGTCTCCACACACAACAACATTACCAACATCAAAGTCGACTCAGAACAGTTCTTGGTTGAATAGCTTTAGTTCTGTCGTGGCTGAGTGGGTTAAGGCAAGCGTCTCTGAGTCACTAGAACACGCTGATTTAAATCCACGTTTAAATTAAAATTAAATAAATATTTAAATAAATTTAAATAATTAAAATATTTGTGAAATCAGCATTCTCGACAAACTGAAGATTCTAAGAGCTGATTTAAATAAACACGTCATCAGGAACAATACTACTATATAAAAATTGTTAACACTGCGTGTTTGGCCCTAACTACCACCGGGTAAACACAGTCTGTTCACAATAGAAATGTCTCAGGTTCGATTCCCGAGGGAGGACATACGTTCGGGTTCACCTTTCAGTAAAGAGGCATACCCGAGTGTTAGGCAACTGACGTAGGCTGCCTCCTGGCGAAGGTCAGAGGTTCACCTAGCGAGCGCGGAGGGCCAACAAAATCGCAACAAGCTTCGTGTCCCGTGTAATAGGAAACCGGAAACTATATAATACTCATACCTCACGACAGATCGTTGCAGTGATTGCAACTCACTTGCTCTCTCTCTTTCTCTCTCTCTCTTTATAAACTATGACTAGCGATCATTAGGAACAGTGCTTAAGTTCCCAAGGAAATTGCAAGCTAAGCCTTCCTCCATACATTAATTATTATAATTCACTATTCGAAAACCCCAAATAACAATTTCGCTTTTATTATTTGGATAGCCTATGATCAGGATATCCCTAATACTGTCATTTTATTGAATTTATATCACATATATCAGTCAAGGCGTACCAGTGATGTCAAACTGCGTGAACAGCTGTCTCTCTGGGTTGGAGTCTACTGCAGGGAGGGTGTCCATGTGTGTTTATAAAAAAAACTTGTGAGTTTATGCAAGAAAAATGTCGTGTATAGAGACACGAGTTCTCCCTGTAATGCAGTTGCTTGATGAAAAACGTGATTTGACCATACTCTTCTCTGGTGCCCTCGGGGAATGGAGATATTTGGGGTAAATACATCGAAATGTAGTGAATACAAGTGTGTACCTGCCATCTTGATGACCAGGGTTCGAGTCTCCTGGTGGGTGTGAGTGTCTAAAGTTCTATACTTCAAAACTTGTGGTTTAAAGCAAGTCAGTGCATTAAGCATGGACACCGTGTTCTCCCATATAACAGGGCTTGAGGGAAAACGTGAGTGATCCCTTAGTGTCTCGTTGCCTGGAGAGGATGGGATATCTGGGAAGTTAAATACCCCAGAATTCCCACCTCTTAGGGCTCTGAGTATGGTGTAGTGGATACAAGTGCCTACCTGCCATCTTGATGGCCAGGGTTCGAGTCTCCTGGCGGGTGTGAGTGTCTAAAGTTCTATACTTCAAAACTTGTGGTTTAAAGCAAGTCAGTGTATATATATGTATATATATATATATATATATATATATATATATATATAATATATATATATATATATATATATATATATATATATATATATATACTGTAATATATATATATATATATATATATATATATATATATATATATATATATATATACTGTATATATATATATATATATATATATATATATATATATATATATATATATATATGTCGTACCTAGTAGCCAGAATGCACTTCTCAGCCTACTATGCAAGGCCCGATTTGCCTAATAAGCCAAGTTTTCATGAATTAATTGTTTTTTGACTACCTAACCTACCTGACCTAACCTAACCTAACTTTTTCGGCTACCTAACCTAACCTAACCTATAAAGATAGGTTAGGTTAGGTAGGGTTGGTTAGGTTCGGTCATATATCTACGTTAATTTTAACTCAAATAAAAAAAATGACCTCATACATAATGAAATGGGTAGCTTTATCATTTCATAAGAAAAAAATTAGTGAAAATATATTAATTCATGAAAACTTGGCTTATTAGGCAAATCGAGCCTTGCATAGTAGGCTGAGAAGTGCGTTCTGGCTACTAGGTACGACATATATATATATATATATATATATATATATATATATATATATATATATATATATATATATATATATATATATAATATATATGTCGTACCTAGTAGCCAGAACGCACTTCTCAGCCTACTATGCAAGGCCCAATTTGCCTAATAGGCCAAGATTTCACGAATTAATTGTTTTTCGACTACCTAACCTACCTAACTTTTTCGGCTACCTAACCAAACCTAACCTATAAAGATAGGTTAGGTTAGGTTAGGTAGGGTTGGTTAGGTTCGATCATATATCTACATTAATTTTAACTCCAATAAAAAAAATTTACCTCATACATAATGAAATGGGTAGCTTTATCGTTTCATAAGAAAAAAATTAGAGAAAATATATTAATTCAGGAAAACTTGGCTTATTAGGCAAATGGGGCCTTGCGTAGTAGGCCAAAAAGTGAGTTCTGGCTACTAGGTACGACATATATATATATATATATATATATATATATATATATATATATATATATATATATATATATATATATATATGCAAACAAGCCTGAATGGTCCCCAGGACTAGATACAACTGAAAACTCACACCCCAGAAGTGACTCGAACCCATACTCCCAGGAGCAACGCAACTGGTATGTACAGGGACCCCTTAAACCACTTGACCATCACGACCGGACATAAGGAAGTGATAGCCGAGGCTATATGAACCACTTCCCCGCCGGCACTCGGATGGTAATCTTGGGCATAGCATTTTATCAAATCACCTCATTTTTTGGGGCAACACGTGAGGAACACAAATGCAAACAAGCATTTGCAAGCATTTTGCAAACAAGCAAACCTGGGGACCATTCAGGCTTGTTTGCATTTGTGTTCCTCACGTGTTGCCCCAAAAAATGAGGTGATTTGATAAAATGCTATGCCCAAGATTACCATCTGAGTGCCGGCGGGGAAGTGGTTCAAATAACTTCGGCTATCACTGCCTTTTGTCCGGTCGTGATGGTCGAGCAGATTAAGGCGTCCCTGTACATACCAGTTGCGTTGCTCCTGGCAGTATGGGTTCGAGTCAATTCTGGGGTGTGAGTTTTCAGTTGCATATAGTCCTGGGGACCATTCAGGCTTGTTCGCATTTGTGTTCCTCACGTGTTGCCCCAAAAAATGAGGTGATTTGATAAAATGCTATGCCCAAGATTACCATCCGAGTGCCGGCGGGGAAGTGGTTCAAATAACTTCGGCTATCACTGCCTTTTGTCCGGTCGTGATGGTCGAGCGGATTAAGGCGTCCCTGTACATACCAGTTGCGTTGCTCCTGGCAGTATGGGTTCGAGTCACTTCTGGGGTGTGAGTTTTCAGTTGCATATAGTCCTGGGGACCATTCAGACTTGTTCGCATATATATATATATATATATATATATATATATATATATATATAATATATATATATATATATATATATATATATATATATATGTACATATATATATATATATATATATATATCTATATATATATATATATATATATAATATATATATATATATATATTGTGACGGTGTTCCCCCCTTCTAATTCTCCCACGCCTGCTGTAAGAGTCATGTCCACTATTCTCGAGCGTTCTCTACATTGCAGGCATCAATTGAACATATGTGGGAGAGAACAGTATTCTCGAAGAGCCGAGAAATTTGCGAAAATGTAGCATTTTGGCCTGTGGGATAGGCCCTTTAGGGAGCCAATATGGCGCTGGCAAGTCTGTCCTCCCTCCAAAACTGTGTGACGTCAGTGGCGCCAGATTGGTCACCGTCAGCGACATGGCACTGGGAGCCAATGAAAACCAACTTTGGAAAAGTGACGTCACATAGGCATGGGGGGGTCCAGCCGTGTTGGCGCCAGACGAGATCAGTCTTTCACGACACGTCCGAGAGGTAGGACGCGCGATCGGTCGTCCTGTCAGAGTGACGGATTTACCGAACTCCGGTGGATTTAAGCGTCTCCAGTTGTTGGCACGTACTCTGTGAGGTCTTCCTGCAACCCAGAAGTGGCTCAGATAAGGAATTGACAGAATATGAGCAACAGTGCTCAGGGACAGGTGCGTTGCAAGAAGTGGGCCGGGCATCGACGTGTGTCGTCGTTGGCAGTTCACCAATATAAGAGACAGCTTAGTGGCCGGGCCACCCACCGTGAGTGAACCGGGTTGACAGCCTTGTCAACCAGGTTGAACGTGTGATCGACGATCCTGTCAAGTTTGACAGTAACCCCACCTTCGTGGAACCCTACGAGTCAACAGTTGGATGCAAGCACGTCGAGAAGTCTTCCCAAATACCTAGCGATATATCTAGACGACGAGGGATTGACAGTGCTGTGAGCTTCAAGTGCTCTGAAGTCGGGTGCTGTGCGTGTGAAGCTTAAGCAGCATCGTCTGGTACGGCTGGTAACTTCACCGTGACTTCGTAGTGGTGAGAGACAGTTCCTCTGGGAGTACAGTGACAAGAACTAATTGGGAAACGTGCGACGACCGCCGAGACGTAGGCTGGCTGCCGTAGTTGGGAGGAAAGTTGACGGCCAGGAGACCGACTTCGACCCTGCGACGTACTGTAGAGAAGGAGCACGGACCTGCTGGGTACAGAAGCGGCGAGACGCGACATCCTAAGGCGTAGGGCTTGTGTTTCTGGATGGTGAACGAGGCGAGAGCCTGGACCAGGAGCTACAACCCAACTGTCATCCTAGGATAGGTGAAGTAGGTGTTTACAGTTACCCTCCCATTTCCCCTTTGTTAGCTATATATATTCTTGTTAGGATATTTTTATATGTCGTGAGCAGTC
>WNGS01113158.1:15276159-15283458 GCA_020271785.1 Procambarus virginalis | reverse complement strand
GAGGAGGACCTCCCAGCGATGAGGACCTCTCAGAGAGGAGGACCTCCCAGGGAGGAAGACCTTCTAGCGAGGAGGACCTCCCATCGAGGAGGACCTCATGCAGGCGATGAGTCACAATAACGTGGCTAAAGTATGTTGACCAGACCACACACTAGAAGGGGAAGGGATGACGACGTTTCGGTCCGTCCTGGACCATTCTCAAGTCGATTGTGATGAGGAAGTAGAGACAGGCAATAAATAGGCAAGAGAGAGGTGAGGAGCAAAGTAAGGTGTAGTAGAGGGGATAGTAATAATAATAAGAGCTGCAGAAGGCCTATTGGCCCATACGAGGCAGCTCCTATTATAACCACCGAATGAGAAGGAGATAGAAATAAGAAGAGGATAGCAAGGAGCGTAGGAGAAGACAATGAACAGAAAAAGGGAGAGAGAGAAAGAAAAGGAAAAGAGAAGAAAGATAAATAGAAGGGGTAGGCTTATGTTAGGTCACGTTTGTTAGAAAGATTAGAGCATTTGAGTATATACTGTGAAAGGGAAGAGTCCACAGCAACAAAGCCTGGACTCAAGTTCATGCAGGGTACATTGTGTATTAGAGCCGATTCAACAAGACGGCGTCTGTGTAGAGTAGAGGCAGGAAAGATTATTTGGAGGAAGACAATCAATGGGATGATTAGAATCCCTTACATGGCAGAAGAGAGCATTGTTAGTGTCTGCGGACTTAACAGTTCTCTTGTCTTCTTTAAGTCTGTCGTTCAGTGTACGGCCAGTTTCGCCAAAGTATTGGGGAGGACAAGACAAACAGGAAATAGAGTAGACACCAGCAGCATTAGAAGCAGGAGGAGCAGTGTGAACTAGATTGCTACGAAGTGTGTTAGTTTGTCGAAAGGCGAGTTTAATGTCAAGAGGACGAAAGGTATTGGTAAAAGTTTTGAGTTCAGATATGAAGGGAAGGCATAGTACAGTGCTACTAGTGTTGGAAGCAGGTTTAGGATGAAAGAAATTTCGTTTAGCTTGAGAGTAGGCACAGTTGATGAAATGCAAAGGGTAACCAAGGCGAGAGAATGATTTGTAGATAAAGGCAATTTCAGAATCAAGAAACTGAGGGTCGCTGATGCGTAGAGCGCGGAGGAAGTGAGAGACGAGGACACTTTTCTTAACAGAAGGAGGATGGTAGGAAAAGAAGTGAATGTACATGCCACTATGCATGGGTTTACGGTAGACAGAGAAAGAGAACCCAGACACAGAGCTGTGAACATGAACGTCAAGAAAAGGAAGGAGGGAATTAGATTCCCACTCAACTTTGAAATGGATAGAAGGAGCCAGATTGTTAAGAGAGGCGAGGAAAGGCTGGAAAAGATTAAGGTCATGAGGCCATAAAGCAAAAATGTCATCAACATAGCGAAGCCAAAGAGAGGGACGAGTATCAATAGAAGGAAGAAGAACAGTTTCGAAGTATTCCATGTAGAAATTAGCAAGAACAGGGGAGAGAGGGGAACCCATAGCTACACCGAAAGTTTGAGTGTAATATTTATAGGAGGTAATAATAAAGGAGGACTCTCTGTAATAATAAAGGAGGACCTCCCAGCGAGGAGGACCTCCCAGCGAGGAGGACCTCCCAGGGAGGAAGACCTCCCAGCGAGGAGGACCTCCCAAAGAGGAGAACCTCCCAGCGAGGAGGACCTCCCAGCGAGGAGGACCTCCCAGCGAGGAGGACCTCCCAGCGAGGAGGACCTCCCAGCGAGGAGGACCTCCCAGCGAGGAGGACCTCCCAGCGAGGAGGACCTCCCAGCTAGGAGGCTCACTCGGCTAGTGTAACCTGGCCTTGTACTCATTGCTCTCGTAGCTACTAGATTCTGCCAACTTTTAGTGAGCCGTCTACAATATGCAAATTGGTGTCACAGCACGTAATTGCCACCAGGAAAAGAAGTATCCCACATTATTACTCCTCGCCATTGTGGTATTCTATAATATCAGTATACTTTTACATTTACATTTTGGTATTGCTCACTGTCATTGTACCTAATAAATATGTTATTCCACATTATCATTAGACCTCACAAATTATGCTTTCTCTCGTTGCCATTATACCTCCTGCATTGTGGTATTTCAGTGTCGTTCCTGTATCTTAAAACTCGCTGGAAAGGGGGGGGGTACCTGCTGCATGGGTAACAGCTTCTCCTCTATATCGACCTACCCAGCCTTTGCGCCCTGGACAAGACACTCCAGCCTCGATGCACCCAGAACGGAACTCCAGTCTCCCAAGACTACAGGATGCCTACTACTACTACTATTACTTGCTCCTTGTCCTCAGCGATTTTCTTCCTCAGAACTTGTATTGATCTCTGGTAGTCTCCATCTTGTATCTTGACCGCCATCATTATCTTCATCATTATCTCTATGGATTATGTTTCAGGTCACGCCTTCACCAACACCGTCTCTCTAGTGTGTCCAGCCCGACAGCTGACAGCTGAGTGGACAGCGCCTCATATTCGTAGTCCTGAGGTTACGGGTTCGATCTCCGGTGGAGGTGGAAATATATGGGCAGTGTTTCTTTCACCCTGATGCTCCTGTTACCTGGCAGTAAATAGGTACCTGGGAGCTAGACAGCTCCTACGGGCTGCTTCCTGGAGGTGTGTAATAAAAAGGAGGCCTGGACAAGGACCGGGCCGCGGGGACGCTAAGCCCCGAAATCATTTCAAGATAACCTCAAGAAGAAGATATCCCGTCCCCAGGCTACCTTGACCACTAGGGTGCCCGTCCAGCCCGTCCCCAGGCCACTTTGACCACTAGGGTGCCCGTCCAACCCGTCCCCAGGCCATCATGACCACTAGGGTGCCCGTCCAGCCCGTCCCCAGGCCACCATGACCACTAGGGTGCCCGTCCAGTTCGTCCCCAGGCCACCATGACCACTAGGGTGTCCGTCCAGTCCGTCCCCAGGCCACCATGACCACTAGGGTGTCCGTCCAGTCCGTCCCCAGGCCACCATGGCCACTAGGGTGCCCGTCCAGCCCGTCCCCAGGCCACCATGACCACTAGGGTGTCCGTCCAGTCCGTCCCCAGGCCACCATGGCCACTAGGGTGCCCGTCCAGCCCGTCCCCAGGCCACCATGACCACTAGGGTGTCCGTCCAGTCCGTCCCCAGGCCACCATGGCCACTAGGGTGCCCGTCCAGCCCGTCCCCAGGCTACCATGACCACTAGGGTGCCCGTCCAGCCCGTCCCCAGGCCACCATGACCACTAGGGTGCCCGTCCAGCCCGTGCCCAGGCCACCATGGCCACTAGGGTGCCCGTCCCCAGGCCACCATGACCACTAGGGTGCCCGTCCAGCCCGTCCCCAGGCCACCATGGCCACTAGGGTGCCCGTCCAGCCCGTCCCCAGCCACCATGACCACTAGGGTGCCCGTCCAGTTCGTCCCCAGGCCACCATGACCACTAGGGTGTCCGTCCAGTCCGTCCAGTCCGTCCCCAGGCCACCATGACCACTAGGGTGTCCGTCCAGCCCGTCCCCAGGCCACTTTGACCACTAGGGTGCCCGTTCAGCCCGTCCCCAGGCCACCATGACCACTAGGGTGCCCGTCCCCAGGCTACCCTTATCACTAGAGTGCCTGTCCAGCCCGTCCCCAGGGCACCATGACCACTAGGGTGCCCGTCCAGGCCGTCCTCGGGCCAGCTTGACCACTAGGGTGCCCGTCCTCGGGCCAGCCTGACCACTAGGGTGCCCGTCCTCGGGCCAGCTTGACCACTAGGGTGCCCGTCCTCGGGCCAGCCTGACCACTAGGGTGCCCGTCCTCGGGCCAGCCTGACCACTAGGGCGCCCGTCCTCGGGCCAGCCTGACCACTAGGGTGCCCGTCCTCGGGCCAGCCTGACCACTAGGGTGCCCGTCCTCGGGCTAGCCTGACCACTAGGGTGCCCGTCCTCGGGCCAGCCTGACCACTAGGGCGCCCGTCCTCGGGCCAGCCTGACCACTAGGGCGCCCGTCCTCGGGCCACCTTGACCACTAGGGTGCCCGTCTTCGGGCCACCTTGACCACTAGGGTGCCCGTCCTCGGGCCACCTTGACCACTAGGGTGCCCGTCTTCGGGCCACCTTGACCACTACGGTGCCCGTCCTCGGCCACCTTGACCACTAGGGTGCCCGTCCTCGGGCCACCTTGACCACTAGGGTGCCCGTCTTCGGGCCACCTTGACCACTAGGGTGCCCGTCCTCGGGCCACCTTGACCACTAGGGTGCCCGTCCTCGGCCACCTTGACCACTAGGTGCCCGTCCTCGGGCCACCTTGACCACTAGGGTGCCCGTCCTCGGGCCACCTTGACCACTAGGGTGCCCGTCTTCGGGCCACCTTGACCACTAGGGTGCCCGTCCTCGGGCCACCTTGGCCACTAGGGTGCCCGTCCTCGGGCCACCTTGACCACTAGGGTGCCCGTCCTCGGGCCACCTTGACCACTAGGTGCCCGTCCTCGGGCCACCTTGACCACTAGGGTGCCCGTCCTCGGGCCACCTTGACCACTAGGGTGCCCTCAACACCTGGGTGTTACCGTTCAATATTAACAGTACATTCAGATGTTTGTATTGGCTCCGTGTCCTTCCCATTACACTGACCTCCACTTCCTCCCCCTCTTTGTCACACTGACCTCCACTACCTCCCTTCTCTGTCACACTGACCTCCACTACCTCCCTTCTTTGTCACACTGACCTCCACTACCGCCTCTCTCTGTCACACTGACCTCCACTACCTCCTCTCTCTGTCACACTGACCTCCACTGCCTCCTCTCTCTGTCACACTGACCTCCACTACCCTCCTTCTCTGTCACACTGACCTCCACTACCTTCCTTCTGTCACACTGACCTCCACTACCTCCCTTCTTTGCCACACTGACCTCCACTACCTCCCCTCTTTGTCACACTGACCTCCACTACCTCCCTTCTCTGTCACACTGACCTCCACTACCTCCCTTCTCTGTCACACTGACCTCCACTACCTCCCTTCTTTGTCACACTGACCTCCACTACCTCCTCTCTCTGTCACACTGACCTCCACTACCTCCTCTCTCTGTCACACTGACCTCCACTACCTCCTCTCTCTGTCACACTGACCTCCACTACCTCCCTTCTCTGTCACACTGACCTCCACTACCTCCCTTCTCTGTCACACTGACCTCCACTACCTCCCTTCTCTGTCACACTGACCTCCACTACCTCCCTTCTCTGTCACACTGACCTCCACTACCTCCCTTCTCTGTCACACTGACCTTCACTACCTCCTCTCTCTGTCACACTGACCCCTTGCTTTCTGCCTCTCCTTCATAGAAATCACACTTCTTCATTCTAATTTTCTTCTTTTCTCCCTCCGATTCATTCTGATCACCTCTTCTTCCTTCCTTCCTTCCTTCCTTCCTTCCTTCCTTCCTTCCTTCCTTCTCATACTTTTCATCTCATTTATTTATTTTTTATTTATTTATTTATATTCAAGAAGGTACATTGGGTTTGTGAGAATACATTGAATAGGACAGTATTTCCGATCTTGTAAAGCCACTAGTACGCGCTCCATTTCGGGCAGAACGCTCATATTTCTCATCTCCCTCATATTGATCATCCATGCTCTCATAATTTCCCTCATTTTGGTCTTCCTTCTGACTCCCTCTATTAAACCGCCGCATCTTGCCTTCATCTTGAGTAATAGTGACGGTGTCATGCCCCAGAGGCAACTCTCTCAGCTATTATGGACGTATTCATAAGTTGGGGAACGCAGGGAAGGCAAAACTTCCTTCTAGCCCCGACTCGGTGCTGTTTTTGGAACAACTGCCGACAAATTCAGTGATAAAAAGTCCTTTTTCACGAAGGACAATAAAATCGCAGTGATGAAAGATTACATAAAGATTACTTAAAGGGATCTTAAAAAAAGGTAAGAATGAGACACTAGATATCATTTTTGCCATAATAACCTAAGCAATGAAACCATTACTAACAACATATTGTGTATACTATTACACACACAATAAAAACTAGTTGTGTTAGGTTAGATTAACAAATGTTAATCTTCCCTAACATAATAACAGAGCTTGGAAGCATGGACTGAAGAGAGTAGAAGGTAAATGGAAATCTTTGGAGGAGGACGAGGAACAAGTAAACGTTCTGGGTAACCCCCAAACCTACGCCTCAACCCATGGACCACGATATGCTAAAGGTTATACAAGCTTGAGTCCTCCCGGATCCACTGGTGTCTGCAGTCACCGAGCTGGCAACCAATCAAAATGTTACACACCACCAGCATGCACCTTGGTGTAGGTACGGCGCGCGTCCAGTGGTTACTCAGGACGCTATTTCCATCCCCGTCCTGTTCTAAACATTTTCTCCCAGATACAGTATATCACATAATTGTGATTTCATTGTGTATTGGAGAGTTGACTATAGCAGGTTAACAAGGGTGAACTAGTACTCTGGACATGGATACATTCTATCTAAAGACAACTATAGTAATCGGAGGTCCAAAAGGTCACCGAGAAAAAGAAAATTAAAAAAAAAGAGAAATTTGATAACAGTAAACTTTAAAGGAAGGTAAAACCCAGAGAAAAGTCCTAACATAACGTATTTCTAATAATGAGGCTCGCTTGTCTCTACACACACGCACATATATGGCCGCACACATATATGGCCACACACACACATATATGGCCACACACACACATATATGGCCACACACATATATGGCCACACACATATATGGCCACACACATATTGGCCACACACATATATGGCCACACACACATATGGCCACACACACACATATGGCCACACCTAATACCTGGAACTTTAAGAACAAGAGGTCATAGATTTAAACTAGCTGAACATAGATGCCGAAGAAATATCAGAAAATTCACTTTCGTAAACAGAGTGGTAGACGGTTGGAACAAGTTAGGTGAGAAGGTGGTGGAGACCAAGACCGTCAGTAGTTTCAAAGCGTTATATGACAAAGAGTGCTGGGAAGACGGGACACCCCGAGCGTAGCTCTCATCCTGTAACTACACTTAGATAATTACACTTAGGTAATTACACACATATATGGCCACACACACACATATATGGCCACACACATATATGGCCACACACATATATGGCCACACACATATATATGGCCACACACATATATGGCCACACACATATATGGCCACACACATATATATGGCCACACACATATATATGGCCACACACATATATGGCCACACACATATATATGGCCACACACATATATGGCCACACACACATATATGGCCACACACATATATGGCCACACACATATATATG
>WNGS01113158.1:15268659-15271159 GCA_020271785.1 Procambarus virginalis | reverse complement strand
TCTGACACGACGCTAGAACGCGTTTCGTAATAACTTATTACATTTTCAAAGACTTTATGTTACACACACACAACTAACACTAAACAGAGTTTAAACAGCTTTCATTTATACCTGCATTTCGGTGAGGTGATATGTTACAATAGTTTTGGATGAGGTGAAAACAAACTTTCAATACAAGCCAGAACGGGGTATAAGCTAAAGGGAAGAATGGAAGTAACTGCAGAGGGCCTATTGGCCCATATTTCTTGATGCTTCTATATTGGAGCGGAGTCTTGATTTGGGAGTCTGTTTTGGGTGAGGTGATATGACACAAAAGTTTTAGCTGAGGTGACAGAACACGAACTAATGGGTATATATTGGGTATGAAAACATAAGAATGGAAGTAACTACTGAAGGCCTATTGGCCCTTACTTTCTTTCAGGACACTTTCTTCCGTTTTATGAGCCGTCGCTGTTTACCAATGTACCTGTGGTTGAAACAATTCGGATGATAATAGACAGAGTGTATCATGATCCGGCTTGTACTCCTCGTGACATATCAGAAAATATATTAAAAATGTTACTCCAAGCCTGCACTACAGAGGCATCATTCTTGAGTCCAGATGGGCACATGTATAAGCAAGTAGATGGGGTCGCCATGGGTTCTCCCCTAGGTGTCCTTTTAGCGAACTTCTACATAGGTACAGTCGAGCAGAGGATCTTAGTTGACATGGACTTGAAACCCGCCAAATACTGCAGGCATGTTGACAATGGAATACCTACACATATTTTTATGCAGGTACCTGACGTCAGACGTCTGCAGCAGCTGAAGGAGGCATTCGAGCAGAATTCTGTGTAAAGTTTCATTTACGAGATGGAGAATGATGGGAAGCTGACCTCTCTAGATGTAACAGTCACGGAAGGGAACGGAGGCTTCCACACTGCAGTCTACACTAAGAAAACAAACATAGGAATGTGCCTCAATGTCAATAATGACTGCCCAGACAGGTACAAGAGGAGTGTTGTCAACGCTTACATCGACCGGGCTCTCGGTCACAGCTCAGGATGGAAGCAAGTCGATGAAGAACTCTGTAGGGTAAGGCAGGTTCTAGTAAAAATGACTTCTCTAACGGTTATGTTGAAGACGTCATAGAAAGAAATGTGAAACGCAGTGCAACCTCTGAAGAGTCAACTAGCACAACACTTGTACCCCCTATTAGACAGTTTTACAGGAACTTCTTTTCGATGGCTCATTAAACGGAGGAAAGGGTCCTGAAAGATATTGTTGATAGGAATGTTATCCGTACAGACAAAAATCAGAAAATACAATTGACAATTTACTACAAAAAAACGGCCAACCTACTCATGAAAAACTCCCCAGACACCAAACAGAACGCCTTGAAGGAAACCAACGTCGTCTATGCCTTTAAATGCCCACTTGGGGATTGTAAGCCCTAAAGAACTCAGTATATAGGCAAGACAACAACGTTTGAACAAATCCCGAACCTACGTCTGAAATCATCCCAGACGCTGTCTTCGTCGACTGAGCTATGACATGGTCAAAAGAGATGAAACCGAAGTTCTACTGAACTTGCTGGACCCTGCAGCCTCTCAGAGACACTAACCAGGGTTTTACACAACTCCCCCATGCACTCGAGCTATGTCAGTAGGCCGTTCTCTCTCTTCGCTCTCTCTTCCTCCCTTCCCATCGTCTTCCCTCTCGCCGCCATTCGTTCCCTAAGATTCCAAGTGACATTGAAGTGGCTCGAGCTCAGACACCAAAGGATGTTGCAGAACTTGCCGATGAAATTGGACTACTAAGTTCAAAAGTAAATCTTTATGGAAAAAAATTCTTCCTTCTCTTCATACTTCCTCTTCGTTTTTTATGCTGATTAATTTTAATTTTATGCTCCCCCATGCTATGCAGTCGTAATGACTTGGCGCTTTCCCCTGATAATTCCCTCCCTCCTTATATCCTAATAATTACCTCATCTTCCTCCTGATAATTATCTCTCCAGTACTTACCCTTCCTTTCACATCGACTCGAGAATGGTCCAGGACGGACCGAAACGTCGTCGTCCTCTCACCTTCTAGTGTGTGGTCTGGTCAACATACTTTAGCCACGTTATTGTGACTCATCGCCTGCTTACCTTTCCCATAGTCCTCCCGAACTCCCCCCCCTCCCATTCTTACCCATCCCGTGGGTGTGTGAAAATTAGGATTAAGGAAAAATTCAATTGTACATTGTGGAAAATTAGTATTGTGGCTAGTGGCATCCACTAGCAACATGCGTGCTAGTGGCTACACAAGTAAATACTTATAATATTTTATTATAATATTAAATTTAATAATATTTATATTCAAATATTTATATATAAGTTTAAAAAAACCATTTATAATGTTTTTGTATATCTCGTATATAAAATGTAATATATATAACATTTATTGTTATATAATATGTTATATATTATATAATATTCTTTATTTATATGTAATAGAGTTATAGAGTTATACATGTTATA
>WNGS01113158.1:15200204-15216561 GCA_020271785.1 Procambarus virginalis | reverse complement strand
TTGATGATTTCTGTGTTGTTTGTTAAGATTTCTCTGGTGATGGTCTGGTTGTGAGAAGAGATTATATGTTCCTTGATGGAGCCCTGTTATTCGTGCATACTTAATCGCCTGGAAAGAGACGTTGTTGTCTTACCTATATACTGAGTTCTTTGGTGCTTACAGTCCCCAAGTGGGCATATGAAGGCATAGACGACGTTGGTTTCCTTCAAGGCGTTCTGTTTGGTGTCTGGGGAGTTTTTCATGAGTAGGTTGGCCGTTTTTTGTTTTTGTAGTAAATTGTCAATTGTATTTTCTGATTTTTGTCTGTAGGGATAATATTCCTAATAATAATATCTTTCAAGACACTGTCCTCCGTTTTATGAACCGTCCAAAAGAAGTTTTTTATAAAAAGAAAGGTGAAACGCCATGCAACCTCTGAAGAGTCAACTAACACAACACCTCCTACCCCCTATTAGACTGTTTTACAGGAACTTCATATGGGGGCGGCATTCCACCCTAATTTGGTGGGGGTGGAATCAGTGGGGGTGAGGACGAATTTGATGAGATGGAGGGATGTACAGGGCAGAGGCTGGTGGGCTGGGTGGGGTCTTGGGGAGGGGGGATGGGAGACGAGGCCATGATGGAAGCTGTGCCGGGTAAGTAATGGGTTTGTGGCTTATCTCCGCCTCCACTGACACCCACCACACCTCTCCCGGACCTGTGCTGTGAGTGTCGCTACACACCTGCCGGGATCATTGTTCCCTCGTGGGCGCGCTTAACAGGCTACTATTTATAATTGCAGTCTCCGTGGTGTAGTGGTAAGACACTCGCCTGGCGTTCCGCGAGCGCTATGTCATGGGTTCGTATCCTGGCCGGGGAGGATTTATTGGGCGCAATTCCTTAACTGTAGCCTCTGTTTAACGCAACAGTAAAATGTGTACTTGGATGAAAAAACGATTCTTCGCGGCGGGGATCGTATTCCAGGGACCTGCCCGAAACGCTACGCGTACTAGTGGCTGTACAAGAATGTAACAACTCTTGTATATATCTCAAAAAAAAAAAAAAAAAAAAAAAAAAATTGGATAGGCAGTGCTTCAGCTCCTTGACCATGCCATTTCAACAGTTGGTCATCTAATGCAATAACTCGGGAACTTTCTCTGTGTAGTCATATTTGTTTTACGAATATTGTCCTTTGTAGCTCATTCCACTTGCTTGATACCCTTATTACGAAGAAGTATTTCATCACATCCCTGTGGTTCATCTGTGTGTCTAACTTCTTTTATGTTCTTTATTAATTTAATACTTGAATATTTTAGATGTCTAGATCATGCTTCCTCATTTCTCCTAAATTACAATTTAGTTAGTTAAATTTAAGTCCCACCTGAATTTATCCATGCAGCTCAGACCACGCCCCTTCCTCAGTCCAATGATTAGATCGTGTAGCGAACCTGTAAACTTTCTCCGTGGCAATTTTCTGCCCATTTAGATGGGGTTCCCGCAAGTGCTGCATACTCCATCAGCGAGCAAACATATAGTGTTCTGGACACCTTCCTTACTGCTAATGTGAGCACATTAGTGCGAGCACAAGAAGAGAAGAATGCTGGACGCAGTGAGTGAGGATGGAGGAGAGGAGATGAACAAGAATAAAGAGGGAGTCTTAATGTTAAAGGGAGGAAGGAAAGTTGAAAAAGAGCGTAGAGAGATAGGGAAGATATCAAATGGGGACGAACAGAGGGGTAAGTGGGAAGGTGAGCACAGAGAATAATAGTTGGTCAAGGAAATTAAAAAAGGAAGGAAGGAGGGCGGGAGAGATCAGAGACATTTAAGAGTGGATCAGTAATAGTGGAGAGGAAATGAGGTGACGGGTGAGAAGACATATTAACACAGCCCCTGGTCTCTTTTGGTGAGTCACGAGAGAGAGAGAGAGAGAGAGAGAGAGAGAGAGAGAGAGAGAGAGAGAGAGAGAGAGAGAGAGAGAGAGAGAGAGAGAGAGAAGATGTTGGACAATCCGTCACCATTTACTAACATTTAATGCAATAGGCAGATAATATTGCTGCTGGTTTGTATAAATAAATTAACTCATAGAAAATGTAGGTACAGTGGAATTTTCATTATTAGAAAACGGAGATATGACTGCCACATCGCTATTAAATTCACCAGCTAATTCTGTTGGGAATTATTCTTAATATCATGGTCTCGTTACTGTAGACATCATTAAAACATTTTCCTTGAATCAACTTAATTATCAGTACCAAAATCGAGTAAATGTAGGCGCTCTAACCACTTTTGACATCTGGAGAACAAGGGATGCGAGAGGGAGGGTGGCCTCAGGCAGCAATTAAATTTATCAACAAAGTTTCGAGTGGAGCTCACTTCAAGCTCCACAGAAAATTTATCTTGGACACCTGTGTTGCGGGACTAAGTGTTCCCGTTATCAACACACATCGTCTACAGTAAGGGAGGTGTTCTCTCCGATACTCGTTTATAAGCTTTTTCATTCCTGATCAGAAATGTTATAGGTAGTTATAGAGTGAGCCAGTTAGCACGTGAATGAGACACAAAATCAAGGTAAATATTCCTTGATCTTTATCTCATAATCAATATACCAATGTTTCCTCAGATATAGTTGTCATATTAGGATTAGTGCTATTATTTGTTAGTGTCCTTTGACAGGTGGAACAGAAGAGGAACAAGAATTAACTAGTTGCCTAGAATCAGTACATGAGTTGAGGGCCAATCAACCACGAGGAGTTATCGGCTGGCGTGTTCATCCTCGTTCATAACTGGTTGACTAGGCCCACTACCATACAGATAAAGATAAGCTGTAGTTAGTTTAAGTTACTTATGTAGTCTAATACTGTAGTGAATGTTTACTAATCAATAAATTTTGATTAACAAATTATATATATAAACAATTGAATAACCCGACCCCCAATAATGTGAAGGGAAGCATTTTGAAATTATGTTCTTCAAAATTGACATAAATCCAGGTACCTCAACACTTATGTGCCATGTACAAACCTCAATGGCAGGGTGCTTCCCCAATCAACTTCCTGATGGACAACCTAGACTCCCTGCTAATGCAGCACAACTGTCACCACAGTATTATTGTCGGAGACCTCAACCAGTATCTCGTGCAGAGGGATTTTGATGAACTCTTAGCAGTCTTCAACCTTGAAAATTTTGTTAGCTTTACTTCACTGCAGGCCTCCGAGATATGTTTCTTCATCAGACCACCAGGCTGTCTTTACTACACTGGCTATCCATACAGATCGAGGGGAAGAATCTGTTCAAACTACCTGGCTTATGGACAGAGGGAACTGGCCAGCCCTCCGCTCAGAGCTTGAAGCAACTGATCGGAATGCCTTGGTCCAGGGGGACGTGAACAGCCAAGCAAACGCTTTCACCAGTTGTATACTGGACAGGCGATGAGAGAAATGCATAGGCATATCCCTCATCCGCAGTATGTGACCAAGTATGTCATCGGCAGCATGTGACGAAGCCTACTGACCAGCCTTGGTTTGGATATCGCTGCCGGATGGCAGCAGAAGCCAAACACAAGGCCTGGAGGTGATTTAAAAGACCTCCCTCTGCTCATAGCAGAAACATTCGTAGAAAATATTGTCAAATAATGAAAGTTCAAAAGTGGACTATATCCAGATGGGAATTCAAAACTAGAAGAAAACTTGCATCTAGGAAGATTGGATCAATGGTCTGGTGGTCCCTTGTCAAAGATCGGCAGGGATATTCATCTTAGGACACAATCCCGCCTCTTAACCGGGAGGATGCAATTGTTGCAACCAGAAATCAGGAGAAGGCTGATCTGGCCAACCACTTGCCTGTCAAGATGCAAGTCCCTGCATCTTGACATCTGTATCAGCCTCCACATCTTGTCCCAAGCACTGTGGCTAGGATGACTGAAGTGGTTATACAGCAGCCTGAAGTTCTCCTTCTCCTTAAAACATTAGACACAAGCAAAGCTGTGGGGCCAGATACGGTCAGTCCAAGACTACGCAGCTGCGCTGACCTGTTGGCTCCACCTCTCGCCTGCCTCTTCCAACTCTGCCTAGCTCAAGGAATGTGGCCCTCCTTATGGAAGAAAGCGAATGATGTTCCAGTACATAAAAAGAAGAGCCGATGAATGGTTGGTAACTACAGTGTCACTGCTCTCCATTACTGTTAAAATCTTAGAATCATTAATCGGTCAGCAAAGATCTAATTTATTTATCATCATCCGCTAATGTGTGATCGACAGTATGGTTTTAGAAAAAGCCGATCTGCTGCTGATCTCTTGTTAAATCTCTCTACTAAGTGGCATCAATCACTGGATGAGTTCAAAATCATATGTGATGTTGATCAAGACATAGCAGGAGCCTTTCATCGGGTCTGGCACTCTGGATTAGTAGTGAAACTTCAAGCACTAGGCATGTCAGGCTCCATCTAAGAGTTAATAAAAGACTACCTTCAAGAATGGACTCTATGGGTAGTCTTTAATGGAACAGAATCCGAAAGCCACACAATTGGTAGCATTCCACTGGGTAGTGTGCTTGGCCCCCTGCTGTGGGATGTTTATTTCAACGATCTACTTTATCTCATTCCTGAAGCTCAAGCCTATGCTGATGACTTCTCTCTAAACTTCACATACAGAAAAGAAGAAATGCCAACTGCTTAAAGAATCATCAATCACCAACTTTCAGGGATTTCTACCTGTGGTAGGAGATGGCAGGTTACATTTACGTCTGAGAAGACACAATCGATGTTGATAACTAGACTGAATAATGAAAGTTCAGCGGAAACCGGAAACCTGTAAATCGGACAGGCTTGCAAATGGGCGGTAGAACCCTAAAGTTCACAGATGCAATAAACATCATGGGAAAGAAGTTCAACTCTTCAATGACAATGTAGCGCCACGTGCTTAACCTAGCTCTAAATGGTAGCCAGGAAACTTACATCCCTATGGCGCATCTCACTTCTTGACAGCAAGGGCTGCAAAAGCTTAAATGAAGCACTAGTTCGCTCTAATCTAGAATATGCTCCCCTTTCCTGGGTCGCCTCCCCCCCCCCACATTCATCACACTCTTGGACGAAGGGGAGAGACGGGCAAGAAGGCTCATCTCTAGTCAAAAGTCTGGTGGGAACTGTCTGAAAATGAGAGCCTGCAACACCGTCGTGACGTTGGTGGTCTTACTGTTAAGTACAAGGACACCATCCTCAAAGTTCCGCACTTGGCCCAACTCCGTGGTGTGGAAAATTGCTTCCACTATATCAATATCATTATCTAAGATTCTAAGGAATGGAATATTTCCATATCATATCAATAATTTACATCAGAATCATATCTTTACTGATGATGTAAAATCATCAGTATTTGTATCAGCATCCTACATGCCCATTTGACCAAGTGCACTATTAAGCTCAATGTATACGTGACATTGTACATGTAATATCAAGAATCTAGAAGCTTCCAAAAGGAGATATTAATATATAAATATTGTTGGAACAAAATTATAACTTCCAGTGACGTATTTTCAAAATCCTTAATGAAGGACAAATTGTATTATTAAATACTACAATAATCTTTAAATTCACTATGAAATTTTCTTGTAATCTGACTTTATCACAATAATCAGTCTAGGCAATGAAAATAATCAATCTACAATAATTGTCGGCACCTTCACTGTGGAGAAGGTGGCTGTCGCCAGTGGGGCAGGAGCACCCAGACCTGCCCCAGAGGACGGGCAGTGTTGACACCGAAATGGTGTGCACGTGTGAGGTGTTGCAGAACATTTTCAATGAACATTAGCGCATAAACTATTTATTGAATCACCTGTGGTGGCTTCCTAGATACTCGGGGAGTCCTTAACCTATAATCTGATCTATAATCTGTAATAGAATTCGACCATAGGAACTCATATCAGGAGTAGTGAGTGCGAGCTCCTGTACAAAGAGACTCGAGACTCACCAAGCTTCCACCATCATTAATCTCATCCTAGCTATTGCTACAAGAATCCATCCCACAGCAAATGCTATTAGGGACATAATCAACATCGAAGCTGCTATATTTATTTTATTTATTTATGTATACAAGAGTTGTTACATTCTTGGACAGCCACTAGCACGCGTAGCGTTTCGGGCAGGTCCTTAATCCTATGTTCCCCGGAATATGACCCCGCCAAATTGTTTAACAATCGGGTACCCATTTTACTGTTGGGTAAACAGAGGCTACAGTTAAGGATTTGCGCCTAGTAAATCCTCCCCGGCCAGGATACGAACCCACGACAAAGCGCTCGCGAAACACCAGGCGAGCCTCTTACCACTACACCACGAGGACATATCATCATCAAAACACCGAGCCTTGGCTCGACAAGAGAGATATCATCTGACGACTGTCTAAGAGAGGCTCTGGTTCTCAATTCAGGATAAAATTTAGTAATTGTTTTATAGCGAAGATTGACCAAGTGCGTACTTTATAACATTAATACGTCCATATATAAATTGTGAGTCGTTAGGCAGCGAGCCAACGCCTCATCAATAGTAAGTTTTATTTAAAACCTGTTGTTCTGTTCAACAGAACAACAGGTTTTAAATAAAACTTGTTCTGTTGCTGAATCCATCATGTTTAATATTTTGTTTGTATATGTATCATACTTGCATAATACAACTTGTGTATATTAGCATTTGATTATTGGCTGCTGCACTATTTTTAGAGCTAGGCTAGACGGTGTACCTTGTTCAGATCCTTGATCATGAACCGTACCAGTGATTAGTTATAGAACTGTGTTAAGTATCTTATCCTTCTATAAAATACAAGCTAAACGTGTTGAAATACCCGCAGGTATATTGTGGCTCTGCTAGCAATGACTGAGCTCAGCCTTGAGGACCCTGCCTGCTACAGCCCATTACCAGTAATGGCTGTAGCAGGTAGATCAAAGCCCAAACCTTTAGCAGGTCAGAGATAATTTGGACTCACAACCCAAACATAGGACCCTTGTCCTTAGCTAAGAAATTAAACATTTTATTTTTCCATTTCAATGAAATATATATACAGCACTTAATCAGGTAACAATCATTTAAGGAACGGGCTCATCCTGTTAATTATATGATTGTTACCTAATGTTGTTATGAATAATGGCTATTCGTAATAATGCATATAACAGGCTGAAAAAAGTGGGCCTCCAGGAGTAGGTTTCAATTAAACTGAGGATTACAGTTTTTTCTTTCAGTTTCAACAGCTTCCTTATATGATTCGATAGTTTCAAAATACTTTCTCATGAAATAAATGAGCCTCTAGGAGCAGGTTTCAGATGAGCTAAGGTAGGATAACAGCTCTTGCTTCCAGTTTCACTAGGTAGGTCATTTGACAGCTCTTATGAACCCAAGTCTTAGTTTAAACAGTGAGGGAGAGAGAGGGAGAGAGAGAGAGAGACAGAGACAGAGACAGAGTCAAACAGACAGATAGAGAAAGACAGAGTGTTAGAAAAAGAGAGTTTGTAAAAATGGAACCTCACTAGTTTTAGATCTCAGCTACTCATCGCAGAGAATGACAAATTCTGGACACGACAAACTATTTTGCTTCATCTCAATAAGCTGGTGTACAGATACTGAGGCTGAGTGATCACATTCGTTGCTGGAAGCCCGTCTTGAGTTGAGTACGCGATCCTTGTCTTGGTTTGAAAGCCAGTGTTGTTCCGAGAATCTCTGTAGGTGTTGAAAACCCTTATATGTTGCCTGAGTGTTCTTACTTGGTGTTGAGATCTCTTTTGATAGTCATAAGATTTTATTTTTCTGTTGTTGAGAGCGTGCGTGCTGGTTATGGAAATCTGGCGCCCTCGACCCTGGAAACTTGTGCACCGGAAACCTGTTCCTGGATTATCCTTCGTGTTTGGTTCCGAGTAAGTTGCGCAGCGGGTCCAGCCGGAAGCGCGAGATCCCCACAGAGTCATCATGGTTTGTTTTAATTTGCATGCTTCCACTGAGAACGAAATATTCAACTCATCAGAGGGGAAAGCTTGCACTGTCAGTATTGTTTACACTGTACGCCAGGTGATGCCAGTGTGTCACTTGACTTCACGCAAACACACACACACACACACACACACACACACACACACACACACACACACACACACACACACACACACACACACACACACACAAACACACACACACACACAGATCTATGTGGCTCTGGCCACATATTCGAGTGGGAGCCTTCACCCTAAGCAGGCAAAAACCCAACAATCAGGTGGGCAAATTAGGGCCTTGTTAATTAGGGCCATAGCTCTCTCTCTCTCTCTCGCTGGCCTGCTTATCGCCTTCACACACAAAATACTTGAAAGAATAATTAGGCTAAGACTTGTTGAGCACCTGGAGAGCATTGGGTTTGTAAACAAGCACCAACATGGTTTCTGGACAGGGAAATCATGCCTAACAAACCTTTTAGAATTCTATGAAAAAGTAACAAGGAAAAGGCAGGACAGAGAAGGCGGGGCAGACTGCATATTTCTTGACTGCCAAAAGGCCTTTGATACAGTACCGCACATAAGACTGCTATACAAACTTGAGAGGCAGGCAGAAGTAAGCGGAAAGGCCCTAGAATGGGTGAAGAACTACCTAACAGGAAGGAGCCAGAGGGTAATGGTAAGGGCGAGAAGTCGGACTGGAGAACAGTAACAAGTGGAGTACCTCAAGGATCGGTGCTGGGACCAATCCTCTTTCTAATTTACGTAAATGACATGTTTACAGGAGTGGAGTCATACATGTCAATGTTTGCGGATGACGCAAAATTAATGAGAAGAGTTGTGACAGACGAGGATTGTAGGATCCTCCAAGAGGACTTAAACAGGTTGCAGAGATGGTCAGGGAAATGGCTACTGGAGTTTAACACCAGTAAATGTAAAGTTATGGAAATGGGATCAGGTGATAGGAGACCAAAGGGACAGTACACAATGAAGGGGAACAGCCTACCTGTAACGATTCGAGAAAGAGATCTGGGAGTGGATGTGACACCTAATCTAACTCCTGAGGCACATATAAATAGGATAACGACAGCAGCGTACTCTACACTGGCGAAAATTAGAACTTCATTCAGAAACCTAAATGAGGAGGCTTTTAGGGCGCTTTACACTGCATACGGGAGACCCGTCTTAGAGTATGCCGCGCCATCATGGAGCCCCACCTGAAGAAACAAATAAGGAAACTGGAGAAGGTTCAGGGTTTGCGACGAGGCTTGTCCCAGAGTTACGAGGAAAGGATATGAAGAGCGACTGAAGGAACTGAACCTTACGACACTAGAGAAAAGAAGGGAGAGAGGAGATATGATAGGGACATATAAAATACTCAGGGAATTGCCAAGTGGAAATAGATGAAATGTTCACACGGAATAATAACAGAACGAGGGGACATGGGTGGAAACTGGAAACTCAGATGAGTCACAGAGATGTTAGGAAGTTTTCTTTTAGCGTGAGAGTAGTGGAAAAATGGAATGCACTTGGGGAACAGGTTGTGGAAGCAAATACTTTCATTCTTTTAAGACTAGGTATGATAGGGAAAGGGACATGAGTCATTGCTGTAAACAACCGATAGCTAGAAAGGCGGGATCCAGAGTCAATGCTCGATCCTGCAAGCACAAAAGGTAAATAGGTAAGTAAGTNTAGTAGGATTTCTACTAGGATTCCTAGTATGGTTTTTAGTAGAATTTCTAGTAGGATTCATAGTAGGAATTCTAGGCATTTCTAGTACGATTTCTAGGATGATTTCTAGTACAATTTCTAGGATGATTTCTAGTACGATTCTAATGGAATCCTAGTAGGATTCATAGTAGGATTTCTTGTGGGATTCCTAGTATATTTCTAGTAGGATTTCTGGGAAAGTTCTAGTAGGATTCATAGTAGGATTTCTAGTAGAATTTCTAGGGAAGTTTTAGTAAGATTTCTAGTGGGATTCCTAGTAGGATTTCTAGGGGATTTCTAGTAGGGTTTCTAGGGGATTCATAGTAGAATTTCTGGGTGATTTCCAGTAGGATTTCTAGGTGATTTTTAGTAGGATTTCTAGGTGATTTTTAGTAGGATTTCTAGAGATTTCTAGGGGATTCCTAGTAGGATTTCCAGGGGAATCCTAGTAGGATTTCTAGGGGATTCCTAGTAGGATGTCTAAGGTGGTTTCTAGTAGGATTTCTAGTAAGATTTCTAGAAGACCATAAGCTCATTGAAGTGCGAACTAGCATAAATAACGGTAGTAGATCTAAGAGACCCAACAAGCGAGAAGGAATATTCAATCAATTCAATTTCAACAATAAGAGGATTGACTGGGAAAAAATAAATGTAGACCTTTCAACCATTCAATGGGAGACGGTCTTAAGCGACAAAACTCCCACACAGGGAATAGCTCAACTGACAGCTGAAGCTTACAAGGTCTGCTTGAAGCACGTGCCGGTGAGGAGGGGCAGAAAGAGGAACACTCTAGAAAGAGAACGCAGACGACTGTACAGGAGAAGGAAAAAAATTACGGAAATGCTTCGGCAGACACAACTATCACAAGCAAGGAAAATAAGCCTAAGCAGGGAGATCGAAGAAATCGAACAAACGTTGAAGCGATCATATGAGTCTGAGGAAATGGAATTGGAACAGAGAGCTATACAAGAGATAAGGAAAATCCGAAATATTTTTTCACATACGCTAAATCAAAATCCAAAACCTCGACCAGTATTGGACCGTTAATTACAAATGAAGGTACGTACACAGAGGACAACAAAGAGATTAGTGAAATTCTAAGAAGCCAGTATGAGGCTATGTTTAGCACACCAATTAACAACATGAAAGTTGATGACCCAGACAGCTTCTTTATGAATGACATTCAAGCTGCAGATAATATAACGGATATTACCACAAACTCGGAAGACTTTGAAAGAGAAATTGACAATATGCCCATGCACTCAGCCCTGGGCCTGACTCATGGAATTCAATATTCATAAAGAAATGTAAAGTACCAGTAGCGAGAGCACTCAGCGTAATATGGAGAAAGAGCCTGGATACAGGGGAGATACCAGCAGCACTTAAATCTGCAGATATAGCTCCGTTGCACAAGGGGGGGAGTAAAGCCTTGGCAAAAAATTATAGGCCAGTTGCACTAACATCACACATAATAAAAGTGTTTGAAAGAGTGATTAGGAATCAAATTTCTAGTTTTATGGAAAACAATGAATTGCACAATCCAGGACAACATGGATTTAGAGCGGGAAGATCCTGTCTGTCACAGTTACTCAACCACTATGACAAAATCACAGAAGCCCTAGAAGAAAAGCAAAATGCAGATGTTGTATACACAGACTTTGCAAAGGCTTTCGACAAATGTGACCATGGGTGATAGCTCACAAAATGAGGTCAATGGGAATAACTGGAAAAGTAGGACGCTGGATACTCAATTTCCTGTCGAACAGAACACAAAGAGTAACAGTCAATCAGATAAAATCGAGTCCAAGCGATGTTAAAAGCTCTGTACCTCAAGGTACAGTCCTTGCACCGCTACTGTTCCTTATTCTCATATCTGATATAGACAAAAATACACGTCACAGCTTCGTGTCATCCTTCGCAGATGACACAAAAATCAGCATGAAAATTACCTCTGCTGAAGACATTGAAAAACTACAAACAGATGTCAACAAAGTTTTCGATTGGGCAGCAGAAAATAATATGATGTTTAACAGTGATAAATTTCAGGTACTCAGGTACGGCAAAAATGAGGATCTGAAACATAATACAGGGTACAAAACACAATCAAATCTTCCCATAGTAGAAAAACAGCATGTCAAGGATTTGGGAATAATGATGTCCGACGATCTAACGTTTAGGGAGCATAACCAAGCAAATATCGCATCAGCCAGAAAAATGATCGGATGGATTACGAGAACTTTCAAATCCAGGGATCCCATCACAATGGTTGTACTCTTCAAGTCACTTGTGTTGTCCCGTCTCGAATACTGCTCAGTACTCACTTCCCCCTTCAGAGCAGGAGAGATTGCTGAAATAGAGGGAATACAGAGAACATATACGGCACGCATAGACGAGATAAAACACCTAAATTATTGGGATCGTCTCAAAGCTCTCCAAATGTACTCTCTAGAAAGGAGACGAGAGAGATACCAAATAATATACACGTGGAAAATACTGGAGGGCCAGGTCCCAAATCTACACAGTAAAATAACAACGTACTGGAGTGAACGATATGGAAGAAAATGCAAGATTGAACCAGTGAAGAGCAGAGGTGCCATAGGCACAATCAGAGAACACTGTATAAACATCAGAGGTCCGCGGTTGTTCAACGTCCTCCCAGCGACTATAAGAAATATTGCCGGAACAACCGTGGACATCTTCAAGAGAAAACTGGACTGTTTCCTAAGAGAAGTCCCGGATCAGCCGGGCTGTGGTGGGTATGTGGCTCTGCGGGCCGCTCCAAGCAACAGCCTGGTGGATCAAACTCTCACAAGTCGAGCCTGGCCTCGGGCCGGGCTTGGGGAGTAGAAGAACTCCCAGAACCCCATCAACCAGGTATCACCACCACCACCAATAACACCACCACCAGTAGCACCACCACCACCACCACCAGTAACACCACCACCACCACCAGTAACACCACCACCAGTAACACCACCACCAGTAACACCACCACCACCATCACCACCAGTAACACCACCACCAGTAACACCACCACAAGCACGTGGCATTCTAGGAAATGTGTCGTGAAAGGAAATCGAATTTATGAGTCTGTCTCAGTGTGTGTCCTGTCAGTGAGTGCTTTTGATTGAGTGCCCTGTGAGTGAGTGTCGTGTGAGTGAGTGCCCTGTGAATGAGTGTCATGTGAGTGTGTTCACTGTGAGTCACTGCCATTTGTGTGCCCTGTGAGTGTGTGCCCTGTGAGTGTGTGCCCTGTGAGTGTGTGCCCTGTGAGTGTGTGCCCTGTGAGTGAGTACTCTGTAAATGAGTGCCGTGTGAGGGTGCCCTGTGAGTGAGTGCCATGTGAGTGTGTACCCTGTGAGTGTGTGCCCTATGAGTGTGTGCCCTATGATTGTGTACTCTGTGATTGTGTGCCCTATGATTGTGAGCCCTGTGATTGTGTGCCCTGTGAGTGTGTTCCCTGTGATTGTGTGCCCTGTGATTGTGTGCCCTGTGATTGTGTGCCCTGTGAGTGTGTGCCCTGTGAGTGTGTGCCCTGTGATTGTGTGCCCTGTGATTGTGTGCCCTGTGAGTGTGTGCCCTGTGAGTGTGTGCCCTGTGAGTGTGTGCCCTGTGATTGTGTGCCCTGTGAGTGTGTGCCCTGTGAGTGTGTGCCCTGTGAGTGTGTGCCCTGTGAGTGTGTACCCTGTGAGTGTGTGCCCTGTGATTGTGTGCCCTGTGAGTGTGTGCCCTGTGAGTGTGTGCCCTGTGAGTGTGTGTCCTATGATTGTGTACCCTGTGATTGTGTGCCCTGTGATTGTGTGCCCTATGGGTGTGAGCCCTGTGAGTGAGTGCCATGTGAGTTTTTGCCCTGTGAGTGTGTGCCCTGTGATACAATCACAGGGCACACACTCTGCTGCTGCAAGGCAGGGCACATACCACAGATGATGCTGCCCTGTGGTATGATTGTATTATGCCCTGTGAGTGTGTGCACTGTGAGTGCCCTGTGAGTGCCCTGTGAGTGAGTACTCTGTGAGTGTGTGCCCTATGAGCGAGTGCCCTGTGAGTGAGCGCCCAGTATGTGCCTTGTGAGTGTGTGCCCTGTGAGTGTGTACCCTGTGAGTGAGAGGCCTGTGAGTGTGTACCCTGTGAGTGTGAGCCCTGTGAGTCTGTGCCCTGTGAGTGTGTACCCTGTGAGTGTGAGCCCTGTGAGTGTGTGCCCTGTGAGTGTGTACCCTGTGAATCCCTGTGAGTGTGAGCCCTGTGAGTGTGCCCTGTGAGTGTGTGCCCTGTGAGTGTGTGCCATGTGAGTGTGTGCCCTGTGAGTGTGAAGCCTGCATCGGAAATCCGACTCACATAATAACACGAGTTACCCCCATAATAAAAAGAGAATGGGTGATTCCGTGACGTCACCGACGTCACGTATTTATTATTACTCTAATTTCTTTTAAACAACAGTCTAGTGTTTAAATTTAAAAATGAGTGTTCACTAGTACTGAATATAATTACTATTACCATTGGAACAAGGAGGGAGGGAGCGTCACTCCTGAGAGAGACTCATAACACTAACAACACGAGACGAGTGCTCCTGAGAGAGAGTTGTGATACTAGTCTAGTACAATAGACTTACTCTGTCCCAAGAGAACTACCACAGCAACACCTCTACCACACAACTGGAGCACTTGAGTATCCGACTACCTAGTATTCTGTTTTATTTTGATGCATCATTTAATATAGATAGGTTGCCAGTTATTTACATGGAAAAACCCACAACCAAGTACGTTTACTCAGCTCAACACACTCATATTCCATGTCATACCTGTACTTATATGTTTAGGGAAACATTAGTAACTCTTTAAACTCGGCAGGTAATTGTGATTTGGAGTTACAAGAAGCTGAGCAGACAGTTGGCACCAATGTAAGATTATTACCCTGATGTACATCAAGTTTTGTAGGCCTCTAGACAGCCGCCATTACGTGGCACTGAGGCACAGAGCCACACCCTAAACTGATACTACAATTACACAGCCTTAGCAGGCCCCAGCAACAGGAACCGCTAAGTCCCTTTTTTGTTCAATACCGTAGACATAGTATTAGTAGTAAAAATACATTTACTGTGGTATAATAGTAGATTAGACCACCATATGTGGTATGATTTATAATTTATATATTGAAGACTAGGTAAACAATTTGTGGTTTATGAAGGAGCCATCTCAAAGTGGTTTAAGCTGCAAATTGTCCCTCCAATTGTGTGAGAAAAGTTCAAGCAGCTGAATCAGTACATACAGTCCACTTACTTATTTACTTACTAAATAACTGAGTACTAAGAACTGACTCGGATGAAAAATAATATAATATTAAAATCAACTGATAAATAAATTAAAGTAAAAATATTTAATATTTACAGAATTAAAAAAGAATTAAAGCTGCTAGGATTTTCCCACAGCCTGTGAGTGTCCTGTGAGTGTGTACCCTGCGAGTGAGTGCCCTGTGAGTGTGTACCCTGCGAGTGAGTGCCCTGTGAGGGAGTGCTCTGTGAGTGTACTTACCTAATTGTGCTTGCGGGGGTTGAGCTTTGGCTCTTTGGTCCAGCCTCTCAACTGTCAATCAACTGGTGTACAAATTCCTGAGCCTACTGGGCTCTATCATATCTACATTTGAAACTGTGTATAGAGTCAGCCGCCACCACATCACTTCCTAGTGCATTCCATTTATTAACTACTCTGACACTGAAAAAATTCTTTCTAACGTCTCTGTGGCTCATCTGGGTACTAAGTTGCCACCTGTGTCCCCTTGTTCGTTTTCCACCCGTGCTGAAGAGTTTGTCTTTGTCCACCCTGTCAATTCCCCTGAGAATTTTGTAGGTGGTTATCATGTCTCCCCTTACTCTTCTGTTTTCCAGGGATGTGAGGTTCAGCTTCTTTAGCCTTTCCTCGTACTCATTCCTCTCAGTTCCGGGACGAGCCTGGTGTCATACCGCTGAATCTTCTCTAACTTTGTCTTGTGTTTAACTAGGTATGGACTCCAGGCTGGAGCTACATACTCCAGGATTGGTCTCACATAAGTGGTATACAGGGTTCTGAAAGGCTCCTTACACAAGTTTCTAAAGGCAGTTCTTATGTTTGCCAGTCTAGCATATGCCGCTGATGATATTCTTTTGATGTGGGCCTCTGGGGACAGGTTCGGTGTGATATCAACCCCCAGATCTTTCTCTCTATTTGACTCTTGCAGGATTTCACCTCCCAGATGATACCTTGTGTTCAGCCTCCTGCTCCCTTCGCCTAATTTCATCACCTTACACTTTCCTGAGTTGAACTTTAGCAGTCATTTTCTAGGCCATTTCTCCAGTTTATCCAGGTCATCCTGTAGTCTCTGTCTATCTTCATCCGTCTTGATTCTTCTCAAATTTTTGCATCATCAGCAAACATTGAGAGGAATGAGTCTATATCCTCCGGAAGATAGTTTACATTTATTAGAAACAGGATGGGTCCAAGTACTGAGCCCTGTGGGACTCTGCTGGTGACATCTCGCCACTCTGATGTCTCCCCTCTCACCGTTACTCGCTGTTTCCTGTTGCTTAAGTACTCCCTTATCCACTGGAGCACCTTCCCTTTTACTCCTGCCTGTTGCTCCAACTTTTTTTAACAGCCTTTTACGGGGTACTGTGTCGAAGGCATTTTGACAGTCCAGGAAAATGCAGTCACTCATTCCTTTGGGGGGTTCAACTT
>WNGS01113158.1:15182132-15197136 GCA_020271785.1 Procambarus virginalis | reverse complement strand
TAATAGACCGAAAAAGTAAGATTAATAATTCTAATACGAATTTTCTCAATATTTCTTATGTTTCTTTTCACTGTTGATGGTAATTGAAAAATCAATTCTCCAAAATTCATTTATATTTCTAGTCTGACGCGACACTTGAACGCTTTTCGTAAAAACTTATTACATTTTCAAAGACTTTTTACACACACACAACAATAACCGGCAAACACTAAACAGAGTTCTTACTTATGCTATGATTTAAACAGCTTTCATTTTATTTTATACCCGCATTTTGGGTGAGGTGATATGTTACAACAGTTTTGGATGAGGTGAACAAAACTTTCAACACAGGATAGAAAAAGAAACAATGGGTATTTGAAGGTAAGAATGGAAGTAACTGCAGAGGGCCTTTTGGCCCATATTTCTTGATGCTTCTATATTGGAGCGGAGTCTTGAAGTGGGTAGAATATAGTTGTGCATTAATTGGCTGTTGATTGCTGGTGTTGACTTCTTGATGTGTAGTGCCTCGCAGATGTCAAGCCGCCTGCTATCGCTGTATCTATCGATGATTTCTGTGTTATTTGCTAAGATTTCTCTTGTGATGGTCTGGTTGTGGGAAGAGATTATATGTTCCTTAATGAAGCCCTGTGGCTTATGCATCGTTAATCGCATGGAAAGAGATATTGTTGTCTTGCCTATATAATGAGTTCTTTGAGGCTTACAGTCCCCAAGTGGGCATTTGAAGGCATAGACGACGTTGGTCTCTTTTAAAGCGTTCTGCTTTGTGTCTGGAGAGTTTCTCATGAGTAGGTTGGCCGTTTTTTTGGTTTTATAGTAAATCGTCAGTTGTATCTTCTGGCTTTTGTCTGTAGGGATAACGTTTCTATTAACGATATCTTTCAGGACCCTTTCCTCCGTTTTGTGAGCTGTGGAAAAGAAGTTCCTGTAAAATAGTCTACTAGGGGGTATAGGTGTTGTGTTAGTTGTCTCTTCAGAGGTTGCATGGCGTTTCACCTTCCTTCTTATGATGTCTTCAACGAAACCATTGGAGAAGCCGTTGTTTACTAAGACCTGCCTTATCCTACAGAGTTCTTCATCGACTTGCTTCCATTCTGAGCTGTGGCTGAGAGCACGGTCGACATAAGCGTTAAAACACTCCTCTCGTACCTGTCTGGGCAGTCACTGTTGGCATTTAGGCACATTCCTATGTTTGTTTCCTTAGTGTAGACTGCAGTGTGGAAACCTCCACTCCTTTCCATGACTGTTACATCTAGAAAGGGCAGCTTCCCATCCTTCTCCATCTCTTAAGTGAAACGCAACACAGAATTCTGCTCAAATGCCTCCTTCAGCTCCTGCAGGTGTCTAACATCAGGTACCTGTGTAAAAATGTCGTCAACATACCTGCAGTATATGGCCGGTTTCAAGTTCATGTCGACTAAGACCTTTTGCTCAATGGTACCCATGTAGAAGCTCGCAAACAGGACACCTAGGGGAGAACCCATGGCGACCCCATCTACTTGCTTATACATGTGCCCATCCGGGCTCAAGAAGGGTGCCTCTTTAGTACAAGCTTGGAGTAGTTTCCTTAGAATGTTTTCTGGCATGTCAAGAGGAGTACAGGCCGGATCACGACACACTCTGTCCGCTATCATCCCGATTGTTTCATCCACAGGTACGTTGGTAAACAGTGATTCTACGTCCAACGAGGCTCTTATCCCTGTGGCCCGTGTTCCCCGCAGTATGTCAACAAATTCCTTTGGAGATTTCAGGCTGAAGGCGCAAGGGACGTAAGGAGTCAGCAAGCCGTTGAGTCGCTTCGCCAGTCTGTACATGGGTGTGGGTATCTGGCTGATGATTGGCCGAAGTGGGTTTCCAGGCTTGTGTGTCTTGACATTTCCATACGCGTATCCAGGTTTGTATTCCCCAATAATCTTTGGCAGGTGGAGTCCGGATTTCTTGGCGTTCACAGTTTCGATCAATTTTTTTACCTTTGCTTTCAATTCGGCTGTAGTGTCCTTCGTTACCCTTTGGAATTTAGTTTGGTAAGAGAGTATGAGGTTCATTTTCGCCAGATATTCGTCTTTTTTAAGAATGACGTATATTGGCGACTTGTCACCTCTCCTGACGACAATCTCCTTGTTCTCACGAAGGCTCTTAGCTGCCGCTTTGAGCTCGGGGGACAGTATGGTGCTTCTGTAGTTGCCTCGATTCTGTCCTCCTTCTGCAATAAGTTCTGCTTGTAAGGTGTTGTTGTCTGTTATCAACAACAGAGCATCAAGAAATATGGGCCAATAGGCCCTTTCCATTTACTTCCATTCTTCCCTTTAAATTTACCCAATATTACCCAATATTTCGTGTTCTATCTTGTGTTGAAAGTTTGTTTTCACCTCATCCAAAACTGTTGTAGCATATCAGCTCACCCAGATGCAGGTATATAAAATGAAAAGCCGTTTAAATTATAGCATAGTAGAACTCTGCCTAGTGTTTGCAGGTTATAATTGTGTGTGTGTAAACTAAAGTCTTTGAAAATGTAATAAGTTATTACGAAACGCGTTCAAGTGTCGAGTCAGACTAGAAATAAAAATGAATTTTGGAGAAATGAATTTTCAATTACCATCAACAGTGAAAAGAAACATAAGAAATATTGAGAAAATTCGTGTTAGAATTATTAATCTTACTTTTTCGGTCATATTTAATATGTATGTATATATATATATATATATATATATATATATATATATATATATATATATATATATATATATATATATATATATATATATATATATATATATATATATAATATATATATATATATATATATATATATATATATATATATAATATATAAGATGGAGCACTTACACATTAGGAGAAATAAGAACAGTTGTAAGGAACCTTAAGACAGGATGCTTCAGAACGCCATGAGCAGCCCAGGATGTGTATGGCACCACGGGCTGGTGCCCCCTGCCGGTAATTACTAACAGAAAGGCCTGGTATAGAAAATTGGATCCTGCAGGCACAAGTAGGTGAGTACACACCAAAGGGGGGTCAAGGCGGGACCAAAGAGCCGGAGCTCATCCTCCTCACCCTCGCAAGCACAACTAGGTGAGTACACCAGGAAACTTTAACATCATTATGAGGACAGTTTAGTGTGTCGGGTGGACGCTGTTGGTTCCCCTCTCAGTGCTCCAGAGCACTATACATTAATTAGATGAACTGGGGATTTAACATTTTAACGATAATGCAGTGTAATTCAATTATATTGCATAATTAATTATCTAAATTCCATTTGACGAGACAAAACAATTTATCATGTTACATGAATCGGGAATGTTGCTGCCTGCCTACTTTCATGTTGGGGTATGTGTGTGTGTGTGTGTGAAGGTACAGGAGGAGAGCTGCGCGCGGTGTCCCGTCTTCCCAGTACTCTTTGTCATATGACGCTTTGAAACTACGGAAGGTTTAGGAATCCAAACAAGTGAGAACCTTCTCACTTGTTTCAACTGTTTAGCACTCATTTGTAAAAGATAATTTTGCTATATGTTTACGTCACAAATTTGTGTTTTTTTACCTTGAATTTATCACTTCATATTTTTGAATTAGCATGTTTCAAGACTTTACTCACTATTTTTATGGTGAACAACGTTTCGTTAAAGGTCCTGAAGGCTCAACTGTGCCTTTTGCTTCTGTTCATGAATTTTCTTTCTGCTGTGGAATCTGTTGTACATTTCCACCTAATCTAATTTGTCAATTGCTTTTACGGTCTTATACGTTGCAATCATGTCTCCTATTACCAGTCTTATATATTGTGTAGTAAAATCTTAGTCCAATTAGTTTTTCTTGTAATATATTCCAATTACTTCTGGAGCCAGTTTAGTGGTACATCTGTGAACTTTCTCGAGTTTCATCTTGTGCTCTTCCTTAATGGAGCCGTCATGCAACCTCCAGTGGTGGTCTCACAAAGGTCTCGCACAGCACTCTGAAAAACTCTTTGTCCGGGTTTTAGATCTGCACTCGGATGCTGCCAGTTTGCATCAGCCGCTAATGTGATTCCATTGATAAGTGCCTCCAAAAACATGCTCAGTTTTATGACTAATCCTAAATTACTTTGCTTTTGATTCAGAAAACTGCTTTCAACTCATTATTCACTGGCATACAGGCTCTTCGCTAATTTCCTCTACTTTTATTATCATACATTTACTTAGGTTGAAGTCGAGTAGCCATCATTAATTCAGCTCCTGCAGTTTGCCCTGGCAACCATATAACCTTCAGCAGTCTTCGCCAGTATCATTTCTCTTTAGCAGTGTGGCATCGTTCGCGAATATCCACATGTTAAAGTTCACTTCCTCGGTCTAGTCATTTGTGACGTATCCAAGGAACAGGACGGGTCCTAGTGGTGATCCTTGCGGTGCTCCGCTCGTTATTCTCTGCCGTTCTGCTTTCTCCCATCTTTCTGTGACTCTTTGCCTCCAGTTTAACAGGTGTTAAACCTATCTCAGGTATCTTTACGTTATTCCAGCACGTTCGTCGAGTTGTTTTTAGATCCACCTATATGCTGGTGTTAAAGATTGATCAGTAATCTGGAGGTTAGTGACAAGGCAGCCGACAGGTCAGGCGTGTCACTTGCACCGAGCACAGGTGTACAGCGTACACCTGTGTTCCCGGAGCAGCCCAAAAGTGTGAATTACTTCATCGCAAGTTAACGTTCGAAGCTTTTTTACGATACTTCCAGAGTTGTTATATTCGTCATCTTCTGGCCATTTTAGTATTTAGCATAATAATCGCCTTTCCTGCTGGTCAGGAAATTGGTCCAAGTACTCCCCAGCCACTCCAGGTAAGAGAGCATCTACCATCTTCAGAAACCTTCCACTTGGACATTGAAACTCTCGACCCTCGTACCAAGTTTCCAACTGTTGTTAGCCTTCCCTCAAATGAAGTTACTTGAAATCGTAATCTGAAGTTATCGTATTTGCCGAAATCTTGCAGTCTTTATTTTTGTAAATACATAACACTTAGAGCAATTTATAAAGACTTTGAATGGAAGGAATTAGAACCAGGGAGAGTTGTGAAGCCCGCAGAACACTTGTCGGAACAGGCACTAAATGAACAATACAACTGGGAACTGATAGGCAGGAAAATTAGTTAGTTAAACAAATTAAAAAATTACTGAAAGGGGTCAACTGCATTGCAAGTTCCGTTGTTTTGATAAGCTGTGTTGGCAGGAACAGCACTCAGGACGAGGAGACACTAGCACCACCACCACTACCACCATCAGTAGCACCACCACCACCACCACCACCACCACCAGTAGCACCACCACCACCACCACCAGTAGCACCACCAGTAGCACCACCACCACCACCAGTAGCACCACCACCACCACCAGTAGCACCACCACCACCACCAGTAGCACCACCACCACCACCAGTAGCACCAGCACCACCACCACCAGTAGCACCACCACCACCACCAGTAGCACCACCAGCACCACCACCACCACCACCACCACCAGTAGCACCACCACCACCACCACCAGTAGCACCACCACCACACCACCACCACCAGTAGCACCACCACCACCACCAGTAGCACCACCACCACCACCAGTAGCACCACCACCACCACCAAGCACCACCACCACCAGTAGCACCACCACCACCACCACCACCAGTAGCACCACCACCACCACCAGTAGCACCACCACCACCACCATAGCACCACCACCACCACCAGTAGCACCACACCACCCCACCACCACCACCAGTAGCACCACCACCACCACCACCACCAGTAGCACAACCACCACCACCAGTAGCACCACCACCACCACCAGTAGCACCACCACCACCACCAGTAGCACCACCACCACCACCACCAGTAGCACAACCACCACCACCAGTAGCACCACCACACCACACCAGTAGCACAACCACCACCACCAGTAGCACAACCACCACCACCAGTAGCACAACCACCACCACCACCACCAGTAGCACCACCACCACCACCATCAGTAGCACCACCACCACCACCAGTAGCACAACCACCACCACCAGTAGCACAACCACCACCACCAGTAGCACCACCACCACCACCACCAGTAGCACCACCATCACCACCACCAGTAGGACCAACACCACCACCACCAGTAGCACCACCACCACCAGTAGCCACAACAACCACCACCACCAGTAGCACCACCACCACCAGTAGCACCACCACCACCAGTAGCACCACCACCACCACCATAGCACCACCACCACCACCAGTAGCCAACAACCACCACCACCAGTAGCACCACCACCACACCACCAGTAGCACCACCACCACCACCAGTAGCACCACCACCACCACCAGTAGCACCACCACCACCACCACCAGTAGCACCACCACCACCACCACCAGTAGCACCACCACCACCAGTAGCACCACCAGTAGCACCACCACCACCACCAGTAGCACCACCACCCACCACCCCACCACCAGTAGCACCACAACCACCACCAGTAGCACCACCACCACCACCACCACCANTATACAATCTTACTGTCCCTCTAATCTTGCAAACGTTGCAAAAGATCGCCCGATCCCGGTTGCTTCTAGCAAGACAATTTACGTTAATATAAGACACCGTCGCTCTACGCGGACAGCTGGCACTAATCTCCCATAATTAGGCAAATTAACTAATTGCTCGCTCTCATTAAGTGACTGAGAATTTCCCTGAATACTCAAAGGGTCCCCTTAAATCCTCAACACAATTCCTAGGACAGTAATAACGTATACCTGATAACACTGCACAAACCTGCACATAATGATACCGTCAGCATGCCCCCCATGCTAATGACATCATTAGGCAATCAGTCAGCGATCACATCTACTGACTCACCACACAACATAAGACAACAATCATGCAAATGAAACACATGGAAATGGCCTCCATAAACAATGTAAATTAGTCACCAGGACATATACAGACCTCAGGATATCCACTAATAACCCTGCCCCACGGGTCTGCTTAATTAACTCTAACCTGGCCTAATTACATAATGAGGTACCATGGCACTAACCAAGGCTGGACGATTATACAGAATCGCCAGACTGGATCATTTATATGATGATTTCTCTACACTGACTGGTCCCAAACTCTAGTCAGTCTACACACAACAATATATCTACAGATATATAATTATAACACTACGTGATTTACAGTGACAATGTCCCACTCCAGGTACTGCCCCACAGTCACCTGGGCATGCCACAGACGGGCGTCTCAGCTGCCTCCCTAGCCTGGCCGGGCTAGGGGCCCACACAACTTTTCTCTATTCTCTTTTAACTGAGACCATTTTATACACTGATAAAGTACTCACGTTTCCGTCCACACATTTCCTCATTTCCCAGGTCCTTACCACCTGGCTGTCAACACTTAGCTTGCTCCTCGTGCGTCGACAAGATGTGGCCTTAGGCTGTCCTGGGAATGTGGCCAAAGGGGTGGCCAAAGGTGGTGGCCAACATGTGGCCACTGCGTGGCCTACAGGAGGGTGGCCACGGGTGGCGCGTGACGTCACAGCACCCCACCCCACCCGGGCTACTCGCGCGCGCGGGGTAAGGTGGCCGGGCCGGCCGGGCCGGGCCGGGCCGGGCCGGGCCGGGCCGCACGGGTGGCCAGGGGTTGGCCACGTGGCGCCTGGGGTTATACACACATGAGGATGGGGGATCACTAACAACCCCATCATACCAGAGCATGACTCGCTCTTACACTGGGGTGACAGGGTGACACTGGCCGGCGTCACCTACCACATGGACGACGTCGGGCGGAATTCAAAGTCCAAGTCCCAGTTTCTCGCAAATTTGGGCTTCGACACACCCAGGGTGGCTGGAGTGCCATGCAATATGAGTAAACAGAACGACAGGAGCGATAACGGTGGTGGGGGTGGCAGGCCCGCCACCCCGCACCTAGACACTTCTTCACACCCTGGCTGCCCAATTCAAACTCCCCTCTCTTGGCGGCTAGAGAGGCTCACATGCCCATATTTCTCCCCCTACCTTGTCTTGACCAATCAGCAGGAAGCCGGCACTGGTCCTGATGCCGCTTCCAATGACAGCTTTTCGCGCCAAAACTCGGCATAGGAGTAGGGGTGCTTAGACCAATCACACGGGCCCCTCGCCTGTGGCGTGGCGTGACGTCACAAGGAGGGTGAGGCCTAACACAACGTCTCAATGTCTCCCTTGGTGGGGGGGAGGCAGCGTTCGCCCCACTGTCCCCCCTCCACCTCTAACGGTTTTTTGTTATACTACCCTCTCTGTTTCACAGAACAGGCAAATTTTGCTGTAATTCTCTCTACAGAGCAATCACAGACCTCTCATTAGTTTTAACTGCCAGCATTTAACATAAGCTTTCATATGACACCCAACAAGTATATGTAAATTTGAAAGCTTCAGTTTCTAGAGTCCCTAGAGCGACTAGCCTATTCTAGAAACTAGGAAAACTAGCTGAGGAGATTCTACATCTCCTCACAAAGACTGTTAGCCGTCAAAAGGCGGGGGAGCTCTCAACTAAATTAGGCATCTATATTAATTCTTATAATAATTCATTAATCTGTTAATTATTAATAATAATAAATTTAATTCTTATAATTCAAGGTGAAATAAGTTCATCTATCTATATAAATAAAAATGGAAATGTTCGTTTGTTCAAAATCGCTAATCTCCGAAAGTTCTTCACCGATTGCTTTTAAATTTTTACACAACGCTCCATTCGCATCCAAGCAGGTTTTTATATACATACTATATAGATGTCACGTCTGTGACGGTGAAAAACATGTTTTTTTGGAAAAACTGTGTTTTTCACGTGTTTTTCATGTGAGGGAAATCTTCGAATCCTCCTTGCCGATTGCTTTGAAATTTTGACACAATGCTGCATTCGAATGAGGGAATGTTTTTATATACCTACTATATACATGCCTCACATGTGACAGGAAAAAAAATCTTTTTTTTTTTTTTTAAAAACAGCGCCATCTGTTAAAGGTAAGAGAAACACCCAATGTAATCTCCGAAAGTTCTTCACCGATTGCTTTGAAATTTTGACACAACGTTCCATTCGAATACACGTGTGTTTTTATACACCTTCTATATAGATGCCACACCTGTGACAGGTAAAAGCATGTTTGGTTTTTTTAAACAGCGCCATCTGTTGCACGTAGGAGCAACATTCGCAATTCTAAATATGTTACAACTCCATTTCAATGTTTCCGATTGCAATTGATAAATTTTATTTTTATAGATTTCGATTTATTTTATTTTTTATTGAATTATTTTGTGTGGCATTGTGTTGGAGTTCAGCTGTGTTGTTTACCATACCGTTCATTTTGTAAGTATAAGTATAGATGCCACACCTGTGACAGGTAAAACTATGCTTTTCTTGAAAAACAGCGCCATCTGTTGCATGTAAGAGCAACACACATACTATGCTAAATATGTTTCCATTCCATTTCAATGTTTCTGATTGCATTCATAAATTGAATTTTAATTGATTTTAATTTATTTTCATTTTGATTTAATTATTTTATTTGAATTGTGTTAGAATTGAGCTGTGTTGTTTACCATACTGTTTATTTTGTGAGTATATTTTATTTTTATATTTTTCCATATTTTCATTTCATTTTTTAACTGTTTTTCTTATATTTCAGTGACGGGAATATCAGATCACTTGATGTTCCCAATTTTATGAGGGAACATCAGACCATTTGGGAAGGCATCAGACGAGGGAGTGGGGAATGGTGGCGATGACGAGGGGACAACGGAGTGGGTAATGGTGGGGATAGACGAGGGGAATCGGGGAATGGAGAATGGTGGGGAGGACCAAGGGACAGGGACGGTTGCTGTGGCTCAGCAACGCACATCCGTTGCTGAGCCACAGCAACGCGTGGCCGGGTACTGCTAGACAACAAATAATCAGAATTAGTTATCAATCACTATCATAATTATCATCAAGTAATAATATTTCCCTGCATATAAACTATTACTCAACTTAAATCTTACTTGAATAATATAACTTGTTACTATTATATTTATTAGATAAAATCCCAGTTATTTCTCTTAACTGTTTACAGTGCTAGGCTAAACTATGTACAGTGCTCGAATCTTGTATAAGCCTGAACAGTGAACTAGTAATTTTATAGTCATGATGCTGTGTTTTTTAATATTTAATATTTTTGTACTATGTACACTGATGTGACAAAACATGTACATGTTGTTGCTATTATCAATAACCTAGTATACTTAAGAAATAGTACCTGATCAACTCGTCACACAAACCTCCCAGGAGAGCAAGAGGAATCTTTGGCTGGACATTTGAGACAGCTAAAGCATCTTTTACTTGTTATAGTGCATGCTTATACCAATTTGGCACTTAGATAATTTGTTCATATAATAATTTCTAATCAACCCAAGGTATTTTACCTCACAGTGTGTGTCTTTTTTGCAGTGGAAGGACTTTGACTTTATGTACATAGGGTAGACCGGAAAAATATCTTGATAAACGCCGTTCCCAACGTAAGTATGCATTATGAACTATATTGAGCAATATGAACTATATTGAGCAATATGAACTATATTGAGCAATATGAACTATATTGAGCAATATGAACTATATTGAGCAATATGAACTATATTGAGCAATATGAACTATCATTTAATTTTCCATTTCAGTCAAAGGAGGCTGGGCACAAGGGTTAACCTACATGACCATACCCCCCGCCCCTCCAACGTCTACCAGTCGTCCTGCTAAGTTTGGCACGCTAGCCCCGAGCGTTTGTCCTTCTATCATCAACAGACAAAGAGCAAACATACTAGATGGAACATTACGTATTGCTTGGGTTATGAAGGCCACCTTGGTCGACCCTGTGCATGAGGCGATGTAGTGATTAGGTTGAACCAGTGACCATATCGACACTGTTATCAGAGGGTGGATAACATGTGCTCTGCTCATGTCGACTATGTGTCGGCGGTTGAACCATTGCCCATATCGATATTGTGTTCGAATTGGCCAAGTGCTATGTCACATGTTATGTGGGGAGCCGGTCGGCCGTGCGGACAGCATACTGGACTTGTGATCCTGTGGTCCTGGGTTCGATCCCAGGCGCCGGCGAGAAACAATGGGCAGACTTTCATTCACCCTATGCCCCTGTTACCTAGCAGTAAAATAGGTACCTGGGTGTTAGTCAGCTGTCATGGGCTGCTTCCTGGGGGTGGAGGCCTGGTCGAGGACCGGGCCGCGGAGACACTAAAAGCCCCGAAATCATCTCAAGATAACCTCAAGATAACCTAGTGCCCGGTGTTGACTTGGTGCCAGTGTCGACCAAGTGCTTGGGTCGATACGACATTGAGGTCGACACCGAATTAGTTATGACTGCCCTTAGTCAAGAAATGTAGAGACATGACCAGCCACCTCCCACCGATCTCGGCGTGTGGGACATCGCTGTCCAACCCAATCCATTTTTAATCAGATAACTGAATACGACCCCGGCCTGCCCTGCCCGTGTTGTTGCAATCACGGTTCAACGTTGGTTGAGAGAAGTCCCAACTGTCTAGTCTGCAGCTTTGAACAGACCGAATTTATGTATATAACAGAAAGGGTTCCCAGCGATGCTCGGGTTATATTGTCTCTATGTCTGCCACTGTGCCTCTCAAACTCTGTTTCTATATTTTTTTCTGTAACAGTCTATGTCTCTCCTCCACTCCACTTTCCTTCACTGTTTGTCTTCCAATCTCTGTCATTCTGGCATCCATTATCTATCTGTATGTGTATATTTGTCTGTCTTCTTGTGTCTCTCTCTTATTTCTCTCTCTTAATTTTACTTTCTCTTCGCAGTTTAAACAAATATATTATGCAGATGAAAAGTCACAATAACGTGGCTGAAAAATGTTGACCAAACCTCACACAAGAAATTGAAGAGACGACGACGTTTCGCTCCGTCCTGAACCACAATCGACTTGATATCGGTCCAGGTCGAACCGAAACGTCGTCGTCTCTTCATTTTCTAGTGTCTGGTTTGGTCAACAAATATATTATGTCGCAGTTTGAAGAAATAAAATATATTGCACTTTATCTATTAGAAGAAGTTGGTGAGAGGTGTGTTACCCAAACTGCCCTGTACCTCTCCCTCCTCATCTCCCAAAACCCAGAAATGCACTGACCACTGAGAGCCTCCTCACCCAAGGACTCGTCCTCACTACCACCACACTGCATATTAGAACTAAATACAATGTTTGAGAGAACTTTTGAGACTTTTGTGGATATCAATGCTTAATGCTTTACACAATATAAAGAAAAAGAAAGAAAATGGCTAAATCAATTGTTTTTTAATAATTCTAGGTCCATTTATATGATAATGCAAGATTTTCTTGTGGCACTGACGCGGACAGTGTTATGTTTCATCCTTTACTTAGATACTTAGATTGTAATCCCAACCCACCCATGTAGTTCACATACCAAATAGTAATTACTGGAAAAATTCTGCAATGTTTGCCCGAAACATCTGACATCCCTCTATAATGTATCAATAAAGAAGGGATGTTTGTCTACTCGTCTGTCTCAGATTTGAGATCCGTTGCTTGAGGCTAGCCTCATTAAACTTAGCATGATTAATCGTGATTTTGTCGGGATTATCATGGAAAGGAGGGGGAGGATTGGCCTAGTGCCTTCCTGAAAGGGGCACAACTAAAATGGCCCACATTCGTTAAGAATGTGACTGTGAAATGTTCTCCCCAGAGTCCATAGGCTTTACCATTAGTTTATCGAGTAGGGAATTCAGAAATTCCTCCATCGAAAATTTTAAATCTCACGAACACTGTCTATACTAACGTTCAATGTTCTACTGGACGGAATGCATCAGCATGTAGATTTTATAGAGAGAGTATTTGCACACAGAGTATCAGTGTCAGGTTAAACAACTGGCTGACCTCCACACAAGCAGAACTAGCGGCACTACAACTAGCTACAAGAACATTAAAACAACATAGGAGGAGGAATAATATTTTTGTGACTAGCAATCGGAAACTTCTCTTGGAAGATCAACAGTAAGAACCTCATACTACCAATTATAAATGACCTGATTGCTGCACAGAGTAAAGGGTTTCGAATCTCCTTTATATGAATACTTTCACACATAAATATAACCCATCATAATGAGACAGACATTGCAGCCAAATTAGTGTGTAACAAAAATGAAGTTGAATTAGACCTAGGTATCCCAATCTCGGCTGTCAAAACTATATTGATCCAAACACTCAGATCTGATAGGAGAGAAATTACTGACTCCCAACGACCTGAAAACAACAGTATAAAAAGCTATGATTTGTTCAGATCTGTAACTTATGTTTATGTGCAGCACAAAACGTCCACCAGACTATGCGACACAGTGGTTGCCAGGATCAGGTTGGGTTACCGTACCTGTGGCAGGTGGCTACAGGTGAAAGATCTCCCAATCCTGAGCACTCCATGTGCAAACTCTGTGAGCAGGAATTGGGGCATGAGCTTGCACACTACATCACCGAATGCCCAGTTATCAGACCATTCAGACCCGTTGGCATGAGATACCTGGAGCTTTGCAATTGCTTTATTCACTCTCATGTTCTTGAGGATATCCTCATATTGCACCTAAAATTTGCCAGTGCAGCTACTGAACATGGGCCCTGTATGACTAACCATCCTGCGAGATGGAGACTTTTAGTATCACTGCTGCCTTATTCACTCTCGTGTTCATGATATCCTCATAATGCACCCAGGTTTGCGAGTGCAGACTACTGTTCACATTCCTCTGTATGACTAGCCATCCTGTGTGATGAGTATTGTAGCCAACGTAGCTAGCTTTTTGACAATACTGTACTCCCCATCATATAGTCTAGGGTAGCTGCACGAATGCAGATCTACCTAAATGCGTTAATAAAAAAAAATAAAAATTCAGATATTGCCTTCCAAAACGTGTATGCAGATGACAGATTTGAATTCTTCTGCATATATCCATTCATTTACACATTTGTCCAACATCAATTTATAGATGGATGGACAGATGGATAAAGAGAAGGACGGATTGTCGAATTTTTAAATGTATAGATTGATGGGTAGACACTTGGATGGATAGACTGATGGATTGATTGATAGACAGATAGATAGATAGATAAGTAGAGGATGGATAGATGTACTGATAGATTGATACATGGATATATAGATGCATGGATAAATGGAGAGATTGATTGATGGATCGAGGACAGACGGATGGATGGATAGATGCCACAGTGTTACAATATCAATGTTTTATATGGAGTGAGGAATGATGATATCGACGCCATCTATGAACCTGCACTCCAACTCAAAGATGAAATGCAGACAACGCCATCTGTTGGCGGAGGTGTGGCGTCTGTGAAAGGCTCTTATTTCATCCCTCAGTTAGGAGGTGAGGTCTATGGTGATGACCTCGGTGAGTTAAGTAACGACATCAACGCCATCTAGATGTGCTTGCGATTACATTTCTGTTTCCCGGTGAAAGATTGTCATCCTATTCTCCCTGTATATCTTGTCTGCCAAGACTTTTATGTCCACAGAGGTGTCGTGGAGGGTCTCTATTGCGCTGTGGAAGGTGTTCACCTTGGGCAGTCCAGAACTCCTGACTTCTTTTCCTGTGAAGACAAGTGGCCGCCGTCGGTAATAGGCAGTGTTAGCTTTTGTACTTAGGCACTGTTGTGTGGACCGACGTACCCGGGATTTGGCCAAGAGGAGTTACTAGACAACAGTATGGCCGTCTGCTAAAAAGTGCTGCTAGTGTGTTGCTAGAGACCTCTGCCAGAGTGTTAGAGACCCCTGGGAGTGATATTTGTGACCCCTGTCAGCGTGTTGATATAGCCCTCTGCCAGGGGTTTCTGGAGAGCAGATGTGTGGTATTGGGACGATACGTGTGTGGACTGTCCCATGTGTGCACTGAGATAGGTGATCTCACCGGTGATTCCCATTAAGCCTGCACCAAAA
>WNGS01113158.1:15142173-15160600 GCA_020271785.1 Procambarus virginalis | reverse complement strand
GTTTGTGAGAGGCAAGAGTGTTTGTGAGAGGCAAGAGTGTCTGGTGTGAGGCAAGAGGGTTTGTGAGAGGAAAGAGTGTCTGGTGAGAGGCAGGAGTGTTTGTGAGAGGCAAGAGTGTTTGGTGAGAGGCAAGAGTGTTTGGTGTGAGGCAAGAGTGTTTGTGAGAGGCAAGACTGTTTGTGAGAGGCAAGAGTGTTTGTGAGAGGCAAGAGTGTTTGTGAGAGGCAAGAGTGTTTGGTGAGAAGCAAGAGTGTTTGTGAGAGGCAAGACTGTTTGTGAGAGGCAAGAGTGTTTGGTGGAGGCAAGAGTGTTTGTGAGAGGCAAGAGTGTCTGGTGAGAGGCAGGAGTGTTTGTGAGAGGCAAGAGTGTTTGTGAGAGGCAAGAGTGTTTGGTGAGAAGCAAGAGTGTTTGTGAGAGGCAAGAGTGTTTGGTGAGAAGCAAGAGTGTTTGGTGGAGGCAAGAGTGTTTGTGAGAGGCAAGAGTGTCTGGTGAGAGGCAGGAGTGTTTGTGAGAGGCAAGAGTGTTTGTGAGAGGCAAGAGTGTCTGGTGAGAAGCAAGAGTGTTTGTGAGAGGCAAGAGTGTTTGTGAGAGGCAAGAGTGTTTGGTGAGAGGCAAGAGTGTTTGTGAGAGGCAAGAGTGTTTGTGAGAGGCAAGACTGTTTGTGAGAGGCAAGAGTGTTTGTGAGAGGCAAGAGTGTCTGGTGTGAGGCAAGAGTGTTTGTGAGAGGCAAGAGTGTTTGTGAGAGGCAAGACTGTTTGTGAGAGGCAAGAGTGTTTGTGAGAGGCAAGAGTGTCTGGTGTGAGGCAAGAGGGTTTGTGAGAGGCAAGAGTGTTTGTGAGAGGCAAGAGTGTTTGTGAGAGGCAAGAGTGTTTAGTGAGAAGCAAGAGTGTCTGGTGTGAGGCAAGAGTGTTTGTGAGAGGCAAGAGTGTTTGTGAGAGGCAAGAGTGTTTGGTGAGAAGCAAGAGTGTTTGTGAGAGGCAAGAGTGTTTGGTGAGAAGCAAGAGTGTTTGGTGGAGGCAAGAGTGTTTGTGAGAGGCAAGAGTGTCTGGTGAGAGGCAGGAGTGTTTGTGAGAGGCAAGAGTGTTTGTGAGAGGCAAGACTGTTGGTGAGATAGAGAGAGTGTTTGTGAGAGGCAAGAGTGTTTGGTGAGAAGCAAGAGTGTTTGGTGGAGGCAAGAGTGTTGTGAGAGGCAAGAGTGTCTGGTGAGAGGCAGGAGTGTTTGTGAGAGGCAAGAGTGTTGTGAGAGGCAAGAGTGTCTGGTGAGAAGCAAGAGTGTTTGTGAGAGGCAAGAGTGTTTGTGAGAGGCAAGAGTGTTTGGTGAGAGGCAAGAGTGTTTGTGAGAGGCAAGAGTGTTTGTGAGAGGCAAGAGTGTTTGTGAGAGGCAAGAGTGTTTGTGAGAGGCAAGACGTGTCTGGTGTGAGGCAAGAGTGTTTGTGAGAGGCAAGAGTGTTTGTGAGAGGCAAGAGTGTTTGTGAGAGGCAAGAGTGTTTGTGAGAGGCAAAGAGTGTCTGGTGTGAGGCAAGAGTGTTTGTGAGAGGCAAGAGTGTTTGTGAGAGGCAAGAGTGTTTGTGAGAGGCAGAGTGTTTGGTGAGAAGCAAGAGTGTCTGGTGTGAGGCAAGAGTGTTTGTGAGAGGCAAGAGTGTTTGTGAGAGGCAAGACTGTTTGTGAGAGGCAAGAGTGTCTGGTGTGAGGCAAGAGTGTTTGGTGAGAGGCACTGTTAGGCAAGAGTGTTGTGAGAGGCGAGAGTGTTTGGTGAGAGGCAGATGTGTTTGTGAGACGGCAAGGGTTTGTGAGGAGGCAAGAGTGTTTGTGAGACGGCAAGACTGTGTTTTGTGAGAGGCAGAGTGTTTGGTGAGAGGCAAGAGTGTTTGGCAGTTTGTGAGAGGCAAGAGTGGGAGAGGCAACTTTTGGTGAGAGGCAAGAGTGTTGGTGAGAGGCAGAGTGTTTGTGAGAGGCAAGAGTGTTTGAGAGCGAGTGTCGGAGAGGCGATGTTGAGAGATGTTTGGTGAGAGGCAGGAAGTGTTTGGTGAGAGGCATAGAGTGTTTGGTGAGAGGCAAGAGTGTCTTGGTGAGAGGCACGAGTGTTGTGGTGAGAGGCAAGAGTGTTTGGTGAGAGGCGCAAGAGTGTTTGTGAGAGGCAAGAGTGTTTGTGAGAGGCGAGTGTTAAGGCAAGTGTTTGGTGAGAGGCAAGAGTGTCTGGTGAGAGCAGAGTGTTTGTGAGAGGCAAGAGTGTCTGGTGAGAGGCAGGAGTGTTTGTGAGAGGCAAGAGTGTTTGGTGAGAGGCAAGAGTGTTTGTGAGAGGCAAGAGTGTTTGTGAGAGGCAAGATGTTTGTGAGAGGCAAGAGTGTTTGTGAGAGGCAAGAGTGTCTGGTAAGAGGCAAGAGTGTTTGTGAGAGGCAAGAGTGTTTGGTGAGAGGCAAGAGTGTTTGTGAGAGGCAAGAGTGTTTGGTGAGAGGCAATAGTGTTTGTGAGAGGCAAGACTGTTTGTGACCATGCCTCGCACCTCGTAAAGAACCTTGGAGTACTTTTTCGGCCAGAGAGTAATTGTTGTTGAAGGGGTTTTTAGAGTGTTGTCAGCGCTGTAAGACACTGTATTTCCAGTCACTATTGTATACGTCTTGTGTATTTATCCGTGAAACGTGTTATGCTTCACTGAACATTAGACTCGTGTGATCTATATAGTATGTTGGTTGTATTATTTGTTCGTCTGCGAGTTTAATAGTTAGACACTAGTGCTGAAAGTAATTTACGCTCCTGAATGTAAGTGACTGAACCACCACGAAACTAACTATCCGTAGAGAAGATAGAGTGAAGTGTTACTAGCTTAATTCTAAACGAACATAGTGATTCCGCACATGTGGTCAGCAGACCCATGGCGGAATCATCCTAGTAAGGTAGAACAGGTACCATCACCAACTATCCTAGGACAGGTAGCTTCTCACGAAACTACCTGTCCACAGTCTTCCGCCGTCCAGGCGGCGCCCGAACACAAAGACGCACCGTGTATTACAAATTTGTCTTTTCTCAAATAGGAGTTAATATTATTATATGTTAGAATGTGTTGAATAGTCAGGCCTGAGCTGAGTTAGGTTAAGGCCCACAGGAAGGAGGCAAGTTTATATTGGAAGATAGACTATGAGATGCCCTGGGTCTTGGGCCCTTAAGGATGCGTATCGGGTCACCAGGCAGTCAGTACATGAACGAGAGCGGAGAAGAAAGAGTAAAGGAACTCGCATTAGGTTGGCTACAGGAAGGCATAGACCCACTTACTTTTCTTCTTGGTTCCAGTGTTTGAGAGTGGGTGAGAGTAAGATCCAGTGGGTTGCAGTGGGTGAGAGTGGGTGAGAGTGGTATGGAGAGTGTTGCTCTATGGCGCATAAGAAACCACACCCAAGGAGCGGTTAGGCGTGAGGGACGTTACCGGGGCAGAGTATTTGCCTAGCAGCGGATCTTGTGGAACAGAATGAACAAATTCCCCGCTATCAAGAGCGTTTGGTGTACTGGTAACAATGTGAAGTGTAGCGGGCAGAAGTGAACTCTGAGTGGGAAAGAAATTGAAAATGATTCTTGTAAATAGGATACAAAAAATATATATTTATATGAAAACTATTTCAGTTCATTAAAAATTATACTGTACTTCGTGTTATTATACAGAAATATTAAGTGACTATTTTTCACATATGAACATAATTGTTTTATTTAATTAGTACCATCTATATTTCACCAAGTTCAAGTAGACCCAGATATCCATTTTAGAAATAGTGAAGTGTTGATTTCTCATCAGTATCAACCACCTCATTAAACAATTAATTTGAAATACTGTTATTTATTTAATTGCAATCTCATTACGTAGACTCATCAGCTGAGTCTTTCAACTCAAAGATAAAACTGAGAAAACGAGTTTGTTATCAGTTAAAAAACGTTGGCTTGTTGAATAGACAGACCTTTAAAAAAATCGGGGAGTTTTAGAAAATTTTGTTTATATAAAAGTGGTCCTTGGTGTTCAGAAGGTGGTGACCCAGTGGCTAAGGTCTACAGTACACTGACATTTTACTATTATATAGAATTCCATTAGAAGGGAAATCTATATTCGAGGAATGTTGCATAGAATTGCAGACGATGAGTCACAATAATGAGGCTGAAGATATGATGACCGAACGACTCATCACAAAATTAACTTTTTCCTTTCCAGATATGAAGTGGCCTGGCCATCAAGTGCCTCGGCCTACTAGTAAGCCAAGGTACTTAATGATAAGTCATGAAGGGTCTTCCAGGGCACTTCATGACATTTCAGAGCCGTTAATGGTATGCCAGATCATTTACTGGTAGACCAGGACACTTACCAGTAGGCCATGGCATTTACTACTAGACGTGGGCACCTACGGGAAGGCCAAGGCACTTACTGGTATGCAAGGGCACGTACTGCTATGCCAGGGCACTTACTAGTATGCCAGGGCACTTACTAGTATGCCACTTACTGCTATGCAGGGCACTTTCCAAAAGATCAGAATACATACTGGTAGACCAGGGCACTTACCATGAGGCCAGATCACTTTCCATGACATACACAAGGCAAGGGCATAACACTCACCAGAAGGCTAGGACACTTACTAGGATGCCAAGACACTTACCAGGAGGCCAGGACACTTACTAGGATGCCAAGACACTTACCAGGAGGCCAGGACACTTACCAGGAGGACAGGACATTTACCAGGAGGCCCGGACACTTACTAGGATGCCAAGACACTTACCAGGAGGCCAGGACACTTACTAGGAGGACAGGACATTTACCAGGAGGCCCGGACACTTACTAGGATGCCAAGACACTTACCAGGAGGCCAAGACACTTACTAGGAGGACAGGACATTTACCAGGAGGCCCGGACACTTACTAGGATGCCAAGACACTTACCAGGAGGCCAGAACACTTACCAAGAAGCCCGGACACTTACCAAGAGGCCAAGACACTTACCAGGAGGCCAGAACACTTACCAAGAAGCCCGGACACTTACCAGGAGGCGAGGGGGCGGTCAGCATGTGATGGCAGCACTCCACGGCGGCCTGGCAGCAACTGATCCACTTGCCACGCCCGACCTCCCCTCTGAAGGTGGCCCGCAGCTTCTCCGACGACGTCACTGCCTCCTCCTGTGGGCACAAGAGACACTACAGGTGACGACACTTTCCCTCGTTCGTAACATGTGACACGTCCCCCTCGGTCACAACATGTGACACGAACCTTAATACAAGTGAGGCAGTCAGTTGAATTTGACCAATAGCGTGTGTCCTGGCACACTCCACCAATCAGCGACAGCGTAACAAATGTCAAGAACCCAGGCAGTCAAAGCTACGCGATATATATACACTCTGAGAAATGTTCCTTACTCATCAGTTGATATACACTGAAGTTCTTTCTTTAATACTGGAGTATGTTCAGTGCTACAGTATACTTGCTGGTTGGTCCAGAGGTTGACCGACAACGTTGTTTGATGGTTAATGTAAACACTGGAAGAGCAGCGCATCGGTGATTAGTGTTTAGGGAGAGTGTTGGTCAGTACTCCCAGTTGGATGAGAACAAGCATAACTTTGTTGTTCGAGTGTAATATAAATTTCTAAAGACATTTAAATTATTTACAAGCTGCCTAGTTCTTGACTTAGCAACATGTAAGACAGACTTTTCATAATCACACACCTGTGATTATATCACCTGACTTAGTCCTCTTATAAAAGTTCACTAGTACTATCATACTCGAAGGATTTCCTAAACTTTCACACATTTTCAGGATATTAATGGCAGTTTTTAAAAATAATTATACAATAAAATAATTTTATTTAGGTACTCATCCGGTACCTTAACAGGTTGTGTGTGTGGAAAACTCCACCATACATGTATTTGTAATCAATGAAATGAAGTACTTTTTAAATCATACATCTATGTACACGACAGTGGTCACGCCAACCAATAGGCCTATAGGTTCCTATAATGACCACGGTCATGGGTATAGAATCTTACCCCATATGAGTGATTAATTGAAAAATAATTGACTTCCTGTGACGTCATATTAAAATAATAATAATGATTTAATTGATACTATAAGTACTACTAATAGTATTTAACCGTTTATATATTGATGTTACAAACATTTAATCCCAAAATATCCGTTTAGAGGAGAATTTATTAATCAAAGCTGGCTACCCTCACTCAGAGAGGGGCCGAGGGGCTACCCTCACTCAGAGAGAGGCCGACGGGCTACCCTCACTCAGAGAGGGGCCGAGGGGCTACTCTCACTCAGAGAGGTGCCCGAGGGGCTACACTCACTCAGAGAGGGGCCGAGGGGCTACCCTCACTCAGAGAGGGGCCGAGGGGCTACCCTCACTCAGAGAGGGGCCGAGGGGCTACCCTCACTCAGAGAGGGGCCAAGGGGCTACTCTCACTCAGAGAGAGGCCGAGGGGCTACCCTCACTCAGAGAGGGGCCGAGGGGCTACCCTCACTCAGAGAGGGGCCGAGGGGCTACCCTCACTCAGAGAGGGGCCGAGGGGCTACCCTCACTCAGAGAGGGGCCAAGGGGCTACTCTCACTCAGAGAGGGGCCGAGGGGCTACCCTCACTCAGAGAGGGGCCGAGGGGCTACTCTCACTCAGAGAGAGGCCGAGGGGCTACCCTCACTCAGAGAGAGGCCGAGGGGCTACTCTCACTCAGAGAGAGGCCGAGGGGCTACTCTCACTCAGAGAGGGGCCGAGGGGCTACCCTCACTCAGAGAGGGGCCGAGGGGCTACTCTCACTCAGAGAGAGGCCGAGGGGCTACCCTCACCCAGAGAGGGGCCAAGGGGCTACCCTCACTCAGAGAGAGGCCAAGGGGCTACCCTCACTCAGAGAGAGGCCGAGGGGCTACCCTCACTCAGAGAGGGGCCGAGGGGCTACCCTCACTCAGATAGGGGCCGAGGGGCTACCCTCACTCAGAGAGGGGCCGAGGGGCTACCCTCACTCAGAGAGGGGCCGAGGGGCTACCCTCACTCAGAGAGAGGCCGAGGGGCTACCCTCACTCAGAGAGGAGCCGAGGGGCTACCCTCACTCAGAGAGAGGCCGAGGGGCTACCCTCACTCAGAGAGGGGCCAAGGGGCTACTCTCACTCAGAGAGAGGCCGAGGGGCTACCCTCACTCAGAGAGGAGCCGAGGGGCTACCCTCACTCAGAGAGAGGACGAGGGGCTACCCTCACTCAGAGAGGGGCCGAGGGGCTACCCTCACTCAGAGAGAGGCCGAGGGGCTACCCTCACTCAGATAGGGGCCGAGGGGCTACTCTCACTCAGAGAGGGGCCGAGGGGCTACCCTCACTCAGAGAGAGGCCGAGGGGCTACCCTCACTCAGAGAGGGGCCGAGGGGCTACCCTCACTCATATAGGGGCCGAGGGGCTACCCTCACTCAGAGAGGGGCCGAGGGGCTACTCTCACTCAGAGAGGGGCCGAGGGGCTACCCTCACTCAGAGAGGGGCCAAGGGGCTACTCTCACTCAGAGAAGGGCCGAGGGGCTACCCTCACTCAGAGAGGAGCCGAGGGGCTACCCTCACTCAGAGAGAGGCCGAGGGGCTACCCTCACTCAGAGAGGGGCCGAGGGGCTACCCTCACTCAGAGAGAGGCCGAGGGGCTACCCTCACTCAGAGAGGAGCCGAGGGGCTACCCTCACTCAGAGAGAGGCCGAGGGGCTACCCTCACTCAGAGAGGGGCCAAGGGGCTACTCTCACTCAGAGAGAGGCCGAGGGGCTACCCTCACTCAGAGAGAGGCCGAGGGGCTACCCTCACCCAGAGAGGTGCCGAGGGGCTACTCTCACTCAGAGAGAGGCCGAGGGGCTACCCTCACTCAGAGAGGAGCCGAGGGGCTACCCTCACTCAGAGAGAGGCCGAGGGGCTACCCTCACTCAGAGAGGGGCCAAGGGGCTACTCTCACTCAGAGAGGGGCCGAGGGGCTACTCTCACTCAGAGAGAGGCCGAGGGGCTACCCTCACTCAGAGAGAGGCCGAGGGGCTACCCTCACTCAGAGAGGGGCCAAGGGGCTACTCTCACTCAGAGAGGGGCCGAGGGGCTACCCTCACTCAGAGAGAGGCCGAGGGGCTACTCTCACTCAGAGAGGGGCCAAGGGGCTACTCTCACTCAGAGAGAGGCCGAGGGGCTACCCTCACTCAGAGAGAGGCCGAGGGGCTACCCTCACTCAGAGAGAGGCCGAGGGGCTACCCTCACTCAGAGAGGGGCCGAGGGGCTACCCTCACTCAGATAGGGGCCGAGGGGCTACCCTCACTCAGAGAGGGGCCGAGGGGCTACCCTCACTCAGAGAGAGGCCGAGGGGCTACTCTCACTCAGAGAGAGGCCGAGGGGCTACCCTCACTCAGAGAGGAGCCGAGGGGCTACTCTCACTCAGAGAGGGGCCGAGGGGCTACTCTCACTCAGAGAGGGGCCGAGGGGTTACCCTCACTCAGAGAGAGGCCGAGGGGCTACTCTCACTCAGAGAGGGGCCGAGGGGCTTCTTTCACTCAGAGAGGAGCCGAGGGGCTACTCTCACTCAGAGAGGGGCCGAGGGGCTACTCTCACTCAGAGAGGAGCCGAGGGGCTACTCTCACTCAGAGAGAGGCCGAGGGGCTACTCTCACTCAGAGAGAGGCCGAGGGGCTACCCTCACTCAGAGAGGGGCCGAGGGGCTACTCTCACTCAGAGAGTGGCCGAGGGGCTACTCTCACTCAGAGAGGAGCCGAGGGGCTACTCTCACTCAGAGAGAGGCCGAGGGGCTACCCTCACTCAGAGAGGGGCCGAGGGGCTACTCTCACTCAGAGAGAGGCCGAGGGGCTACCCTCACTCAGAGAGGGGCCGAGGGGCTACTCTCACTCAGAGAGTGGCCGAGGGGCTACTCTCACTCAGAGAGGAGCCGAGGGGCTACTCTCACTCAGAGAGAGGCCGAGGGGCTACCCTCACTCAGAGAGGGGCCGAGGGGCTACTCTCACTCAGAGAGAGGCCGAGGGGCTACTCTCACTCAGAGAGGGGCCGAGGGGCTACTCTCACTCAGAGAGGGGCCGAGGGGCTACTCTCACTCAGAGGCCGAGGGGGCCCAGGACACCAAGTGCTCTGAGCGTCAGACGGCTTTGTTTTCATCAAACAACGCGCGAATGTGACGGTGTTTACATCAAACAACGCACGAGTGTGACGGTGTTTACATCAAACAATGCACGAGTGTGACGGTGTTTACATCAAACAATGCACGAGTGTGACGGTGTTTACATCAAACAACGCACGAGTGTGACGGTGTTTACATCAAACAATGCACGAGTGTGACGGTGTTTACATCAAACAATGCACGAGTGTGACGGTGTTTACATCAAACAATGCACGAGTGTGACGGTGTTTACATCAAACAATGCACGAGTGTGACGGTGTTTACATCAAACAATGCACGAGTGTGACGGTTTTCGGGACTTTTAAGAGATTTAACACCGCACAACTAATCATTTCCTCTCAGTGACAGGCCCAGAAGATACTGAGGGAGGTGCTGCACTATAAGCAAAACTGGAATTTGTTTCAATGACTCATTACTGCGGTTCATCATCCCTGCACAGCAGATCAAATCATCTACACATCAAAGTATCATTGCCTTATCTCTTCAAGAGACATCTTTAATCTGGCAACTGTCAGACCGGCAGCAGTTCTCAGGTTGGATATGTTTTTAAGAGTTTGAAGTGTATTTAATTGGCCAATTTGCATGTTTCTATGACCTTCGTTTTTTCCATAAGACTGTTAGCTGTTAAAAGGCGGGGCGCTCTCAACTAAATTAGGCATCTATATTAATTCTTATAATAATTCATTAATCTGTTAATTATTAATAATAAAATTTAATTCTTATAATTCAAGGTGAAACAAGTTCATCTATCTATATAAATAAAAATGGAAATGTTCGTTTGTTCAAAATCGCTAATCTCCGAAAGTTCTTCACCGATTGCTTTTAAATTTTTACACAACGCTCCATTCGCATCCAAGCAGGTTTTTATATACATTCTATATAGATGTCATGTCTGTGACGGTAAAAAACATGTTTTTTTGGAAAAACTGTGTTTTTCACGTGTTTTCATGTGAGGGAAATCTTCGAACCCTCCTTGCCGATTGCTTTGAAATTTTGACACAATGCTGCATTCGAATGAGGGAATGTTTTTTATACCTACTATATACATGCCTCACATGTGACAGGAAAAAAATTTTTTTTTTTTTTAAAAAACAGCGCCATCTGTTAAAGGTAAGAGAAACCCCAATGTAATCTCCGAAGTTCTTCACCGATTGCTTTGAAATTTTGACACAACGTTCCATTCGAATACACGTGTGTTTTTATACACCTTCTATATAGATGCCACACCTGTGACAGGTAAAAGCATGTTTGGTTTTTTTAAACAGCGCCATCTGTTGCACGTAGGAGCAACATTCGCAATTCTAAATATGTTACAACTCCATTTCAATGTTTCCGATTGCAATTGATAAATTTTATTTTTATAGATTTCGATTTATTTTATTTTTTATTGAATTATTTTGTGTGGCATTGTGTTGGAGTTCAGCTGTGTTGTTTACCATACCGTTCATTTTGTAAGTATAAGTATAGATGCCACACCTGTGTCAGGTAAAACTATGCTTTTCTTGAAAACAGCGCCATCTGTTGCATGTAAGAGCAACACACATACTATGCTAAATATGTTTCCATTCCATTTCATGTTTCTGATTGCATTCATAAATTGAATTTTAATTGATTTTAATTTATTTTCATTTTGATTTAATTATTTTATTTGAATTGTGTTAGAATTGAGCTGTGTTGTTTACCATACTGTTTATTTTGTGAGTATATTTTATTTTTATATTTTTCCATATTTTCATTTCATTTTTTAACTGTTTTTCTATATTTCAGTGACGGGAATATCAGATCACTTGATGTTCCCAATTTTATGAGGGAACATCAGACCATTTGGGAAGGCATCAGACGAGGGAGTGGGGAATGGTGGCGATGACGAGGGACAACGGAGTGGGTAATGGTGGGGATAGACGAGGGAATCGGGGAATGGAGAATGGTGGGGAGGACCAAGGGACAGGGACGGTTGCTGTGGCTCAGCAACGCACATCCGTTGCTGAGCCACAGCAACGCGTGGCCGGGTACTGCTAGACAACAAATAATCAGAATTAGTTATCAATCACTATCATAATTATCATCAAGTAATAATATTTCCCTGCATATAAACTATTACTCAACTAAATCTTACTTGAATAATATAACTTGTTACTATTATATTTATTAGATAAAATCCCAGTTATTTCTCTTAACTGTTTACAGTGCTAGGCTAAACTATGTACAGTGCTCGAACAGTGAACTAGTAATTTTATAGTCATGATGCTGTGTTTTTTAATATTTAATATTTTTGTACTATGTCACTGATGTGACAAAACATGTACATGTTGTTGCTATTATCAATAACCTAGTATACTTAAGAATAGTACCTGATCAACTCGTCACACAAACCTCCCAGGAGAGCAAGAGGAATCTTTGGCTGGACATTTGAGACAGCTAAAGCATCTTTTACTTGTTATAGTGCATGCTTATACCAATTTGGCACTTAGATAATTTGTTCATATAATAATTTCTAATCAACCAAGGTATTTTACCTCACAGTGTGTGTCCTTTTTGCAGTGGAAGGACTTTGACTTTATGTACATAGGGTAGACCGGAAAAATATCTTGATAAACGCCGTTCCCAACGTAAGTATGCATTATGAACTATATTGAGCAATATGAACTATATTGAGCAATATGAACTATATTGAGCAATATGAACTATATTGAGCAATATGAACTATATTGAGCAATATGAACTATATTGAGCAATATGAACTATCATTTAATTTTCCATTTCAGTCAAAGGAGGCTGGGCACAAGGGTTAACCTACATGACCATACCCCCCGCCCCTCCAACGTCTACCAGTCGTCCTGCTAAGTTTGGCACGCTAGCCCCGAGCGTTTGTCCTTCTATCATCAACAGACAAAAGAGCAAACATACTAGATGGAACATTACGTATTGCTTGGGTTATGAAGGCCACCTTGGTCGACCCTGTGCATGAGGCGATGTAGTGATTAGGTTGAACCAGTGACCATATCGACACTGTTATCAGAGGGTGGATAACATGTGCTCTGCTCATGTCGACTATGTGTCGGCGGTTGAACCATTGCCCATATCGATATTGTGTTCGAATTGGCCAAGTGCTATGTCACATGTTATGTGGGGACCGGTCGTGCCTGCGGCAGATGACGACAGCATACTGGACTTGTGATCCTGTGGTCCTGGGTTCGATCCCAGGCGCCGGCGAGAAACAATGGCAGACTTTCATCACACTATGCCCCTGTTACCTAGCAGTAAAATAGGTACCTGGGTGTTAGTCAGCTGTCATGGGCTGCTTCCTGGGGGTGGAGGCCTGGTCGAGGACCGGGCCGCGGAGACACTAAAAGCCCCGAAATCATCTCAATAACCTCAAGATAACCTAGTGCCCGGTGTTGACTTGGTGCCAGTGTCGACCAAGTGCTTGGGTCGATACGACATTGAGGTCGACACCGGAAAGGGTTAGTTATGACTGCCCTTAGTCAAGAATGTAAGACATGAACCAGCCCACCCTCCCACCGATCTCGGCGTGTGGGACATCGCTGTTCCAACCCAATCCATTTTTAATCAGATAACTGAATACGACCCCGGCCTGCCCTGCCCGTGTTGTTGCAATCACGGTTCAACGTTGGTTGAGAGAAGTCCCACTGTCTAGCCTGCAGCTTTGAACAGACCGAATTTATGTATAACAGAAAGGGTTCCCAGCGATGCTCGGGTTTATTGTCTCTATGTCTGCCACTGTGCCTCTCAAACTCTGTTTCTATATTTTTTTCTGTAACAGTCTATGTCTCTCCTCCACTCCACTTTCCTTCACTGTTTGTCTTCCAATCTCTGTCATTCTGTCATCCATTATCTATCTGTATTGTATATTTGTCTGTCTTCTTGGTCTCTCTCTTATTTCTCTCTCTTAATTTTNAAGAGTGTTTGTGAGAGGCAAGAGTGTTTGTGAGAAGCAAGAGTGTCTGGTGAGAGGCAAGAGTGTCTAGTGAGAGGCAAGAGTGTTTGTGAGAGGCAAGAGTGTTTGTGAGAGGCAAGAGTGTTTGTGAGAAGCAAGAGTGTCTGGTGAGAGGCAAGAGTGTCTAGTGAGAGGCAAGAGTGTTTGTGAGAGGCAAGAGTGTCTGGTGAGAGGCAAGAGTGTCTGGTGAGAGGCAAGAGTGTTTGTGAGAGGCAAGAGTGTTTGTGAGAGGCAAGAGTGTTTGTGATAGGCAAGAGTGTCTGGTGAGAGGCAAGAGTGTCTGGTGAGAGGCAAGAGTGTTTGTGAGAGGCAAGAGTGTTTGTGAGAGGCAAGAGTGTTTGTGTGAGGCAAGAGTGTTTGTGAGAGGCAAAAGTGTTTGTGAGAGGCAAGAGTGTCTGGTGTGAGGCAAAGTGTTTGGTGAGAGGCAAGAGTGTTTGTGAGAGGCAAGAGTGTTTGTGAGAGGCAAGAGTGTTTGGTGAGAGCAAGAGTGTTTGTGAGAGGCAAGAGTGTTGTGAGAGGCAAGAGTGTCTGGTGTGAGGCAAGAGTGTTTGGTGAGAGGCAAGAGTGTTTGTGAGAGGCAAGAGTGTTTGTGAGAGGCAAGAGTGTTTGGTGAGAGGCAAGAGTGTTTGGTGTGAGGCAAGAGTGTTTGTGAGAGGCAAGAGTGTTTGTGAGAGGCAAGAGTGTTTGTGAGAGGCAAGAGTGTTTGTGAGAGGCAAGAGTGTTTGGTGAGAAGCAAGAGTGTTTGTGAGAGGCAAGAGTGTTTGGTGAGAAGCAAGAGTGTTTGGTGGAGGCAAGAGTGTTTGTGAGAGGCAAGAGTGTCTGGTGAGAGGCAAGAGTGTTTGTGAGAGGCAAGAGTGTTTGTGAGAGGCAAGAGTGTTGGTGAGAAGCAAGAGTGTTTGTGAGAGGCAAGAGTGTTTGGTGAGAAGCAGAGTGTTTGGTGGAGGCAAGAGTGTTTGTGAGAGGCAAGAGTGTCTGGTGAGAGGCAAGAGTGTTTGTGAGAGGCAAGAGTGTTGTGAGAGGCAAGAGTGTCTGGTGAGAAGCAAGAGTGTTTGTGAGAGGCAAGAGTGTTTGTGAGAGGAGAGCAAGAGTGTTTGGTGAGAGGCAAGAGTGTTTGTGAGAGGCAAGAGTGTTTGTGAGAGGCAAGAGTGTTTGTGAGAGGCAAGAGTGTTTGTGAGAGGCAAGAGTGTCTGGTGTGAGGCAAGAGTGTTTGTGAGAGGCAAGAGTGTTTGTGAGAGGCAAGAGTGTTTGTGAGAGGCAAGAGTGTCTGGTGTGAGGCAAGAGTGTTGTGAGAGGCAAGAGTTTGTGAGAGGCAAGAGTGTGTGAGAGGCAAGAGTGTTTGTGAGAGGCAAGAGTGTCTGGTGTGAGGCAAGAGTGTTTGTGAGAGGCAAAAGTGTTTGTGAGAGGCAAGAGTGTTTGTGAGAGGCAAGAGTGTTTGTGAGAGGCAAGAGTGTCTGGTGTGAGGCAAGAGTGTTTGGTGAGAGGCAAGAGTGTTTGTGAGAGGCAAGAGTGTTTGTGAGAGGCAAGAGTGTTTGGTGAGAAGCAGAGTGTTTGTGAGAGGCAAGAGTGTTTGTGAGAGGCAAGAGTGTCTGGTGTGAGGCAAGAGTTTGGTGAGAGGCAAGAGTGTTTGTGAGAGGCAAGAGTGTTTGTGAGAGGCAAGAGTGTTTGGTGAGAGGCAAGAGTGTTGGTGTGAGGCAAGAGTGTTTGTGAGAGGCAAGAGTGTTGTGAGAGGCAAGAGTGTTTGTGAGAGGCAAGAGTGTTTGTGAGAGGCAAGAGTGTTTGGTGAGAAGCAAGAGTGTTTGTGAGAGGCAAGAGTGTTTGGTGAGAAGCAAGAGTGTTTGGTGGAGGCAAGAGTGTTNAAGAGTGTTTGTGAGAGGCAAGAGTGTTTGTGAGAAGCAAGAGTGTCTGGTGAGAGGCAAGAGTGTCTAGTGAGAGGCAAGAGTGTTTGTGAGAGGCAAGAGTGTTTGTGAGAGGCAAGAGTGTTTGTGAGAAGCAAGAGTGTCTGGTGAGAGGCAAGAGTGTCTAGTGAGAGGCAAGAGTGTTTGTGAGAGGCAAGAGTGTCTGGTGAGAGGCAAGAGTGTCTGGTGAGAGGCAAGAGTGTTTGTGAGAGGCAAGAGTGTTTGTGAGAGGCAAGAGTGTTTGTGATAGGCAAGAGTGTCTGGTGAGAGGCAAGAGTGTCTGGTGAGAGGCAAGAGTGTTTGTGAGAGGCAAGAGTGTTTGTGAGAGGCAAGAGTGTTTGTGTGAGGCAAGAGTGTTTGTGAGAGGCAAAAGTGTTTGTGAGAGGCAAGAGTGTCTGGTGTGAGGCAAGAGTGTTTGGTGAGAGGCAAGAGTGTTTGTGAGAGGCAAGAGTGTTTGTGAGAGGCAAGAGTGTTTGGTGAGAAGCAAGAGTGTTTGTGAGAGGCAAGAGTGTTTGTGAGAGGCAAGAGTGTCTGGTGTGAGGCAAGAGTGTTTGGTGAGAGGCAAGAGTGTTTGTGAGAGGCAAGAGTGTTTGTGAGAGGCAAGAGTGTTTGGTGAGAGGCAAGAGTGTTTGGTGTGAGGCAAGAGTGTTTGTGAGAGGCAAGAGTGTTTGTGAGAGGCAAGAGTGTTTGTGAGAGGCAAGAGTGTTTGTGAGAGGCAAGAGTGTTTGGTGAGAAGCAAGAGTGTTTGTGAGAGGCAAGAGTGTTTGGTGAGAAGCAAGAGTGTTTGGTGGAGGCAAGAGTGTTTGTGAGAGGCAAGAGTGTCTGGTGAGAGGCAAGAGTGTTTGTGAGAGGCAAGAGTGTTTGTGAGAGGCAAGAGTGTTTGGTGAGAAGCAAGAGTGTTTGTGAGAGGCAAGAGTGTTTGGTGAGAAGCAAGAGTGTTTGGTGGAGGCAAGAGTGTTTGTGAGAGGCAAGAGTGTCTGGTGAGAGGCAAGAGTGTTTGTGAGAGGCAAGAGTGTTTGTGAGAGGCAAGAGTGTCTGGTGAGAAGCAAGAGTGTTTGTGAGAGGCAAGAGTGTTTGTGAGAGGCAAGAGTGTTTGGTGAGAGGCAAGAGTGTTTGTGAGAGGCAAGAGTGTTTGTGAGAGGCAAGAGTGTTTGTGAGAGGCAAGAGTGTTTGTGAGAGGCAAGAGTGTCTGGTGTGAGGCAAGAGTGTTTGTGAGAGGCAAGAGTGTTTGTGAGAGGCAAGAGTGTTTGTGAGAGGCAAGAGTGTCTGGTGTGAGGCAAGAGTGTTTGTGAGAGGCAAGAGTGTTTGTGAGAGGCAAGAGTGTTTGTGAGAGGCAAGAGTGTTTGTGAGAGGCAAGAGTGTCTGGTGTGAGGCAAGAGTGTTTGTGAGAGGCAAAAGTGTTTGTGAGAGGCAAGAGTGTTTGTGAGAGGCAAGAGTGTTTGTGAGAGGCAAGAGTGTCTGGTGTGAGGCAAGAGTGTTTGGTGAGAGGCAAGAGTGTTTGTGAGAGGCAAGAGTGTTTGTGAGAGGCAAGAGTGTTTGGTGAGAAGCAAGAGTGTTTGTGAGAGGCAAGAGTGTTTGTGAGAGGCAAGAGTGTCTGGTGTGAGGCAAGAGTGTTTGGTGAGAGGCAAGAGTGTTTGTGAGAGGCAAGAGTGTTTGTGAGAGGCAAGAGTGTTTGGTGAGAGGCAAGAGTGTTTGGTGTGAGGCAAGAGTGTTTGTGAGAGGCAAGAGTGTTTGTGAGAGGCAAGAGTGTTTGTGAGAGGCAAGAGTGTTTGTGAGAGGCAAGAGTGTTTGGTGAGAAGCAAGAGTGTTTGTGAGAGGCAAGAGTGTTTGGTGAGAAGCAAGAGTGTTTGGTGGAGGCAAGAGTGTTTGTGAGAGGCAAGAGTGTCTGGTGAGAGGCAAGAGTGTTTGTGAGAGGCAAGAGTGTTTGTGAGAGGCAAGAGTGTTTGGTGAGAAGCAAGAGTGTTTGTGAGAGGCAAGAGTGTTTGGTGAGAAGCAAGAGTGTTTGGTGGAGGCAAGAGTGTTGTGAGAGGCAAGAGTGTCTGGTGAGAGGCAAGAGTGTTTGTGAGAGGCAAGAGTGTTTGTGAGAGGCAAGAGTGTCTGGTGAGAGGCAAGAGTGTTTGTGAGAGGCAAGAGTGTTTGTGAGAGGCAAGAGTGTTTGGTGAGAGGCAAGAGTGTTTGTGAGAGGCAAGAGTGTTTGTGAGAGGCAAGAGTGTTGTGAGAGGCAAGAGTGTTTGTGAGAGGCAAGAGTGTCTGGTGAGAGGCAAGAGTGTTTGTGAGAGGCAAGAGTGTTTGTGAGAGGCAAGAGTGTTTGTGAGAGGCAAGAGTGTTTGTGAGAGGCAAGAGTGTCTGGTGAGAGGCAAGAGTGTTTGTGAGAGGCAAGAGTGTTTGTGAGAGGCAAGAGTGTTTGTGAGAGGCAAGAGTGTTTGGTGAGAGGCAAGAGTGTTTGGTGAGAGGCAAGAGTGTTTGTGAGAGGCAAGAGTGTTGTGAGAGGCAAGAGTGTTTGTGAGAGGCAAGAGTGTTGTGTGAGAGCAAGAGTGTTTGGTGAGAGGCAAGAGTGTTTGGTGAGAGGCAAGAGTGTTTGTGAGAGGCAAGAGTGTTTGGTGAGAGGCAAGAGTGTTTGTGAGAGGCAAGAGTGTTTGTGAGAGGCAAGAGTGTTTGGTGAGAGGCAAGAGTGTTTGTGAGAGGCAAGAGTGTTTGGTGAGAGGCAAGAGTGTTGGTGAGAGGCAAGAGTGTTTGTGAGAGGCAAGAGTGTTTGGAGAGGCAAGAGTGTTTGTGAGAGGCAAGAGTGTTTGTGAGAGGCAAGAGTGTTGGTGAGAGGCAAGAGTGTTTGTGAGAGGCAAGAGTGTTTGTGAGAGGCAAGAGTGTTTGGTGAGAGGCAAGAGTGTTTGGTGAGAGGCAAGAGTGTTGTGAGAGGCAAGAGTGTTTGTGAGAGGCAAGAGTGTTTGTGAGAGGCAAGAGTGTCTGGTGTGAGGCAAGAGTGTTTGTGAGAGGCAAGAGTGTTTGTGAGAGGCAAGAGTGTTTGTGAGAGGCAAGAGTGTTTGTGAGAGGCAAGAGTGTTTGGTGAGAGGCAAGAGTGTTTGTGAGAGGCAAGAGTGTTTGTGAGAGGCAAGAGTGTTTGTGAGAGGCAAGAGTGTTTGGTGTGAGAGCAAGAGTGTCTGGTGAGAGGCAAGAGTGTTTGTGAGAGGCAAGAGTGTTTGTGAGAGGCAAGAGTGTTTGTGAGAGGCAAGAGGTTTGGTGAGAGGCAAGAGTGTTTGTGAGAGGCAAGAGTGTTTGTGAGAGGCAAGAGTGTTTGTGTGAGAGGCAAGAGTGTTTGGTGAGAGGCAAGAGTGTTTGTGAGAGGCAAGAGTGTTTGTGAGAGGCAAGAGTGTTTGTGAGAGAATACCTTGCCGAGTCACTGTAGAACATAAGCAATGGTACCCAC
>WNGS01113158.1:15115443-15129203 GCA_020271785.1 Procambarus virginalis | reverse complement strand
CACACCTCCTTGTCACCTCCTTGTCACTTTCTGTGTACTTGTCCTCGCCCGTTCTAAGTTTCATCACCTGTTCCTTCTCTGCTGTTTTCCTTCTGATGTGACTGTGTAGTAGATTTGGTTCGATCTTGGCTCTATTAGCTTTATCATTTTCATACCTTTTCTCGGCTTCTCTTCTCACACTACCATACTCGATTTTGGTTCTCTGGTATCTCTCTGCTTTCTGGTGTTGTGTTATTTCGGAAGCTCCTCCATGACCTTTTGTTCAGTTCCTTTGCTTTCATACATGCCTTATTAAACCACAGATTCTTCTTTTGCTTCTCGTTTTTTTCTTGCCGAGTCTGGATAAACCTGTTTACTGTCTCCTGACACTTTTGGGTGACATAATCCAGCATGTCTTGTACAGCCTTTTTTCTGAGTTCTGTTACCATAGTATATCCCTTAGAAATTTTCTCATTTCCTCATAATTTCCCTTTCGGTATGCCAGCCCTTTGTTTCCCAGTTCTGCTTTGAGGGAACTAATTCCTAGCTCTACCAGGTACTCAAAAATCAATACACTGTGGTCACTCATTTCCAAGGGGCTTCCAACTTAACTTCCCTTATATCCGACTTATTTAGGGTAAATATCAGATCAAGCATGGCTGGTTCATCCCCTCCTCTCATTCTTGTCGGTCCCTTGACGTGTTGACTTAGAAAGTTTCTTGTTGCCACGTCCAGCAGCTTAGCTCTCCATGTGTCCGGTCCTCCATGTGGGTCTCTGTTCTAATCAATCACCCCGTGGTTGAAGTCTCTCATGATTAGCAGTCTGGATCCGTTCCTGCTAGCTACAGAAGCTGCTCTCTCTATTATATTGATAGGGGCCATTTTGTTTCATATTCATATTCCTGTCTGGGTCTTCTGTCGTTTGGTGGGGTTTATATATGACTACTACTATAATTTATATTGCTATTCTATTGCTATGGTACCTGTTATGTAGTCACTGAAATCTTCATAGTCCTGAATAATCATCTCTTCTAAACTGCACCCTTTTCTTAACTGCAAAGCTATATCACCTTCGCCTCTCCCTTCTCTCTCTTTCCTCACTACATAGTAGTCCTGTGGAAACAATGCATTTGTTATGGTTTTCTTTAGCTTTTTTCTATGAGTGCTATTATGTCTGGGTTTTCTTCTAGTGCCCATTCTTCATGTTCACTTGTTTTATTTGTAAGCCCATCTATGTTAGTGTACATTGCCTTGAAGCTCACTTTCTTCTGTTCATTCTCATGTCCTCTTCGTGGTGAGCGCTCTACTGATGGAGGAAGCTGTTCCATAGGTGTGAAGATCTGTGAGGTGAATAAAAGGGTCTTGGCGGGTTCTGGGGTGGGGTGGGGGTCAAGGGAAGGGAGACAGGATGGGTATGGGAAAGGAGGTAGGGGGGATATGGAGGATAAGGGGTGAGGGGGGAGGAGGTATAGGGAAGGTATTGGATGAAGGGGAAGGGGGGACACGGTGGGACGGAATTTAGGTTAGGTGAGCATTTGAGTGGGGGCAGGTAGGGTGAGGGGTAAGAAGGGTTTCTATGCAGAGGACGGGGGTGGTGTTGCCCTCCCCTCTGGTGTTGCTAGGATGCTGGTTGTGGGTTAACTCCTTGTCTCTGGGAATGTAGTGTTGGGGGCTGTGATTTCCTGGTTTACTTCTCTCTACCTGCGCTTCTTCCTTGCCTTTGTCGCCTTTCTGTCTTCCTCTGCCGTAAGTGTGTGTACTCACCCCACTTGTACTCACCTAGTTGTGCTTGCGAGAGTTGAGCTTTGCCTCTTTGATCCCGCCTCTCAACTGTCAATCAACTGGTGTACAGATTGCCGAGCCTACTGAGCTCTATCATATCTACATTTGAAACTGTGTATGGAGTCAGCCTCCACTACATCACTTCCTAATGCCTTCCATTTATTAACTACTCTGACACTGAAAAAATTCTTTCTAACGTCTCTGTGGCTCATCTGGGTACTAAGTTTCCACCTGTGTCCCCTTGTTCGTGTTCTACCTGTGCTGAAGAGTTTGTCTTTGTCCACTCTGTCAATTCCCCTGAGAATTTTGTAGGTGGTTATCATGTCTCCCCTTACTCTTCTGTTTTCCAGGGATGTGAGGTTCAGCTCCTTTAGCCTTTCCTCGTAGCTCATTCCTCTCAGTTCCGGGACGAGTCTGGTGGCATACCGCTGAATCTTCTCTAACTTTGTCTTGTGTTTAACTAGGTATGGACTCCAGGCTGGAGCTGCATATTCCAGGATTGGTCTGACATAAGTGGCATACAGGGTTCTGAACGATTCCTTACCCAAGTTTCTAAAGGCAGTTCTTATGTTGGCCAGTCTAGCATATGCCGCTGATGATATTCTTTTGATGTGGGCCTCTGGGGACAGGTTCAGTGTGATATCAACCCCAAGATCTTTCTCTCTATTTGACTCTTGCAGGATTTCACCTCCCAGATGATACCTTGTGTTCAGCCTCCTGCTCCCTTCGCCTAATTTCATTACTTTACACTTTCCTGAGTTGAACTTTAGCAGCCATTTTCTAGACCATTCCTGCAGTTTGTCCAGGTCGTTCTGTAGTCTCTGTCTATCTTCATCTGTCTTGATTCTTCTCATAATTTTTGCATCATCAGCAAACATTGAGAGGAATGGGTCTGTACCCTCCGGAAGATCGTTTACATATATTAGAAACAGGATGTGTCCAAGTACTGAGCCCTGTGGGACTCTGCTCGTGACATCTCGCGACTCTGATGTCTCACCCCTCACAGTTGCTTGCTGTTTCCTGTTGCTTAAGTACTCCCTTATTCACTGGAGCACCTTCCCTTTTACTCCTGCCTGTTGCTCCAACTTTCTTAACAGCATTTGATGGGGTACTGTGTCAAAGGTTTTCTGGCAGTCCAGGAAAATGCAGTCTGCCCACCCGTCTATTTCCTGCCTAATTTTTGTAGCCTGGTCATAGAATTCTACGAAACCTGTGAGGCACGATTTACCATCTCTGAACCCATGTTGGTTGTTGGTTACAAAACTATTTCCCTCCAGATGTTCTACGTGCCTTTTCCTCACGATGTTCTCCATCGCCTTGCATGGTATACAAGTTAGGGAAATTGACCTGTAATTCAGTGTCTCATGCCTGTCACCCTTCTTGTATATTGGGACTACGTTAACTGTCTTCCAACTTTCTGGTAGGTCTCCTGTCTCCAGTGACCTGTTATACACCATAGAGAGTGACAAGCTTAGTGCATCTGCACCTTCCTTTAGTATCCATGGAGAGATTCTGTCAGGCCCAACAGCCTTTGTCCCATTCAGCTCCAACAGACACCTTTTGACCTCATTACTGGCGAGGTCCAATTCCTCCAAAGATTGCTAGGTTTGCCTTCGCCTCATTTTGTGCAGAGGCTTCTCCTTGTTCTGTTGTAGAGACCTCCTGGAATCTCTTGTTGAGTTCTTCACACACCTTGTCATTCTCTGTGTATCTGTTCTCCCCTTTTCTCAGTTTCATCACTTGTTCCTTCACTGCTGTTTTCCTTCTGATGTGGCTGTGGACCAACTTTGGTTAGGTCTTGGCTTTACTCGCAATGTCATTCTCATACTTTCTCTCTGCTTCCCTCCTCACTCTGAGGTACTCATTTCTGGCCCTCTGGTATTTCTCCCTGCTCTCGGGTGTTCTGTTATTTCTGTAGTTTCTCCATGTTCATTTCCTCAGTTGCTTCGCTACTTTACATTCCTGGTTGAACCATTCCTGGTTGTTTTTCGTTTTTCTCCTTTTGGACCGGGATAAATCTGTTTTCAGCTTCCTGGCACTGTCTGGGTGACATACTCCATCATATCCTGTACAGTCTTGTCTCTAAGTTCTGTTTCCTATGATATTCCCCTTAGGAAGTTCCTCATCTTGTCATATTTTCCGCTTCGGTAAATTTAGTCTTTTCTCTTCTGATACCTTCCTTGGATAGGTTATCCCTACCTCCACCAAGAACTCAAATGTCAATACAATGTGGTCACTCATTCGTATGGGGGCTTCAAATTTGAGTGTGTGTGAGTGTGTGTGTGTGTGTGTGTGTGTGTGTGTGTGTGTGTGTGTGTGTGTGTGTGTGTGTGTGTGTGTGTGTGTGTGTGTGTGTGTGTGTGTGTACTCACCTAGTTGTATTCACCTAGTTGTATTCACCTAGTTGTGTTTGCGGGGGTTGAGCTCTGGCTCTTTGGTCCCGCCTCTCAACTGTCAATCAACAGGTGTACAGATTCCTGAGCCTATTGGGCTCTATCATATCTACACTTGAAACTGTGTATGGAGTCAGCCTCCACCACATCACTTCCTAATGCATTCCATTTGTGTTACCACTCTGACACTAAAAAAGTTCTTTCTAATATCTCTGTGGCTCATTTGGGCACTCAGTTTCCACCTGTGTCCCCTTGTGCGTGTGCCCCTTGTGTTAAATAGCCTGTCTTTATCTACCCAATCAATTCCCTTCAGAATCTTGAATGTGGTGATCATGTCCCCCATAACTCTTCTGTCTTCTAGCGAAGTGAGGTTTAATTCCCGTAGTCTCTCCTCGTAGCTCATACCTCTCAGCTCGGGTACTAGTCTGGTGGCAAACCTTTGAACCTTTTCCAGTTTAGTCTTATCCTTGACTAGATATGGACTCCATGCTGGGGCTGCATACTCCAGGATTGGCCTGACATATGTGGTATACAAAGTTCTGAGTGATACTTTACACAAGTTTCTGAATGCCGTTCGTATGTTGGCCAGCCTGGCATATGCTGCTGATGTTATCCTCTTGATATGTGCTGCAGGAGACAGGTCTGGCGTGATATCAACCCCCAAGTCTTTTTCTTTCTCTGACTCCTGAAGAATTTCCTCTCCCAGATGATACCTTGTATCTGGCCTCCTGCTCCCTACACCTATCTTCATTACAGTACATTTGGTTGGGTTAAACTCTAACACCCATTTGTTCGACCATTCCTTCAGCTTGTCTAGGTCTTCTTTAAGCCTCAAACAGTCCTCTTCTGTTTTAATCCTTCTCATAATTTTGGCATCTTCTGCAAACATTGAGAGAAATGAGTCTATACCCTCCGGGAGATCATTTACATATATCAGAAACAAGATAGGACCGAGTACAGAGCCCTGAGGGACTCCACTGGTGTCTCTCCAGCTTATGTACCAGCCTCTTATGCGGTACTGTGTCAAAGGCTTTCCGACAATCCAAGAAAATGCAGTCCGCCCAGCCCTCTCTTTCTTGCTTAATCTTTGTCACCTGGCATTCGTAAGAATTCTATCAAGCCTGTAAGGCTAGATTTAGCCTCCCTGAACCCATGTTGGCGATTTGTCACGAAGTCCCTTCTCTCCAGATGTGTTACCAGTTTTTTTCTCACGATCTTCTCCATCACCTTGCATGGTATATAAGTCAAGGACACTGACCTGTAGTTCAGTGCCTCTTGCCTGTCGCCTTTTTTGTATATTGGGACCACATTTGCCGTCTTCCATATTTCTGGTAGGTCTCCCGTCTCAAGTGACTTATTATACACTATGGAGAGTGGCAAGCAAAGTGCCTCTGCACACTCTTTCAGAATCCATGGTGAGATCCCATCTGGACCAACAGCCTTTCTAACATCCAGATCCAGCAGGTGTCTCTTGACCTCCTCTCTCGTAATTTCGAACTCTTCCAAGGCCGCTTGGTTAACTTCCCTTTCTCCTAGCACAGTGACCTCACCTTGTTCTATTGTGAAGACCTCCTGTGTGTGTGTGTGTGTGTGTGTGTGTGTGTGTGTGTGTGTGTGTGTGTGTGTGTGTGTGTGTGTGTGTGTGTGTGTGTGTGTGTGTGTGTGTGTGTGTGTGTGTGTGTGTGTGTGTGTGTACAAAATGGAATACCGCTGTAGGAATACAAAGTGGTCTAAGTATCCCATGTCCCGGAGTTGGTAAAAGGAGCAGGCCGTGGGTGGGGAGAGGTCGAGGAACTTACTTGCACAGGAGGGCCCCTTGCCGTGGTAGATGTAGGAGGGACAGCTTCTCTTGAGCTGGGTGTTGGGGGGCGTGGCGGGCCAGCACTGCCACCCGTCCCAAGTGTTGGGACAGTTACCTGCAGGAGAAACGTGTAAGTTACAGCATTTCATAACCAGCATTAGCAAGAACTCGTGTAGTCTGTGCCCTGAACTTTCAATCAAATTTGAAAGTTTGTCCAGAAGGGAGAGTTTATTGGGCAGCGCCACTCATCCTGTGATCGAGCACACTACTATAGCAGCATGTACAACACACCAAAAATAAGTAAACTCGCTGGGTTGTTCATCCTGTCATCGTACCCAGACATAGCTGAGACTTGCTTAACTACTTCAAGCAAACAATTCATCAAACAAGAAGATTAACATTTACCAACTCCTAAACTTATCTTATCTTCCGAGTGCAAAGTGAGGGAATCATTTAAAAACATTATCAATAACTGACAAATAGGGTTTTCCTTATTCAAAATATGGTATTTATTATTCTAATCTTTCAAATATCGTTTAGATGGGCACAGTCTCTTAAGTAGCAGTCAAGGCGGTGTCCGTCACTTTTACTACAGATTCTGCAGCTCTGCTGCTCAGCTGTTGTTTCCATCTTGAATCTCCATGGGTATTTGTGTTTACTTAGAATTCTCGCGATTACTGATTTTCATCGGCCAAAGTTTTGAAATCGGCTGTGCTCCGTCACCTACACCGAGGAGACGGTCCTTATCACTGACCTCACTGCTACCACTCCGTATCCACTCGCCAGAGTCCACATGGACTGTTCTTTCATGAAAGGTAAAGTCCAAGTTGCCATCCAGGAAAAGCCTTTTCCTATGTCGAGGGACATAGGCTCCTATGAGGGAGCCAGTCGGCCGAGCGGACAGCACGCTGGACTTGTGATCCTGTGGTCCTGGGTTCGATCCCAGGCGCCGGCGAGAAACAATGGGCAGAGTTTCTTTCACTCTATGCCCCTGTTACCTAGCAGTAAAATAGGTACCTGGGTGTTAGTCAGCTGTCACGGGCTGCTTCCTGGGGGGTGGAGGCCTGGTCGAGGACCGGGCCGCGGGGACACTAAAAAGCCCCGAAATCATCTCAAGATAACCTCAAGAAGAGATGTCAGGGTACAACTTCTGGGCAACGACTTGGCCGAAGATCTACAGCCTTCCAACTTGATCATCATGGACAAACCCTAGGTTTGTGACTCTGTCGTGGAAGACCCCATCCTGAAGTATATTCCAGCAGAGGTCCAAGAAAGTGATGAAGTCTCTCCTCCGGTTGTGGTGACAACCCGTGCGCAAGCTGCACGCCTGCCAACAGCTGACTCTGCTTCAACAGCTGTCCCTCAAGACCATCAGAATCTACCACTGAATCTTACTGTGCTGGAGTTCCGTAAGTGGCAGAGGGAGGATCCCTCATTATCACCATTATTCTTCCAGGCCGAGACTCGTTCTGATAGTATTCCTGGGTTCTTTAAAGAGAATCAGTTGCTCTACCGCAGGTACCGACCCAGCAAACAAGCAGAGGATGACGATTGGGCTAATGTCGATCAACTAGTAGTTCCCACGAGCCTACGGCCCAATATTCTACACCTGGCCCACGGAGAGCTTTCTCACTACGGTTTTAATAAAACCTATCACGCCATCCGACAAGACTATTACTGGCCAGGTATGATTAAAGATGTAAAAACTTATGTACAACAGTGTCATACATGTCAGATGGCAGGAAAACCTAACATCTCTATTCCCAAGGCTCTTTTAATTCCTATCCCGGTGCCTTTGGAACCCTTTCACAGACTCATCATAGACTGTGTTGGTCCTTTACCCCAGACCAGTTCCGGCAACGCTTATATACTAACCATCCTGTGTCCAACCACCAGATTCCCCATAGCAGTTCCTGTAAAGAACATTACGGCTGCTACTGTGGTGAAGCAACTGTTGAAGATCTTTACACAATATGGATTTCCTCTGGAGATTCAAAGTGACTGTGGCACCAACTTCACCAGTGATCTCTTCAAGAAGACACCGGAAGAATTCAACATCACTCAGGTATTGTCCAGCACCTATCATCCTGCTTCACAGGGTTCTCTTGAACGTAGTCACCAGACTATAAAATCACTCCTTAAGGAATTTTGCAATGAAACTATAAAAGACTGGGATAAACAACTTGACATCATCATGTGCATTTTAAGAAGTCTCCCAAATGAGTCTCTAGGAGTGTCTCCTTATGAGATGCTTTACAGACGTAAGTGCCGTACTCCTCTTAAAGCTTTTAAAGACTCTCTACGTAATGCCACCTTCAGTGACCCTCTGCATGTGGTCCAGTTTCTTCAAAACTTAATTAAAGCACATTCTAGAGAGAGTGCATAAATTTGCCAACGATAATTTATTAAAAGCTCAAGATAGGATGAAGACTCATTTTGACAAACATAGTAAAATCAGGAAATTTAAAGCAGGAGACTTCGTTTTAGCAAATTTTCCGATCCCTGGTTCTCCATTATAAAATAAGTTTTCAGGACCTTACCGCATCAAGGAGTGCAGAAATAACCACAACTACGTTCTTGAGACTCCAAATAGGCAGCGGAGGACCCAGTTGTGCCACGTCAATCTTTTGAAGGAATATAAAGGTTCACCCCCCCACTGTGCTAGTATCTCACTCCACTCTTCAAGATCCATACCTCCACAGTGAGACCTTCCCTGCTTCTCCTCCCGAAAGCACTAACTCTAAGTCAGTGCCTTCCAACTCGGAAATTCTTACAGATCTTCCTAAATATTTTCAGGACTGTAACAGTGCTCCTCTCATCAGAGTGTTCCAAGAACATCAGAAGTTGTTCAGCAATGATCCCCAGGAATGTAATGTGGTTCAACACGACATCCAGCTACTTCCTGATACCCGGCCGATTCGTCAACCCTTCTACCGCATCAGCCCGTACAAAAAGGAAGTTATGCGTACTGAGGTACAGTACCTTCTGGATCATGGGCTGGCCACTCCTTGGGCCTCACCCTGCATCTTGGTGCCGAAACCTCACGGTAAAGTACGATTATGTACAGACTATAGGAAACTGTATCTCGTGACCGTCAAGGATGCTTACCCTTTACCTTGTATAGATGATATGATATCCTTGACGCAGTAGGTAATGCTACTTATCTTTCCCAAATTGACTTGTTAAAGGGCTATTATCAGATTAGTCTGACAGAGCGGACCAAGGAAATATCTGCCTTCAACACTCCTTTTGGCCTGTACAGATATGAACGCCTTCCTTTTGGACTGTGTAATCCCCCGGCCACCTTTCAGCGAGCTGTCAACCGTGTCATCCATGGCCTAGATCACACCTACGCATACTTGGATAACATCGTTGTGGCAACCGACACCTGGAACGAACATCTGCTCCAGCTGCAACGATTGTTCTCCAAGCTGCTGACAGCTGGCCTTACCATCAACTTGTGCAAGTCCACCTTTGCTAAAGGTAAAGTGCGTTATATTGGTCATGTAATAGGAAGTGGCAGCCTAGCTCCTTTAGCCATTCACACTCAAGCCATTCAGCATTACCCACAACCTACAACCAGGAAGCAGCTCCTGCGCTTCCTTGGCCTTGCATTTTACTATCATAGGTTTGTGAAAAATTTTAGTACGGTAGCGACACCACTGATTAATCTGACCAGCCCCAAGCAACGGTATCATTGGACCATTCAACAGACCGTTGCCTTTAAACAACTCAAAACTCTACTATGTTCTAATCCCATTCTCGCCTCTCCAGATATTACGAAGCCCTTCATCATCAATGTCGACGCAAGTGGCACCGGCATCGGGGGCGTTCTAATGCAACAACGTGGTGAAGAGGTTCTTCCTGTCAGCTACTACAGCTACAAGTTCAAGCCTCATCAAAAGAACTATAGCACCATAGAAAAGGAACTCCACTCCATCGTCCTGAACCTGCAACATTTCGAACCTTACCTACAGGGTAATCGGTCTATTACCATCTACTCAGACCACAATCCCCTACGAGTTCTGCAACAAGCCCAATTCAGCAATCAACGTCTTCTATGCTGGGCTTTGTATCTGCAGAACTTTAACTTGGAGATCTTCTTCATTAAAGGCTCAGATAACATCATAGCCGACGCCCTCTCCAGAGTCTACGAGGTAGAGGCAGCAACTCCTACCACTCTACCGTCTAATGAAGTAACTTAACCCATAAGAGCAGGCTTCGGGGGAGAGCTGTGACAGTAATCTTTCAAGAGAGATTTAGCCTACTCTTTCCTACATCTCGTTACTTCTATACGTCTGCAACATCAAGATACCACATTCAAGAATATTATAGAAGTGGAATAACAGACATCTCTACCAAGGGGTACATTCACTCCACTCCCCCCTCCTCGCTTTTGCCGCACCACCCTCGTCAATCACCAAACTACCACTTCAAGCCAACGCTCTCCCCATTGGTGAATCAGCAACTTCACGTGACTCCAGCGCCATCTGCTCGCCAATATATAGTCTTGCACGAACAGTTGGCCTCAGAATATTCTTTGTGCTCTAGAGCTGACGCTTCTATCTAAGCATACGTCCTGTATACTAAGTGGAGGTTTCAACCAGCCATTATTTTCAGCACCATTTACAAATTTTTTTGTCTTGCTAAATTGTAGAGTAACGTAACCATTATTTTATTTTATATTGTGTTTTATCTTTGTTTTGATCAGCACTGTACATAGCCAAGGGATTATCTTTATTTTGTTTCTGTTTGTTTAAAGTAAATTAAAGTTTCATTATTTATAAAATTTGTTTTCCCTCACACTTTGCCACAGGATGACAACTGCCAAGCAGTCAACATTATTTTTTACTCTTTTTTTTCTAATGTGATTGGCATTTCCACCAGCCATAGAGAAGACTGCCTTAACACCTACATTTCTCGTCACATTAGGTAAATAATAAGCACCATTGTTGTAGTTGTTTTAGATTTAGCTACTCAGAATGAAATTTCCATGTAGCATGGGCTATGGTGAGCCCATAATTGAGTTCGGTTATTCGCGATAACCTTGTTACTGTGATATTTGAATCCAAGTTTTAAATGGAGGTGGGGTTTGCTCCTTTTTCCCCTGTTTCTTTTTCGCTTCTGTTTTAGTGCACTGGTTTCAGTCTAGTTTTTAATAACATTATCTTGGTGGCGGATGTAGATGTAGAATATTCACTAGTGAGTCTCATTCCTCAACGGCTATCCTAATCATTGTAGTCACTGTGGACTGTTCATCTAATGCAGCTGCTGTCGTTGGATTAATGTTGAGTTTGATGCGCAGAGCTTCAGTCGCTTCATATTCCAGTAAGTAGTACAATAGTGGCGCCTCTGCTTCTTTTCCACAGATATGACACTTTTTAATTATTGGGTTTATTACCTCCCAGCAGCGCTTGTAAACATGTCTAAGTTTGTGTATGGCTACTGCAATTTCTCTGGATATCTTTTTGTCAGGCTTGAATGAGTAGTACCCAGTGGCTTGTTCGTACCATATCCCAGTGGATCTTCCTGCCGCTACTTTGGCTCTGTGGCGACTTTTGATAGTTGGGAGAATTTTCTTCTTGATGTGCTCTTTAATCTGTGAAATACTTGGAAGCATTTGAACCTGTACAACTGGTAGAGTACTGGCAGTTTTTGCTAGTGAATCTGTCTTTTCATTACCATCTATGCCAATGTGACTTGGTATGCAATTTAGAGTGACTGACAGCCCTATATTATGTGCTTCTTTTCTTATATGTTGGATTTCTGTGAGGAGTTGTATATTATCTCTGTGCTGACTGGATAACAATGCCTGGAGCAAAGATTTAGAGTCAGTATGAATGATGACATCATGTATATTATTCTCAATTGTATAGTTTATTGCCTCCTTCAGGGCATATAATTCTGTTTGCAATGTTGAGCATCCAATATTCATGCTCCAGTAAGCTTAATGGTTGTTAGTGTAAACTGCTCTTTCTTGATCAACTGAACCGTCTGTGAAGATGTAAGTCGTTGTAGGTCTCGAGATGGTTTCCACTTATTGTTCTACTACTTCCTTGAGCCTCTGCGAGTCACATGCTGTTTTTTTAACTGGTAATCCTTAAATAATTATCTTTAAACTCGATTCTTCCCATGGAGGAGGCTGCCGAGAGTGTTGATATGGTCTATCTTCCTCTTTGTTTTAATGGTCGATTTCAAGTCCAATTTCTCTTGAATTGATCAGATTATCCGTAATAAGCACAAGAACTGACCAGCCCTTATAGTCGATCATTGGTGAGGTGGTCATAGTACCGTGTATGTTTAGTGGTGATCCTGGGTGGCATGGGTTCGTGTCCTGGCCAGGTCATTTAGAGTTCTCAGCCTATATATTATATTTATATATTATATATATATATATATGATATATATATATAATATATATATATATATATATATATATATATATATTATATATATATATATATATATATATTAGGGTACCACCTCTGGTGCAATTGCAGGGACCCACATCCTCGAAGAAGAAAACAAAGAGCATTCAGAGAAGATCTTGTGGATTCTCACTGAATACTTAATTCTTTTCTTCTCCTACCACCCCTATTATTTTTTTGTATGTTTTGTTTTATTTTATTGCAATGCTACAGTTTACAGAGAACACACACACACACACACAAATATATAACAATTAAACAATCAGCGTTCGAAGACCTCGTCCAGCTCCTCGGAGGTTGGGTGCGTACCCAGGATACAGCACGCATTTCCCCTCTGCACTGCGACACTGAGGCGCTGGAATAGGAAACTGGCTGCTCGTGGGTCTCTAGTTTTCCCAATGAGTTCCTCACCAACCTCCTTTAAAAACTTGAGTGCACATTTACCCCAGGCGCCCAGAGTCTCTGAGCCTATCGGCACGAACCTGTAACACGTTCTAGGTTCTGTACTGTGGATTTTCTGGGTCTCCTGAAGGTGGCTGCCCCACCTCCCTCCGCTGAGCTGTAACGTAAATAGGTATCAGCCAATGTAGATGCACAGGTGTAATCCCATACGACCTGTTTACCTTCCCTCCATGGCTGCAGGGTGACTCCATCTGGGCGTTTTTGGCTGTTGTCAGGTCTGCACAGCTGGGGTTCCCTTTGTGCTGGACACCCAGCTGTAGCCAAACTTCTCTTGATGATGTCATTGACTGCCTCGTGTCTGGCAATCTTTCCCTGTGTCTTACGACAGATGAGACCATGGCTGCCGTATTGGTCTGCCCGTGCCTGGCCGCAAATACACCGGTGCTCGGTGGAGATAGGGGCGGCAAGGCGCAGAGCAACACCAATACTTAGGGCCCGATGATCCAGCGGGTGCCCAAGGCGGAATTAGGGACTGCCAACAGGAAGTCCCCAGCATGGGGGGCTTGCACAGCTAGGAGACGCGCTCTGTCCTCTGAGAAGCTACGTCAGCAATGCTTTGGCGATGTTCTCCACTATAGGGCTATCCCATTTGGCCTGTTTACCGTCGTTTGGACAAGTTGGTCGGGTGTGGTGAATTGGCGAGTGTGTCCCACCGACCAGCTCCTTCCACAAATTGGGATCACGAATCCCAATGGAGTTCCTTAGGTATTCTGGTAGTATTTCCTTCACTAATTCACTTGTAGCACTGGTCGAGGATAAGAATGCCGGCAATGTTAACTGTGTCGCCTTGCGAATACCTATACCCCCGAGTCTAACTGGGAGCGTTGCTTGGTCCCACTGGTCATCTTGCAGGGAGAGGTTTAACACTTTCATAGTTATTGTCTTTAGGAGTGAATCGTATTCCGTTATTTTGGG
>WNGS01113158.1:15097444-15113833 GCA_020271785.1 Procambarus virginalis | reverse complement strand
AATGAAAATAATCACGATAATTAATATCAATATATAATAATTATTATTATTAACATACAGAAATCACACTAACATGATATATATCAATAGGAAAAATCCACTAAGGCTAAGAGGTGGGCGAGGACCTGCGAGCAAGGCATTACCAGCAGACTTGCTGGCACTCCAGGAGTCTAGACATTACCAGAAAAAAATTCAGACTTCCTGTGATTTCAGTAGAAATTGAGTTATATTAACGGATTTAATAATTCTACATCAACGGATTTTTCTCATTGATGCAGTCACGTTAGTGTGATTACTCTGTGTATAATTGTTATTATTATAATCATTATTATTCAACGCGTTCAATGATCCGGCTTATTGGATTGTACACATCCATAGACAGTCAGTGGGACGATAACTACACATCCAAGGCAACCAATGTGATCATTTTACGCATCCACCGGCCATCTAACATGCCCACCGGTCATGCTAGTGGAGAGGCGTCTTACTATATGTTGTGTTCGCGCCACACATCTCGAGCAAGAATGCTGTTTTAGGGACTGTGTTTACGGAGATATGAGCTTCTGAGCCAAATTTTAGTGACCAGAGATGATGGTGCCATGGAATCCTTAACTGTTCGCTTCTGTTCACCCAGCAGTAATTGGGTACCTGGTTGTTAAGCTAATAACGGACTGTGTTCAAGCAGAAGAATATAGTGGATAAGGCTTATCATGAGCTATGGTCAGGGAAAAGCTCTCAGCCTGTTAATATGAGTGAGAAATCGTCTGTTCGTGTACGTACTCACTCAAGTGAAAACAAACAAATTTGGAAAGACACTTGACATAAATATCAGAGAACACGGATGAACACATGGAAGGACACTTCCCCGCTCTGACAAACATAGTTATCTTTGCAACACAAATAAGTTATAATGTGAAGAAGATGGAGAACGGAGTTCAAGGCTTCACAAAGGACATTGAGTGATGTTATATCTGAGAACTCACTTGTATGAGAAGAAAATGCAGAGGGCAGGGAAAGGGAGGCGACGGAGATGCTGTAGGCGGGCGATGTGAACGTAGAGGCGCCGGTGGATGTTCTCCTCGACGCTGCACGAGAGTAGTGCTCCACTCGTGTTGTCCCGCCCTCCGGTACCACCCTCCCTCACTCTCACACCTCTTGCTCGCCTCCTCTGTGTGTGTGAGAGAGAGAGAGGAGAGAGAGACAGAGACAGAGACAAGAGACAGAGAGAGAGAGAGAGAGAGAGAGAGAGAGAGAGAGAGAGAGAGAGAGAAGAGAGAGAGAGAGATAGAGAGAGAGAGAGAGAGAGGAGAGAGAGAGGACAGACAGACAGACAGACAGACAGACAGACAGACAGACAGACAGAGAGGGAGGAGGGAGGAGGAAAGATGTTAGATGAGAGTCTCACAGTGTAACTAAACGCACAGACGCCTCCGCTCTCACGCTTTTTTTCCAGATCTCTCCAAAGCATTACCAGAGATGAATGCTCCAAGTATTTAAAAGAATTGCTAAACATAGACGTATATCCAGTCATTGCAGATACTTACATATACATACATGTATATACATATAAGATGTGTGCTAATAAGTCAAGTTGCCTTAGAAGCCGAATATTTTGAATTATAATTTGTGTTCAATTTTTGTTCTTTTATGGAATGATTAACCTTCCATTACATTATATATATAATTTGTTTTCTTTGGGTGAAAACTAACATTGAAATTTGATTAAAAATACTTACCTAACCTATCCCAACCTAACCTAACATAATTAACTTAGTAATTCATGTTCTTGAATAGGAATAGATCAGCTGGTAAGAAATATTTGAAAAGTATTTGAAATATATGTGCTTGCGGAGGTTGAGCTCTGGCTCTTTGGTCCCGCCTCTCAACAGATTCCTGAGCCTACTCAGGAATCTGCCGTGTACTCACCTAGTTGTGTTTGCAGGGGTTGAGCTCTGGCTCTTTGGTCCCGCCTCTCAACCGTCAATCAACAGGTGTACAGATTCCTGAGCCTATTGGGCTCTATCATATCTACACTTGAAACTGTGCAACCCGTTCTCGCACTTTCGTATAGTCAATATTGACTTATTAAATACGTGCATATGTGACATACTAAACATATTAGTTTACCTTGAAAAGCTTCATAGAAAACACCGACCTTACCTAACCTTCTTAGTATGTTAAGATAAGCATCTTATTGCTTCGTAATTACAATTGTTACTTAACCTATACCTATAATGGGTTAAGTAATAATTGTAATTACGAAGCAATAAGATGCTTATCTTAACATACTAAGAAGGTTAGGTAAGGTCGGTGTTTTCTATGAAGCTTTTCAAGGTAAACTGGTATGTTTAGTATGTCACATATGCACGTATTTAATAAGTCAATATTGACTGTAAGAAAGTGCGAGAACGGGTTGAACTGTGTATGGAGTCAGCCTCCACCACATCACTTCCTAATGCATTCCATTTGTCAACCACTCTGACATTAAAAAAGTTCTTTCTAATATCTCTGTGGCTCATTTGGGCACTCAGTTTCCACCTGTGTCCCCTTGTGCGTATGCCCCTTGTGTTAAATAGCCTGTCTTTATCTACCCTATCAATTCCCTTCAGAATCTTGACTGTGGTGATAATGTCCCCCCTAACTTTTCTGTCTTCCAGCGAAGTGAGGTTTAATTCCCGTAGTCTCTCCTCGTAGCTCATACCTCTCAGCTCGGGTACTAGTCTGGTGGCAAACCTTTGAACTTTTTCCAGTTTAGTCTTATCCTTGACTAGATATGGACTCCATGCTGGGGCTGCATACTTCAGGATTGGCCTGACATATGTGGTATACAAAGTTCTGAATGATTCTTTACACAGGTTTCTGAATGCCGTTCGTATGTTGGCCAGCCTGGCATATGCCGCTGATGTTATCCTCTTGATATGGACTGCAGGAGAAAGGTCTGCGTGATATCAACCCCCAAGTCTTTTTCTTTCTCTGAATCCTGAAGAATTTCCTCTCCCAGATGATACATTGTATCTGGCCTCCTGCTCCCTACACAATCTTCATTACATTACATTTGGTTGGGTTAAACTTTAACAACCATTGTTCGACCATTCCTTCAGCTTGTCTAGGGCTTCTTGAAGCCTCAAACAGTCCTCTTCTGTCTTAATCCGTCTCATGATTTTGGCATCGTCAGGCAAACATTGAGATAAATGAATCTATACCCTCCGGAAGATCATTTACATATATCAGAAACAAGATAGGACCGAGTATAGAGCCCTGTGGGACTCCACTGGTGACTTCACGCCAATCGGAGGTTTCACCCCTCACCGTAACTCTCTGCTTCCTATTGCTCAGGTACTCTCTTATCCACTGGAGCACCTTACCAGCTACAGCTGCCTGTCTCTCCAGCTTATGTACCAGCCTCTTATGCGGTACTGTGTCAAAGGCTTTCCGACAATCAAGAAAATGCAGTCCGCCCAGCCCTCTCTTCCTGCTTAATCTTTGTCACCTGGTCGTAGAATTCTATTAAGCCAGTCAGGCAAGATTACCCTCCCTGAATCAATGTTGGCGATTTGTCCGAAGTCCCTTCTCTCCAGATGTGATACCAGTTTTTTTCTCACGATCTTCTCCATCACCTTGCATGGTATAAAAGTGAAGGACACTGGCCATCCAGCATGTGTCTTTGACCTCCTCTCTCGTAATAACGAACCCTTCCAAGGCCGCCTGTTTACTTCCCTTCACTAGCACAGTGACCTCACTTGTTCTGTTGTGAAGACCTCTTGGAACCTCTTGTTGGGTTCTTCACACACCTCTTTTCATTCTCTGTATACCTGTCCTCGCCTGTTCTAAGTTTCACTACCTGTTCTTTCACTGCTGTTTTCTTATGATGTGACTGTGGAGTAGCTTTGGTTCGGTCTTGGCTTTGTTTGCTATATATTTCATAACTTTTCTCTGCTTCTCTTCTCACCTTGACATACTCATTCCTGGTTCTCTGGTATCTCTCTCTCTGCTTTCTGGTGTTCTGTTATTCTGAAAGTTCCTCCACGCCCTTTTCTTCAGTTTCTTTGCTTCCATACATGCCCTATTATACCATGGATTCTTCTTTTGCTTCTCGGATTTCTCCTTTGGGTCGGGATGTATCTGCTTACTGCCTCCTGACACTTTGGGTGACATAGTCCACCATCTCTTGTACAGACTTAGCTCTGAGGGTCTATGTCCAAGGTATTTCCCTTAGGAAGCTTTTCATCTCCGCATAATTTCCCTTTCGGTATGCCAGCCTTTTGTTTCCTAGTTCTTTTTTGGGAGATAATTCCTAGCTCTACCAGGCACTCAAAGATCAATACACTGTGATCACTCATTCCCAAGGGTGCTTCATCTTGACTTCCCTTATATCCCACTCATTTAAGGTAACTACCAAATCAAGCATTGCTGGTTCATCTTATCCTCTCATTCTTCTTGGTCACTTGATGTGCTGGCTTAGAAAGTTTCTTGTTGCCACGTCCAGCAGCTTAGCTCTCCATGTTTCTGGTCCCCCAAGCGGTCTCTGTTCTCCCAATCTGTCTTCCCATGGCCCGTGTGGTGTGTGTGTGTGTGTGTGTGTGTGTGTGTGTGTGTGTGTGTGTGTGTGTGTGTGTGTGTGTGTGTGTGTGTGTGTGTGTGTGTGTGTGTGTGTGTGAGTGAGGATGTGTGTGGGGTGTTCGTGTACTCACCTAGTTGTACTCACCTAGTTGTGCTTGCGGGGGTTGAGCTCTGGCCTTTGGTCCCGCCTCTCAACCGTCAATCAACAGGTGTACAGTTCCTGAGCCTATTGGGCTCCATCATATATACACTTAAAACTGTGTATGGCTCAGCCTCCACCACATCACTTCCTAATTGCATTCCATTTGTCAACCACTCTGACACTAAAAAAGTCTTTCTAATATCTCTGTGGCTCATTTGGGCACTCAGTTTCCACCTGTGTCCCCTAGTGCGTGTGCCCCTTGTGTTAAACAGCCTGTCTTATCAACCCTGTCGATTCCCCTGAGAATCTTGAATGTGGTGATCATGTCCCCCTAACTCTTCTGTCTTCAACGAAGTGAGGTTTAATTCCTGCAGTCGCTCCTCGTAGCTCATACCTCTCAGCTCGGGTACTAGTCTGGTGGCAAACCTTTGAACCTTTTCCAGTTTAGTCTTATGCTTGACTAGATAGGGACTCCATGCTGGAGCCGCATACTCCAGGATTGGTCTGACATATGTGGTTATAATGTTCTGAAAGATTCCTTACACAAGTTTCTAAAGGCCGTCTTATGTTAGCCAACCTGGCATATGCTGGTGATGTTATCCTCTTAATATGAGCTTCAGGGGAGTGTCTGGCGTGATATCAACCCCCAGGTCTTTCTCTCTCTCTGACTCTTGAAGTATGTCATCTCCCAAATGATACCTTGTATCTGGTCTCCTGCTTCCTACCCCTATCTTCATACATTACATTTGCTTGGGTTAAACTCTAGCAGCCATTTGTTCGACCCTTCCTGCAGCTTGTCCAGGTCTTCTTGAAGTCTCAAGCTGTCCTCCTCTGTCTTATCCTTCTGTGTGTTTGTGTGTGTGTGTTGTACTTACCTAGTTGTGCACTCGGGGATTGAGCTCTGCTTTTTGGTCCGCCTCTCAACTGTCAATCAACTAATGTACAGGTTCCTGAACCTACCGGGCTCTATCATATCAACACCTGAAGCTGTGTATGGAGTCAGCCTCCACCACCTCAACTACCTAATGCATTCCATTTGTCTACTACTCTGACACTGAAAAAATTCTTTCTAACGTCTCTATGGCTCATTTGGGAACTCAATTTCCACCTGTGTCCCCTAGTGCGTGTGTCCCTTGAGTTAAATAGTCGTCTTTATCTACCCTATCAATTCCTCTGAGAATATTGTATGTGGTGATCAGTCCCCCCCCAACTCTTCTGTCTCCCAGTGACGTGATGTTTAATTCCCGTAGTGTCTCCTTGTAGCTCACACCCCCTCAGTTCGGGTACTAGTCTGATGGCAAACATTTGAACCTTTTCCAGTTTAGTCTTATGCTTGACTAGATATGGACACCATGCTGGAGCCGCATACTCCAGATTGGTCTGACATATGTGGTATACGAAGTTCTGAAAGATTCCTTAGACGAGTTTCTGAAGGCCGTTCCTATGTTAGCCAACCTGGCACATGCCGCTGATGTTATCTATTGATATGGGCTTCAGAGGACAGGTCTTGCGTGATATCAACCCCCAGGTCTTTCTCTCTCTCTGACTCTTGAAGTATTTCATCTCCCAAATGATACATTGTATCTCGTCTACTGCTCCTTTCACTTATCTACATTACATCACATTTGCTTGGGTTAAACTCTAACAACCATTTGTTCGACCATTCCTACAGCTTGTCCAGGTGTTCTTGAAGCCTCAAGCTGTCCTCCTCTGTCTTAATCTTCTCATAATTTGGCGTCGTCAGCAAACATTGAGAGGAATGAGTCTGTACCCTCTGGGAGATCATTTACGGATATCAGAAACAGGATATGCCAAGTACAGAGCCCTGTGAGACTCCACTGGTGTCTCACGGCAATCTGAGGTCTCACCCCTCAATGTAACTCTCTGTTTACTATTGCTTTGGTACTCCCTCATCCACTGGAGCGCCCTACCTGTTACTCCTGCCTCTTTCTCAAGCTTATGCATCAGCCTTTTATGGGGTACTGTGCCAAAGGCGCTCCGACAGTCCCAAAAAAATGCAGTCCGCCCATCCTTCTCTTTCTTGCTTAATCTTTGTCACCTGATCGTACAATTCTATCAAGCCTGTAAGGCAAGATTTACCCTCCCTGAACCCATGTTGATGGGTTGTCACGAAGTCTCTTCTCTCCAGATGTGTTACTAGGTTTTTTCTCACGATCTTCTCCATCACCTTACATGGCATACAAGTTAAGGACACTGGCCTGTAGTTCAGTGCCTCTTGTCTGTCACCCTTTTTGTATATTGGGACTACATTAGCCGTTTTCCATATTTCTGGTAGGTCTCCCGTTTCCAGTGACCCACTATGGAGAGTGGCAAGCAAAGTGCACCTGCACACTCTTTCACTACCCATGGTGTGATTCCGTCCGGCCCAACAGCCTTTCTCACTTCCAGATCCAACAGATGCCTCTTGACCTCATTTCTTGTAATTTCGAACCCTTCCAAGACCGCCTGGTTTACTGACACGTCTCCTAGCACAGTGACCTCACCTATTCTATTGCAGAAACCTACTGTAACCTCTTGTTGAGTTCTTCACACACCTCCTTGTCACCTCCTTGTCACTTTCTGTGTACTTGTCCTCGCCCGTTCTAAGTTTCATCACCTGTTCCTTCTCTGCTGTTTTCCTCCTGATGTGACTGTGTAGTAGATTTGGTTCGATCTTGGCTCTATTAGCTTTATCATTTTCATACCTTTTCTCGGCTTCTCTTCTCACACTACCATACTCGTTCTTGGTTCTCTGGTATCTCTCTGCTTTCTGGTGTTGTGTTATTTCGGAAGCTCCTCCATGCCCTTTTGTTCAGTTCCTTTGCTTTCATACATGCCTTATTAAACCACAGATTCTTCTTTTGCTTCTCGTTTTTTTGTTGCCGGGTCTGGATAAACCTGTTTACTGTCTCCTGACACTTTTGGGTGACATAATCCAGCATGTCTTGTACAGCCTTTTTTCTGAGTTCTGTTACCATGGTAAATCCCTTAGAAATTTTCTCATTTCCTCATAATTTCCCTTTCGGTATGCCAGCCCTTTGTTTCCCAGTTCTGCTTTGAGGGAACTAATTCCTAGCTCTAACAGGTACTCAAAAATCAATACACTGTGGTCACTCATTCCCAAGGGGGCTTCCAACTTAACTTCCCTTATATCCGACTCATTTAGGGTAAATATCAGATCAAGCAAAGCTGGTTCATCCCCTCCTCTCATTCTTGTCGGTCCCTTGACGTGTTGACTTAGAAAGTTTCTTGTTGCCATGTCCAGCAGCTTAGCTCTCCATGTGTCCGGTCCTCCATGTGGGTCTCTGTTCTAATCAATCACCCCGTGGTTGAAGTCTCTCATGATTAGCAGTTTGGATCCATTCCTGCTAGCTACAGAAGCTGCTCTCTCTATTATATTGATGGTGGTCGTGTTGTTTCATATTCATATTCCTGTCTGGGTCTTCTGTCGTTTGGTGGGGTGTTATATATGACTACTACTATAATTTCTATTGCTGTTCTATTGCTATGGTACCTGTTATGTAGTCACTGAAATCTTCATAGTCCTGATAATCATCTCTTCTAAACTGCACCCTTTCTTAACTGCAAAGCTATATCACCTTCGCCTCTCCCTTCTCTCTCTTTCCTCACTACATAGTAATCCTGTGGAAACAATGCATTTGTTATGGTTTTCTTTAGCTTTTTTCTGTGAGTGCTATTATGTCTGGGTTTACTTCTAGTGCCCATTCTTCATGTTCACTTGTTTTATTTGTAAGCCCATCTATGTAGTGTACATTGCCTTGAAGCTCACTTTCTTCTGTTCATTCTCATGTCCTCTTCGGGTGAGCGCTCTACTGATGGAGGAAGCTGTTCCATAGGTGTGAAGATCTGTGAGGTGAATAAACAGGGTCTTGGCGGGTTCTGGGGGTGGGGGTGGGGGTCAAGGGAAGGAGACAGGTAGGGTATGGGATAAGGAGGTAGGGGGGATATGGAGGATAAGGGTGAGGGGGAGGAGGTATAGGGAAGGTATGGGATGAAGGGGGAGGGGGACACGGTGGGACGGAATTAGGTTAGGTGAGCATTTGAGTGGGGGCAGGTAGGGNTCAGTAATGTAAATCTCATCAGGAACATTCGCAAAAAACTTGTTTAGCGACTTAAAGCTCTCAAAAATGTTGTGGGGCAAAGGGTTTGACATTAACATAAAATATGCTCGTCGCTTGTATCTTCCCTTTTAACAATCTGTAGTTGATTATAATGCCTGATATCGTGTGAATTTTTTTCCTAAACAATTACACGGCTTACATGCAGTATAAAATGATGCCATGGGCATCATCCTGGGTTGTCCTACAACTGTCACAGTTGTTACCGTGAGAAAGAAACTAAGACTACCCTTTATATACTTAATACTCGGTTTAGTGCCAAAATTTTGAAAAATAATGGTTTCCTCCAGAACTATTCAAATCAAATTAAGATCCATTTTAAATATGATGACCAAACTACTCACCATAAGATGAAGAGACGACGACGTTTCGGTCCGTCCTGGACCCTTATTAAGTCGACTGTGGACTTGATAATGGTCCGGGACGGACCGAAACGTGGTCGTCTCTTCATCTTGTGGCGTGTTGTTTGGTCATCACATCTTCAGCCACGCCATTGTGACTCTTCGTCTCCATTCTAACTAACAGTGTTCTTTCAATCCTCCACACTAAACACTGTGTATTGCTCATTTGTTGTGCCAATACTCTTATGAAATTTAATGTCTCTTAATACATATTAAAATTATTAACTGTATTCCCCTTGAAAAGATGTGCAGGTCCATGATAATAGAAGCTATTGACAAACATGTACAAAATCTCAAACTAACTGAATTCTATTACTTTACTGATAGTTCTGTGCAATTGGGCATAGATAGTTCAGATTGCGCATGTGCAATATGAAGCAAATTAAATTATCATGTCTTGTGTGCAGAGATCGAACGACTGGGCAGCTCAATACAAACTGAGCTATTAGGAATTATCTAGTCACTGAGTACCTTAAACTTAATGGAAGTAGAGTAATATTTAGTCACTCTTAAAGTTCTCTGCAGTCTTTAAATAATCCATCTCAATTAATGTCTCATATAACTTGTAATATTACATGGAATGTGATTTTTGCCAATGATAATAACTCGTATAAATTTTGTGATTTTCTTGTATAAAAATTTATAACTCTTGTATAAAATTTGTGTGTGATATTGTGTGATTCAATATCCCGTTCTATATTGAAGTTGGAACATATTACTTTATAGATCGATTGGCCAATGTGGATTGCAGGAAAGAAAATACAGACAATGATTTTGAACCATCTAATACAATTATTAAAAACGTTCAAATTAAATACATTATTTCATATTTAGAAGAACTAAGAAATGACCAAAAGACCTGAAAGCTGCAATATTAAAAGCTATGCACAGTGATCGAACCAGACAATGTGATGTAGTCATTGCAGTAATTCGCCCTCGGTATGGGCACACTTGGCAAGTTAGAGAGGCTGAGCAACTACCAGAAAATTCAGCTTTTAAACTCTGTGACTAACTGGTAAGAAATTTACTTGAACCCTACGTTATTGAATATGACAGTGAAATTTTTTTTTAGATCCCCTGGCCTAATGTGCAATCAACTATGTAACTATTTACACACAGATCTTATTTTTTCTTATGTAACTACTTGATTGAATCTAGTAGTGGAAGACATCCTAACCATTTACCCTAAATTTGATTCTCCATATTAAAGAAGAATTTTCTTTCAGCTGCATCTCTTGTGAATCCACCCCCTGCCAGGTGAGGGTCCAATTCAGATTCTTAAATTTAAACAAGTCCAATTTCTGATGCGGTAGATCGTGCCTCATGAACTATATATGTGCTTTAATATGAAATGTTTATAAATTATCTTGTGTATGATCCTCTGTCTTGTGTGACAGTGAATGCGAGCAGAATCCTCACTGTTATAACGCTTAATTGAATTACTCCGATTAGACAAAGTTGTATATTTTGTAAATAAAATTGTTAATAATAATAATCAAATAAACGAAATTGTGGCAGCCGCGACCTTAGAGTTTTATCTCAGTACTGTTTGATTACACATCCTGTGTGATGAGACTCTTAGCACCATGTAGCTTTTGTCACACGCTGTACTCCCCTTCATATAGTCTCGGGTAGCTGCACAATTGCAGATGTACCCAAATGCGTTAATATAAAAAAAGATGATGATCTAACTGGCCTCATCCGTGGATATTTGACAATATTTGGATATATGTGGACTATATGTGGATATATGTGGACTATATGTGGATATATGTGGACTATATGTGGATATATGTGGACTATATGTGGATATATGTGGACTATATGTGGATATATGTGGACTATATGTGGATATATGTGGACTATATGTGGATATATGTGGACTATATGTGGATATATGTGGACTATATGTGGATATATGTGGACTATATGTGGATATATATGTGGACTATATGTGGATATATGTGGATATATACATATGTCAGTGACCTATCCAAACATCTTCCTGTTACAGCCACCTTCATTGTAACTCACAAATTGTTGCTGCCAAGGAAAACAGAAGCCTTCCTGGAATACGACTAATCTGAGAGAAGGCCACAGCTGCCGACCTGGATAATTTAAGTGACTGCTTGACAATGAAGGTGAGAATATTCTAATTCCAACCAATGCAATTGCTTTCCCTAATTTTCCGTGTAATGGGCACTTTATTTTATTACCTCTGTCATGTCATGTCAGGGAGGGGCAACAGTGCATTTCTCATTTTAAAACAAACAGGAGAAAAGGTATGTCTGGTTTGAATAATCACGTTAGAAAACGCTAAAATAAATTTATCTTTTGGCATTAACTATAAAAAGATGTTGAGTGCCACAGTGATGGATGTTATCCCAGCTCAGACGAAGCTGGGGTAGCAGCTTCGTGGGCTTCAGATCACTAAGCAACTAAGGGGAACAATATAAGTAAAATAAATGTAAGATCGAGGGTTGTTAATGGGCCTTCAAGATAAATGTTTGAGTTTAGGGATGAATTTTGAAGAATAAATAGTCCATCCTCGAGCTCATAGCAGTGTTCTGCCTGCCCTATTACCCATACATACACTTTTATAAGTAATTCACCAAAAAAAGAACACTAAATAGCAATAACCAATTCAACAATCAACTTTAACTTTATTCTGACTACCGCTTATCACTTGGCACTCAAAGTTGGTTAGTAATTTCAACTTCAGTGTAGGAAAATTGAACTCACGAATGAGTGATGTATGAATGAGTGATGTGATGCTCTATTATCTACTGTAGACCTGCGGTGTAGCAGGTCTACAGTAGATAATAGAGCAACTGGTCAGCAGGAAAACCAGAGACCTCCTGCAGAATACTTGACATTTTTTAGGAATTATTGTCCATAGAGAAGGATTGTTGAAAACCAATGTTCATTCTGTTGAAACTGATGTGTGAGGCCTGCGCTGTGTGCTCAAACTGAGTGTGATTCAGGGTTGCCCCTCACCTTAAATTGTCAAATTTGAAGTTGTAAACTTCAAATTGTTCATGTTGTATTTATTTAGTTTAGGTTAGTTTCCCCTCAAATTATATCTTTATTGATTTTCTGCTTTACTAAACAATTTTTTTATTTAGTATCGTGTCACAGGTGGCCGTTGCCGCTAATATCAAACAATGTATAGTTTATATTTAGAGTAAACTCAAGTAGGATGTAATTATTTATTTTTATATATAAATGAATAATGTAATTATAAATATTGTATATTAATACAATATAATAATGTATAATTCTAATGGTGAGAGTAGATCATTATTTTTATTTAGTTTTGCAAATGAATAATGCTATTGAAACATTGGTACCAAAACCAGTTAGAAATGTATCATCAATTGGGGATGAGGTTTACGAATTTGAGATTGATTTTTAACTTGGGAACTTCCGAGACTCATGAACACACTGATGAGAATGAGATGGTACACTGATGAGAACCGTGTGCAGGTATAGTGTAACAATATCCGTTCTTCACCTTGAACACGTAAACTTTGGTGGCAGCCTCGATAGGTTAACGGTGTTATTATTACTGATCGTCAAACCCTTTACCAAAAAGTTAATGTGCATTTTTATTTATATAAATATATTAAATATATAAAACTAAACATTTGTGCTAACTTTAACTCCTGACGGCTTCTACTGTAGTAAGAACGCCTGAAGGGGCATTCTGGCACGAAGAGCAACCAACCTCCGTGATATCTTCCAGACAACATTTCGTGTGAGAGTGAAAACCACACAGGCGTCCTGGCCAGCGGGCAGCACCGTCCTGGCCAGCGGGCAGCACCGTCCTGGCCAGCGGGCAGCACCGTCCTGGCCAGCGGGCAGCACCGTCCTGGCCAGCGGGCAGCACCGTCCTGGCCAGCGGGCAGCACCGTCTCGCAACAATACGCTCACAATATTTCCGTCATGAAATTGCAAGTCTTCACGAAAATAAAACTTACACAGATCTTTACGAGACCATCTAACGGCCGCGGCGGAAACTATTTCTTGACAATCCTCTTCGAATCGCTGCTAGAGAAAACAGTGTATTTTTCTTGTGGGAAGCTGGTGTGTGGCCGCGTGTGTTTGATCCTGGAGTCCAGCACAAAACAATACCTGGTATTGACCCGCCCGTCCCGAGAGGAATTATAAACGGCGTCCTGTCTGGCCGCCAACAGTATTCACGGTCCGCTGTCACCACAACATTTTCTTCCAATCAATTTGCCTGCGTGGCGTCAGTATAGGGGGAGGGGAGGAGGGTGCACGGAGGGAGGGGAGGAGGGTGCAGGGGAGGGGCGGTAAGAAGTGGGGTGTTGTATGGGGACTGAGAGAACAGTATATTACCCATACAATAATATGGATGTTCTCACTCACCTGAACGCCCGCCAGCTACCCATTAAGAACATAAGAATGAAGGTAACTGCAGAATGCATATTAGCTCAAACGAGGCAGCTCCAATTTATATCCACCCAATCCCTGTCATATATATATGTCTAATCTACTCTTGAAACAATCGAGGGATCCTACTTCTATTATGTTACGCGGTAATTGATTCCACAAATCAACACCCCAGTTATCAAACCAGTATTTACCCAGGTCTTTCCTAAATCTAAACTTATCCAATTTATACCCATTGTTTCGTGTTCTATTTTGCGTTGACACTTTTAATACCTTTTTAATATCCCCTTGTTTGCCTATTGATTAACTTCTCATCCCCCTAATTCTTCGCCTATCTAGCAAATGTAAATTAAGCTTTGTCAATCTTTCTTCATGTAACAGGTTTCTAATTTGGGGGATTAACTTCGTCATCCTATGCTGGAAGGGTTCTAGTGAATTTATTCATTCTATAAAATAGCAAACAAAACTGATCTGCATAATCTAAATTGGCCCCTAACCAGAGCAAGATATAGCTGAAGAACGACACCAGGTGTTTTATTACTAACGCTTTGATTAATAAATCCAAGTGTCCTAACACACAGAGATCACACTAACGTGATGTATCAAATGAACAAATAGTAAGTAACAAAAGTAAGTTCAGTAGAACTTCGGTTTCAACTCTTTTTAACCCTGTCGTAGCTCAGTTAATTGAGGGTAACTGCTCAGTGTCTGGGATGCTCCCGGACGCAGGTTCGAATCCTCGTCACGGCTCTTGTGGATTTGTCTAAGTGTCCTATTTGCCCTATTACGATCATTTATTCATTGATTTTTTGCTTTTAAATTCTTACTAATCATAACTCCCAGATCCCTTTCGCAATCCGTCTTTGCAATCTCACCACCATCTAGCTCGTATCTTGTAACTCTATCATCATTACCTAGCCTCAAGACCTTACATTTGTCAGCATTAAACTGCATCTGCCAATCTTTTGACCATTTCAAACCCCAGTTTTGATCGTCTTGAAGTGATAGCGAGTCTTTTTTCCGTGTTTATTTCCCTCCTGACTTTTGTATCATCGGCAAATTTGCAGATGATGCTACACAAACCTGAATCTAAATCATCTATATATATTTATAAATAACAAAAGTCCCAGGACAGAGCCTTGAGGCACTCCACTTACAACATTTTTCCCACTCTGACTTAACCCCATTTATACTAACTCTTTGTTTCCTTTGATATAACTATGCCCTAATCCAACTTAATACAGCACCCTCAATACCGCGATCCTCTATCGTTTTAATCAGTCTTTCATGTGGCACTGTATCAAAAGCTTTGCTAGAGTCAAGGTACACAACATCACAACATAAGAAACATAAGAATAAAGATAACTGCAGAAGGCCTATTGGTCCATCCGAGGCAGCTCCAATTTATCAAACCTTACCTCATCTATGGAAATTGCCTATCAACTGCCTCAACTATGCTGGAATCAAATGATGGAAATTTGTTAAACATGAACGGTCGTAAGTAAACCATGTTGTGAATCATTATTAACTAGTATTTTTCAAGATGAAGAGGAATGGTATTTGCATTTATCGATTCAAGTAATTTTCCCCCAATAGACGTTAAGCTAATTGGCCGATAGTTCGACACAAGTAATCAATCTCCTTTCTTGAAAATTGATACAACATTAGCAACCTTCCACGACTCTGGCACTCTGCCTGACTCTAATAATTTATAAAATATGGTAGACATCTGCTCGTTAAGCTCCTCTTTGCATTCCTTAAGCACCCTAGTAAACACTTCGTCCGGCTATGGGGGTTTGTTTGCTTGAGTTTCACTATTGTTTAATAACATGCTCCCTTAACTGCTAAATTAATCAACATGTCCCCTTCCCAACCTACATAAACTTGTTCGGCTGAAGTCATAATGTTAAATCCCTCTTTAGTAAGTAAGAGATAAAATAGCTATACAAATTACTACTCATCTCTTCGTCATTATCCGTTATCTGAACTGTTTTTGTTTTTAATGGACCTATCCTTTCCCTAATCTTTGTTCGATATAACTGAAAAAACTTAAGTATTTGTCTTTGCTTGCCCTGCTATGCGAACTTCATAATTTCTTTTTGCCTTCCTTATCTCTTTTTTTAATCGAAAAATAGATAAGGAATATCAAAACCCCTTCTTACATTGCCCGCCAGGTTCAGGTCTCGCTCCAAGACCGGCCCACTCCCTCCCGAGCCTGCGACTCTCCAACCCATTACACTCAAAACATTTCTTAGGCCACTGAAATTCCTTTCACAATTGGAACTGCACACCTGCTAGGTGATGAGCTACACACCTGCTGGTTGATGAGTTACACTTCTGTTGGTTGATGATCTACACACCTGCTGGATGATGATCTACACACCTGCTGGGTGATGAACTACACACCTGCTGGGTGATGAACTACACACCTGCTGGGTGATGAACTACACACCTTCTGGGTAATGAACTACACACCTGCTGGGTGATGAACTACACACCTGCTGGGTGATGAACTACACACCTGCTGGGTGATGAACTACACACCTGTTGAATGAGGTCGTTCTTGTACAGCTGCAGGAACCTGAAGACGATGACTCCCACTGCTTCCAGGAGAAGACTGATGAACAGGTGCTTGTGTAGGGTAATGCGGTGAACACGCAGCTGTCTGGGGGTACAGGTGCCCTTGTGAGGAGGTGTCCTTGTCAACAGGTGTTCTTGTCAACAGGTGTCC
>WNGS01113158.1:15079749-15096553 GCA_020271785.1 Procambarus virginalis | reverse complement strand
GGTGAAAGAAACTCTGCCCAATGTTCTTGCCGGCGCCTGGGATCGAACCCCGGACCACAGGATCACATGTCCAGCGTGCTGTCCGCTCGACCGGCCGGTCCCGTATGTGTGTGTGTGTGTGTGTTGTGTGTGTGTGTGTGTGTGTGTGTGTGTATTCACCTAGTTGTGCTTGCGGGGATGAGCTTTGCTCTTTCGGCCCGCCTCTTAACTGTCAATTAACTGTTACTAACTAATTCTTTTCTCTCTCTCCACACCACACACACACCCCAGGAAACAGCCCGTGACAGCTGACTAACTCTAATGTACCTATTTACTGCTAGGAACAGGAACATTCAGAGTGAACGGAACTTTGCCCATTTGTTTCTGCCTGGTGCGGGAATCGAACCCGCGCCACAGAATTACGAGTCCTGCGTTCTATCCACCAGGCTACCAGGCTCCCTGGTAGTGTGTGTGTGTGTGTGTGTGTGTGTGTGTGTGTGTGTGTGTGTACATACCTATTTGTTCTCACATATTTGTGAATGCCGTATCGAGCATTGACTCTTGGATCCCGCCTCTCGAGCATCGGTTGTTTACAGCAATGACTCCGGTCCTATTTCCCAATCATACTTAGTTTTAAAATTATGCTTCCACAACCTGTTCCTTAAGTGCATTCCATTTTCCCACTACTCTCACGCTAAAAGAAAACTTCCTAACATCTCTGTGACTCATCTGATTTTTCAGCTTCCATCCATGTCCCCTCGTTCTATTACTATTCCGTGTGAACATTTCGTCTATGTCCACTCTGTCAATCCCCCTGAGTATTTTATACGTTCCTATCATGTCCCCCCTCTCCGTTCTTTTTTCTATGTCGTAAGGCACAGTTCCTTCAGGCGCTCCTCATACCCCATCCCTCGTAACTCTGGGACAAGTCTCATTGCAAACCTCTGAACCTTTTCCAGTTTCCTTATATGCTTCTTCAGATGGGGATTCCATGATGAGGTGGCAAACGGCATTAGGGGAGCAGGTCGGCCGAGCGGACAACACACTGGACTTGTGATCATATGGTCCTGGGTTCGATCCCAGGCGCCGGCGAGAAACAATGGGCAAAGTTTCTTTCACCCTATGCCCCTGTTACCTAGCAGTAAAATAGGTACCTGGGTGTTAGTCAGCTATCACGGGCTGCTTCCTGGGGGTGGAGGTCTGGTCGAGGACCGGGCCGCGGGGACACTAAAACCCCGAAATCCTCTCAAGATAACCTCAAGATACTCTAAGACTGGCCTCACGTAGGCAGTGTAAAGCACCCTAAATGCCTCCTTACTTAGGTTTCTGAATGAATGTTCTAACTTTTGCCAGTGTAGAGTATGCTGCTGTCGTTATCCTATTTATATGTGCTTCAGGAGTTAGATTAGGTGTTACGTCCACACCCAGGTCTCTTTCTCGCGTCGTCACAGGTAGGCAGTTCCCCTTCATTGTGTACTGTCCCTTTGGTTTCATATCACCTAGTCCCATTTCCATTACTTTACATTTGCTCGTGTTGAACTCGAGTAGCCATTTCTCTGACCATCTCTGCAACCTGTTCAGGTCCTTTTGGAGGATCCTGCAATCCTCATCTATCACAAGTCTTCTCATCAACTTTGCGTCATCTGCGAATATCGACATGTAGGACTCTACTCCTGTAAACATGTCGTTAACATATATTAGAAATAGAATTGGTCCCAGCACCGATCCTTGAGGTACTCCACTCGTTACTGTTTGCCAGTCCGACTTCTCGCTCCTTACCGTAACTCTCTGGCTCCTTCCTGTTAGGTAGTTCCTTATCCATGCTAGGCCCTTTCCTCCCACCCCCGCCTGCCTCTCGAGTTTGAACAGCAGTCTCATGTGCAGTACTGTATCAAAGGCTTTTTGGCAGTCCAGAAATATGCAGTCTGCCCAACCATCTCTGTCCTGTCTTATCCTCGATATTTTATCATAGATTTCCAAAAGGTTTGTTAGGAACGATTTCCCTTTCCAGAACCCAAGTTGATGTTTGTTCACAAACCTAATGTTCTCCAGATGTGCAACCAGTCGTAGCCTAATTATTCTTTCAATTATTTTACAGGGGATGCTTGTCAGTGATACAGGTTTATAATTAAGTGCCTCCTCTCTATCGCCTTTCTTGAAAACCGGTACGACATTTGCCTTCTTCCAGCAACTGGGCAATTCTCCCAACATAAGTGACTCATTAAAGATCATTGCCAGAGGCACGCTGAGGGCCTGTGCAGCCTCTTTTAGTATCCATGGTGATACTTTGTCTGGTCAAACTGCTTTAGTTGCATCTAGTTTTGTCAACTGTTTCATTACCTCCTCTGCTGTCACCTCTACATCTAATAGTCTTTCATCTAGGGTAATCTCTTCTAACAATAGGACCTGGGATGTGGGTTGAAGCAGATAGATTTGAATGCAATGGGGTCAGATGGGTTAGAGGAGGTGCTGGGGAGATAAACAGGGGCAGGGAAGGCTGATTTGGGGAGGATGTGACCTGGGAAGCAGGTGTGGGCTCGATAGCATGGGGTGGCACACGGGGTGCGTTAGCACTGGGGTGGGTAACTACGCTCAAATGGGACGAGATGTGTCGTGGAGGTCGGCTCGCCCTGTGGGCTATTTGCTCATCTTTTGTCATGTATCTGTCAATATACATGTTGTAATAGCTTTCGCTACCTTTGACTAAGTGCTTGTGTTGCAGTATGCAATCCACAGCCTCTTCGTTTGTGAACTGTACCCGGACAGGTCCTTTCTTGTTACAGTTATAAGCCCCAATGCAGCGGTGGATTCCCACCTCATTCCTAGCCATCTCGGCTCTGATATCTCTCAAGATCTCCTGTAACTCAATATCTTCAATCTCCACCCTTCCCTGCCTCGATGGTGCCTTGGCTTCAAGTAATACATGGATTATGATTGTCCTCCTTCTCGGTGAAGGGTCATGTTGGTCGCCCCTCCCCCCTGGATCACCCCCACCCCTCCCACACTCACTACTCCATCCCCCACAACTCCCTTTTCCCTTGCCATGCTTCCCTTATTCCTGCCAAATTCAGTTGTAAGCCTAGTTATTCAGTTTCCCATGCTACACTGCTCTTCTTGATTTGTTCTTGAATATAGTCATTAAACTCTTGTTTTTGTCTCTGAATCTCGTCTGTATCTTATTAAAGATTTCACTTTTAATCCCATGGATTAGATCATCTATCCAAACATCCCTCTTCTCTACTAATTCCCAATCATCTTCTCCACAAACCTATCCTATTCTTCAATGATAATACTGCTGGACCTTGACGCCCTTCCTGACATAGTCATTGCTATAACAACCTTACCCACAGGGGTTCCAATTACCTTACCGTCCTGCTAACACAAAATAGGCAGTGAGTCTCCAAGCGTCTTCCCATGTGGTGTAGGAAGCAACCCAAGGTATGAGGTACCTGAAAGTACCTATCCACTGAGAGATATGAGATACGAGGAAAGGCTAAAGGAGTTGAAACTCTCGTCCCTGGAAGACAGAAATGTAAGGGGGAGATATGATAGCCACCTACAAAATTCCCAGAGGAAATTGACAGGGTGGACAAAGACAAACCTCTTTAGCACGGGTGGAACACGAACAAGGGATAACTTTGTACCCAAATGAGCCACAGGAACAGTAGAAAGAATTTGTGTGTGTGTGTGTGTGTGTGTGTGTGTACTCACCTATTTGTACTCACCTATTTGTGCTTGCGGGGGTTGAGCTTTGGCTCTTTGGTCCCGCCTCTCAACTGTCAATCAACTGGTGTACAGATTCCTGAGCCTACTGGGCTCTATCATATCTACATTTAAAACTGTGTATGGAGTCAGCCTCCACCACATCACTGCCTAATGTATTCCATCCGTTAACTACTCTGACACTGAAAAAGTTCCTTCTAACGTCTCTGTGGCTCATGTGGGTATTCAGTTTCCACCTGTGTGTGTGTGTGTGTGTGATTTCCTAAATGTAGTTACATTATGAGAACAATACCCATGGTGCCCCGGCTTCTCTATAATCTGTCATATTACACTGAAACATCTGATAGTATAGGCATCCACCGCCTTTTCGATAACTTGTGCCAACCATCCACAACTCTGTTCCCAAAAGAGAATTTTCGAACATTTTTCTTGATCCTTTTGTTGTCACAGCTTCTGTCTGTGCCCCTCTTGTTCTTCAAGTTGAAGGTTTTATCAAGCCCTTTTTGTTAACTTTGTTAGTTCATGTCACAACGTTGTTATCCATTTGGGAGGTAACATTCTGCAGGAGTCAAATAGAGAGAAAGTACTGGGGGTTGATAACACACCGAACCTGTCCCCAGAGGCCAACATCCATAGGATATCATCAGAGGCATATGCTAGACTGGCCCAGATAAGAACTGCCTTTAGAAACTTATGTAAGGAATCGTTCAGGACCCTGTATACCATGCATGTCACACCAATCCTGGAATATGCAGCTACAGCTTGGAGTCCAAACCAAGTTAAACACAAGACAAATTTAGAGAAGATACAGTAGTATGCTACCAGACTCGTCCCGGAACTGGGAGGTATGAGTTACGAGGAGAGGCTAAAGGGGCAGAAACACACGTCCCTGGAAGACAGAAGAGTAAGGGGGAGATATGATAACCACCTACAAAATTCCCAGGAAAATTGACAGGGACAGTCAAAGATAAACTCTTTAGCACGGGTGGAACACGAACAAGGGGACACAGGTGGAAACTTAGTACCCAAATGAGCCATAGGAACATTAAAATTTTTTTTCAGTGTCAGAGTAGTTAACAAATCGAATGCATTAGGCAGTGATGTGGTGGTGGCAGACTCCATACAGAGTTTCAAATGTAGATTTGATACAGCCCAGTAGGCTCAGGAATCTGTACACCAGTTGATTGACAGTTGAGATTCGGGACCAAAAAGCCAAAGCTCAACCCCCCGCAAGCACAGTAGATGAATACAAATAAGTGAATACAGACACACACACACTTGGGGGCTTAGGGGGCTGGTGGTGTATGGAGCTGGCTTACCTTGGAGTTACCTTGGAGTTGTTCCTGGGCTTAGCGTCCCTCGGCCCGGTCTTCGACCAGGCCTCCTCGTTGCTGGACTGGTCAACCAGGCTGTTTGACGCGGCTTCTCGCAGCCTGACGTATGAATCGCAGCCTGGTTGATCAGGTATCCTTTGGAGGTGCTTATCCAGTTCTCTCTTGAACACTGCGAGGGTCGGCCATTTATGCCCCTTATATGTTGTGGAAGCGTGTTGAACAGTCTCGGGCCTCTGATGTTGATAGAGTTCTCTCTCAGAGTACCAGTTGCGCTCTGCTTTTCAACGGGGGTATTCTGCACATCCTGCCATGTCTTCTGGTCTCATGTGGTGTATTTCTGTGTGCAGGTTTGGGACCAGCCCCTCTAATATTTTCCACGTATAGATTATTATGTATCTCTCTCGCCTGCGCTCAAGAGAATACAGATTTATGCTTTTTAGTCGGTCCCAGTAGTTTAGATGTTTTACTGAGTGGATTTTAGCAGTAAAGGTTCTCTGCACGCTCTCCAGGTCAAAGCTTCAATTACTTATTAATATACCTCCTTACCTTTTTGTGCTGAAATTGTATCTAACATCTCTAGGACTCATTTGTGTCACTAGGTTCCTTCAGATACCCCCAACCAATCAGAGGCTAAGAGCACATATTCCCCCAACCAATCAGGGACCACGAGCATACTTACCCCAGCCAATGAGGTAGAAGATAATGAGGCTGTTCTGCTCGGCGAAGGCGGAGGCGAGGAGCTTGTGAAGGTAGAAGCCCTCGCACAGGTACCACATGTAGTTGCTCAGGCTGGCGTACTTGGTGAGCAGGTTCAGCGCCACGCACCACGCAGGGTTCTGCACCACGACACAAGCCACCAGATTAACGTCATGGCAGGGAGAACCACGGGAGGATTAGTGGTTCCTCAAGATGAACTAGTGTGATGGGAAGGTGAACCACAGGATGATTAGTGGTTCCTCAGGATGAACTAGTGTGATGGGAAGGTGAACCACAGGATGATTAGTGGTTCCTCAGGATGAACTAGTGTGATGGGAAGGTGAACCACAGGATGATTAGTGGTTCCTCAGGATGAACTAGTGTGATGGGAAGGTGAACCACAGGATGATTAGTGGTTCCTCAAGATGAACTAGTGTGATGGGAAGGTGAACCACAGGATGATTAGTGGTTCCTCAGGATGAACTAGTGTGATGGGAAGGTGAACCACAGGATGATTAGTGGTTCCTCAGGATGAACTAGTGTGATGGGAAGGTGAACACGGGATGATTAGTGGTTCTTCAGGATTAACTAGTGTGATGGGAAGGTGAACCACAGGATGATTAGTGGTTCCTCAGGATGAACTTGTGTGATGGGAAGGTGAACCACAGGATGATTAGTGGTTCTTCAAGATGAACTAGAGGAACTAGTGTGATGTGAAGGTGAACCATGGATAATTAGTGTGATAACAGGGTGAATTTTCACTTGACAACAATATTAGGGAAACATGAACAAACTACCCCTTGTGAGGATGGTATAACTTATAACACTTTAAGCTTACTGACCTTGACCTTTGACCTTGCTTGACCTCTGTCAAATGAGACTTTCATAAGGTATCTTGCCAAGGAAATGACATGAATTACTGCTATGTGACCCTTGTCTCATACCAGAAATTATAACACAATAAACAAATATTTAGACCTATTTCACTCACATCTTGTAAGTGTAAGCTCTTTGATTTTTTTAAATTATTGTTATTATAATTATTAATTATATTATAATTATAATAATTATTGATATTATAATTATATTACTTATTGGTATTATAATTTTATTAATTATTGATATTATAATTATTAATGTTAATACAATTATTAATCCTTTTGTAATATTATTTATTGATATGAGAAAGATATAGTTATTGTTCTTAATCGTGTCATACTTCCGGCCAAAGATAAATTGGATCTCAAGTAACATAGTTTTGTGCCTAAGTGTGGTACTCAAACATGTTTTGCAGAACATGTTGTGCATCCCCAAGATAGGACACAAGTAGTCTTTATTGACCTAAGTCTGTGTTTTATGTTGACAATGGTGAAATAATAACTAGAGCAACTTGATTAATTTGTAATCTAATGTAATCCTCTAAGCTGGATATGGAAGTATCGATCTCACAGGAACAGACATGCTAGTGTAATATTTAAAGCAGCAAAACGACTGTATATAAACTAGACATACCTCAAGGTGATGAAGTAAACCATTATGCTTTAATATACTTATGCACAAGGATAGTCATGAGTTGCCTCTACAATCTATGGAAACTGTTATGTTATGTTGATGGTATTTGTATTTTGACACACAATACACCTAGACTACAAGCTCTGCGTGATGCAAATGAACAAATCCACAAGGGCCGTGACGAGGATTCGAACCTGCGTCAGAGAGCATCCCAGACGCTGCCTTAATCGACTGAGCTTCGACATGGTCAAAATCTGTATAAAGTAAAATCTGTTTGATGCATTTTCCAAGAAAATAGTTGGATACGGTCTCATTATCTCTGTTGATAAAACAAATGTTCTTGTTCCCCATCTCTTCACCATGATAATTATAATATTAATGGAGTGCCCATCAAGGCGTGTAAGTTTTATAAAACTATTGGAATCGAGCTCAGTAATGTATATCTCATCAGGAACATTCGCAAAAAAACTTGTTTAGCGACTTAAAGCTCTCAAAAATGTTGTGGGGCAAAGGGTTTAACATTAACATAAAATATGCTCGTCGCTTGTATCTTCCCTTTTAACAATCTGTAGTTGATTATAATGCCTGATATCGTGTGAATTTTTTTCCTAAACAATTACACGGCTTACATGCAGTATAAAATGATACCATGGGCATCATCCTGGGTTGTCCTACAACTGACACAGTTGTTACCGTGAGAAAGAAACTAAGACTACCCTTTATATACTTAATACTCGGTTTAGTGCCAAAATTTTGAAAAATAATGGTTTCCTCCAGAACTATTCAAATCAAATTAAGATCCATTTTAAATATGATGACCAAACTACTCACCATAAGATGAAGAGACGACGACGTTTCGGTCCGTCCTGGACCCTTATTAAGTCGACTGTGGACTTGATAATGGTCCAGGACGGACCGAAACGTGGTCGTCTCTTCATCTTGTGGCGTGTTGTTTGGTCATCACATCTTCAGCCACGCCATTGTGACTCTTCGTCTCCATTCTAACTAACAGTGTTCTTTCAATCCTCCACACTAAACTCCTCACTGTGTATTGCTCACTTGTTGTGCCAATACTCTTATGAAATTTAATGTCTCTTAATACATATTAAAATTATTAACTGTATTCCCCTTGAAAAGATGTGCAGGTCCATGATAATAGAAGCTATTGACAAACATGTACAAAATCTCAAACTAACTGAATTCTATTACTTTACTGATAGTTCTGTGCAATTGGGCATAGATAGTTCAGATTGCGCATGTGCAATATGAAGCAAATTAAATTATCATGTCTTGTGTGCAGAGATCGAACGACTGGGCAGCTCAATACAAACTGAGCTATTAGGAATTATCTAGTCACTGAGTACCTTAAACTTAATGGAAGTAGAGTAATATTTAGTCACTCTTAAAGTTCTCTGCAGTCTTTAAATAATCCATCTCAATTAATGTCTCATATAACTTGTAATATTACATGGAATGTGATTTTTGCCAATGATAATAACTCGTATAAATTTTGTGATTTTCTTGTATAAAAATTTATAACTCTTGTATAAAATTTGTGTGTGATATTGTGTGATTCAATATCCCGTTCTATATTGAAGTTGGAACATATTACTTTATAGATCGATTGGCCAATGTGGATTGCAGGAAAGAAAATACAGACAATGATTTTGAACCATCTAATACAATTATTAAAAACGTTCAAATTAAATACATTATTTCATATTTAGAAGAACTAAGAAATGACCAAAAGACCTGAAAGCTGCAATATTAAAAGCTATGCACAGTGATCGAACCAGACAATGTGATGTAGTCATTGCAGTAATTCGCCCTCGGTATGGGCACACTTGGCAAGTTAGAGAGGCTGAGCAACTACCAGAAAATTCAGCTTTTAAACTCTGTGACTAACTGGTAAGAAATTTACTTGAACCCTACGTTATTGAATATGACAGTGAAATTTTTTTTAGATCCCCTGGCCTAATGTGCAATCAACTATGTAACTATTTACACACAGATCTTATTTTTTCTTATGTAACTACTTGATTGAATCTAGTAGTGGAAGACATCCTAACCATTTACCCTAAATTTGATTCTCCATATTAAAGAAGAATTTTCTTTCAGCTGCATCTCTTGTGAATCCACCCCCTGCCAGGTGAGGGTCCAATTCAGATTCTTAAATTTAAACAAGTCCAATTTCTGATGCGGTAGATCGTGCCTCATGAACTATATATGTGCTTTAATATGAAATGTTTATAAATTATCTTGTGTATGATCCTCTGTCTTGTGTGACAGTGAATGCGAGCAGAATCCTCACTGTTATAACGCTTAATTGAATTACTCCGATTAGACAAAGTTGTATATTTTGTAAATAAAATTGTTAATAATAATAATCAAATAAACGAAATTGTGGCAGCCGCGACCTTAGAGTTTTATCTCAGTACTGTTTGATTACACATCCTGTGTGATGAGACTCTTAGCACCATGTAGCTTTTGTCACACGCTGTACTCCCCTTCATATAGTCTCGGGTAGCTGCACAATTGCAGATGTACCCAAATGCGTTAATATAAAAAAAGATGATGATCTAACTGGCCTCATCCGTGGATATTTGACAATATTTGGATATATGTGGACTATATGTGGATATATGTGGACTATATGTGGATATATGTGGACTATATGTGGATATATGTGGACTATATGTGGATATATGTGGACTATATGTGGATATATGTGGACTATATGTGGATATATGTGGACTATATGTGGATATATGTGGACTATATGTGGATATATGTGGACTATATGTGGATATATGTGGACTATATGTGGATATATATGTGGACTATATGTGGATATATGTGGATATATACATATGTCAGTGACCTATCCAAACATCTTCCTGTTACAGCCACCTTCATTGTAACTCACAAATTGTTGCTGCCAAGGAAAACAGAAGCCTTCCTGGAATACGACTAATCTGAGAGAAGGCCACAGCTGCCGACCTGGATAATTTAAGTGACTGCTTGACAATGAAGGTGAGAATATTCTAATTCCAACCAATGCAATTGCTTTCCCTAATTTTCCGTGTAATGGGCACTTTATTTTATTACCTCTGTCATGTCATGTCAGGGAGGGGCAACAGTGCATTTCTCATTTTAAAACAAACAGGAGAAAAGGTATGTCTGGTTTGAATAATCACGTTAGAAAACGCTAAAATAAATTTATCTTTTGGCATTAACTATAAAAAGATGTTGAGTGCCACAGTGATGGATGTTATCCCAGCTCAGACGAAGCTGGGGTAGCAGCTTCGTGGGCTTCAGATCACTAAGCAACTAAGGGGAACAATATAAGTAAAATAAATGTAAGATCGAGGGTTGTTAATGGGCCTTCAAGATAAATGTTTGAGTTTAGGGATGAATTTTGAAGAATAAATAGTCCATCCTCGAGCTCATAGCAGTGTTCTGCCTGCCCTATTACCCATACATACACTTTTATAAGTAATTCACCAAAAAAAGAACACTAAATAGCAATAACCAATTCAACAATCAACTTTAACTTTATTCTGACTACCGCTTATCACTTGGCACTCAAAGTTGGTTAGTAATTTCAACTTCAGTGTAGGAAAATTGAACTCACGAATGAGTGATGTATGAATGAGTGATGTGATGCTCTATTATCTACTGTAGACCTGCGGTGTAGCAGGTCTACAGTAGATAATAGAGCAACTGGTCAGCAGGAAAACCAGAGACCTCCTGCAGAATACTTGACATTTTTTAGGAATTATTGTCCATAGAGAAGGATTGTTGAAAACCAATGTTCATTCTGTTGAAACTGATGTGTGAGGCCTGCGCTGTGTGCTCAAACTGAGTGTGATTCAGGGTTGCCCCTCACCTTAAATTGTCAAATTTGAAGTTGTAAACTTCAAATTGTTCATGTTGTATTTATTTAGTTTAGGTTAGTTTCCCCTCAAATTATATCTTTATTGATTTTCTGCTTTACTAAACAATTTTTTTTATTTAGTATCGTGTCACAGGTGGCCGTTGCCGCTAATATCAAACAATGTATAGTTTATATTTAGAGTAAACTCAAGTAGGATGTAATTATTATTTTAATCAAGACTATTAATTAACTTCTCATCCCCCTAATTCTTCGCCTATCTAGCAAATGTAAATTAAGCTTTGTCATCTTTCTTCATGTAACAGGTTTCTAATTTGGGGGATTAACTTCGTCATCCTATGCTGGAAGGGTTCTAGTGAATTTATTCATTCTATAAAATAGCAAACAAAACTGATCTGCATAATCTAAACTGGCCCNACATTAAGCTGCTTTCCAAATTTCTGGCAGTTCCCCTGTTGCCAGAGATTTGTTATACACTATGAGAGTGGTAGGCACAGTTCTTCTGCTCCTTCCTTAAGTATCCAAGGAGAGATTCCATCTGGGCCTATAGCCTTTGTCACATCCAACTCTAGTAAACACTTTCTTACTTCCCCACTTGTAATCTCAAACTCTTCCAGTGGTTCCTGGCTAGCTATCCCCTCTCTTAACTCTGGGATTTCTCCTAGTTCTAGGGTGAAGACCTCTTGGAATTTCTTATTCAGTTCCTCACACACTTCCTTGTCGTTTGTAGTGAATCCTTCTGCCCCTATCCTTAATTTCATAACCTGTTCCTTTACTGTTGTTTTTCTCCTGATGTGCTATGCAGCAATTTAGGCTGAGTCTTTGCCTTGCTTGCGATGTCGTTTTCGTATTGTCTTTCCGCCTCTCTTCTCATCCTGACATATTCATTCCTGGCATTCTGGTATCTTTCTCTGCTCTCCAGTGTCCTGTTATTCCTATAGTTTCTCCATGTCCTTTTACTTTGTTGCTTAGCTAGCCTACATCTCTGATTAAACCATGGTTTCTCATCTTCATTTCACTGTTTTCCTTTTGGGCTGGGACAAACTTGTTTGCTGCTTCCTTGCACTTTTGCGTGATGTAATCCATCATATCTTGGGCCGTCTTTTCCCTGAGCTCTGTTTCCCATGCTATGTCTGTTAGGAATTTTCTTATCTCCTCATAGTTTCCTTTTCGGTATGCTAACCTTTTGGTTTCAGTATCTCTCCTCGAGTTCAATAACCCTTCTTCAATCAGGTACTCAAACTCCAATACACTGTGGTCGCTCATCCCTACTGGGGCCTCAAACCGATTTCTCTTATGTCAGAGTCGTTCAGGGTGAAGACCAGGTCGAGTCTCGCTGGTTCGTCATTTCCTCTCATCCTTGTGGGTTCTCTGACATGCTGGGTTAAGAAGTTTCTAGTCACCACCTCGAGTAGTTTGGCTCTCCACGTATCCTCGCCGCCATGCGGTTCCTTGTTCTCCCAATCAATTCTTCCGTGATTGAAGTCCCCCATGATGAGCAGGTGGGATCTATTTCTACAGGCAGCAGAGGCTGCCCTCTCAATTATAGTGTTAACTGCCATGTTGTTATTTTCATACTCTTGATTGGGTCTTCTGTCATTTGGTGGAGGTGTGTGTGTGTGTGTGTGTGTGTGTGTGTGTGTGTGTGTGTGTGTGTGTGTGTGTGTGTGTGTGTACTCACCTAGTAATCACCTAGTTGTGCTTGCGGATGTTGAGCTTTGTCTCTTTGGTCCCACCTCTCAACCGTCAATCAACATGTGTACAGATTCCTGAGCCTATTGGGCTCTATCATACATATATTTTAAACTGTGTATGGAGTCAGCCTCCACCACATTACTTCCTAGTCCATTCCACTTAGTAACTACTCTGACACAGAAAAAAAAATCTAACGTCTCTGTGGCTCATCTGGATACTAAGTACCCACCTGTGTCCCGTAGTTTGTGTTCCACCCGTTCTAAAGAGTGTGTCTTTGTCCACTATATCAATTCCCCCGAGAATTTGTAGGTTATCATGTCTCCCCTTACTCGTCTGTTTTCCAGGATGTGAGGTTCAGCTCCCTTAGCCTTTTCTCGCAGCTCGATCCTCTCAGTTTCTGGACGAGTCTGGTAGCATTCCACTGAATCTTCTCAAACTTTGTCTTGTGTTTAACTAGGTAAGGACTCCAGGCTGGAGCTGCATATTCCAGGATTGGTCTGACATAAGTAGTATACAAGGTCCAGAACGATTACTTACACAAGTTTCTAAAGGCGTTCATATGTTGGCCAATCTAGCATATGCCCCCTGAAGATATTATTTTGATGTGGGCGTCGGGGACAGGTTCGGTGTGATATCAACCCCCAGATCTTTCTCTATTTGACTCTTTCAGGATTTCACCTCCCAGATGGTACATTGATTTCAGCCTTCTGGTCCTTTCGCCTAATTTCATTATTTTACTCTTTCCTGAGTTGCCCTTTAGTAACCATTTTCTAAACCATTCCCCAGTTTGTCCAGGTCGTCCTGTAGTCTCTGTTTATCTTCACCTGTCTTAATTCTTTGCAAATTCTTTGTACTTTTTGCATCATCAACAAACATTGAGAGGAATGAGTCTATACCCTCTGGAAGATCGTTTACATATATTATAAACAGGATGGGTCCAAGTACAGAGCCCTGTGGAACTCTTCTGGTGACATCTCGCCTCTCTGATGTCTCCCCCGTCCCACAGTTACTTGCTGTTTTGTGTTGCTTAGATACTCCCTTATCCACTGGAGCACCTTAACTTTTACTCCTGCCAGCTGCTCCAACTTTTGTAACAGCCTCCTATGGGATACAGTGGCAAAGGCTTTCAGACATTCCAAGAAAAAGCAGTTGGCCCACCCTTCTCTTTCTTGCCTAAGTTGTGTTGTTTTGTCATAGAATTCTGTTAAACCTGTGAGGGACGTTTTACCATCTCTGAATCCATGCAGATGGTGTGTTTCAAAGTTATTTCCCTCCAGATGCTCCACGAGCCTTTTCCTCACTATCTTCTCCATCACCTTGCACGGTATACAAGTTAGGGAAAATGGCCTGTGGTTAAGTGCCTCTTGCCTGTCGCCTTTTTTGTATATATGGAATACATTTGCTGTCTTCCAGCTTTAAGACAGGTCTCCTGTTTCCAGTGACCTATTGTACACCATAGAGAGTGGCACGCTTAGGGCTTCTGCACCTTCTCTTAGTATCCATGGTGAGATTCTGTCAGGCCCAACAACCTTTGTCACATTCAACACCAACAGATTCCTTTTGACCTCATCACTGGTGAAGTCAAATTCCTCCAAAGGTTGCTTGGTTTGCCTCCTCCTCATTTAGTGCACAGACCTCTCCTTCTTCTATTGTGAAGACCTTCTGGAATCTCTTGTTGGGTTCTTCACACACCTCCTTGTCATTCTCTGTGTATCTGTTCTCCCCTTTTCTCAGTTTCATCACTTGTTCTTTTCCGCTGTTTTCATCCTGATGTAGCTGTGGAGCAGTTTTGGTTGGGTCTTGGCTTTACTCGCAATGTCATTTTCATACTGTCTCTCTGCTCCTCTCCTCACTCTGAGGTACTCATTTCTTGCACTTTGGTATCTTTTCCTTGGGGGAGCTGGTCGGCCGAGCGAACAGCACACTGGACTAGTAATCCTGTGGTCCCGGGTTCGATCCCGGGCGCCGGCGAGAAACAATGGGCAGAGTTTCTTTCACCCTATGCCCCTGTTACCTAGCAGTATAATAGGTACCTGGGTGTTAGTCATCTGTCACGGGCTGCTTCCTGGGGGTGGTAGCCTGGTCGAGGACCGAGCCGCGGGGATACTAAAGCCCCCGAAATCATCTCAAGATAACCTCAAGATCTCTACCTGCTTGGTGGTGTTCTGTTATTCCTGTATTTTCTCCATGTTCTTTTACTCAGTTGCTTCGCTACCTTCAGCCCGTCCTCCAAAAATGGGGTGGTAAATATAAGAAGACAACTTATCGCTTATCGCTACCTTACATTCATGGTTGAACCATGGGTTCTTCTGTTGCTTTTCACTTTTCTCCTTTTGAACCGGGATAAATCTATCTGCAGCTTCCTGGCATTTCTGGGTGACATAGTCCATCATATCCTGTACATTCTTCTCTCTGAGTTCTGTTTCCCATGGTATTCCCATTAGGAAGTTCCTCCTCTCATCATATTTTTCTCTTCGGTAATTCAGTCTTTTCCTTTCCGATCCCATCCTTGGATAGGTTATCCCTACCCCCCAGATACTCAATGTCAATACACTGTGGTCACTCATTCCTATGGAGGCTTCAAATTTGACTTCTCTTATTTCTGACTTTCAAGGTGAATATCAGGTCGAGTCTAGTTGGTTCGTCATTGCCTCTCATTCTTGTGGGTTCCCTGACGTGTTGGCTCAGAAAGTTCCTTGTTGCCACTTCCAAGAGTTTAGCTATCAGTGTATCTGCAACTCCACATGGGTTCCCACTCTCCCAGTCCATCTTTCCATGGTTGAAATCACTCATGATTAAGAGTTTGGAGCCATTCCTGCAGGCAATTGAAGCTGTTCTTTCTATTATTTTATTGGTTGCCATGCTGTTCCTATCAAACTCCTGTCTGGGTGTTCTGTCATTTAGTGGAGGGTTGTAAATGACTGCCACTATTATCTTAGGACCACCCATTGTCATAATTCCTGTTATGTAATCTCTGAATCCGTCACAGCCTTGAATTTCCCTCTCATCAAAGCTCCAGTCCTTCCTTATCAGCAGGGCCACTCCTCCACCTCCTCTCCCTTCCTTTCCTTTCCTTACTATATAGTAGTCCTTGGAAACACAGCATTTGTTATGACTACTGACAATTTTGTTTCCGTGAGTCCTATTACAACTGGGTTTTCTTCCTGCACCCTTTCCTCCAGTTCACTTGCTTTATTGGTAATTCCATCGATGTTTGAGTACATTACCTTGAAGCTCACTTTCCTATATCTATTTTCACCTTCCCTCCCTTCAAGTGTAGGAAGTTGATCCATGGGCATTGCTACATGGGTAGGCTCTTCCTCCTGTAGGGAAGTTGCCAGGGGTCCAGGGGGGGGGGTGGGGGATGGAGGGTTTAGGTCTTGCCCAGACTTGCTTGGGGACAGGAAAAAATCCTGATGGCAAGGGTGCTTGGGGTTGGTGGGCAGGATTGCTTGGGGCGAGTACACACCCTCCTGTGGTGTAGTTGACAGGGTTTGGGGAGGGCAGGGTGGGGGATGGAGGACCTAAGTCTTGCTTGGGCCTGCTTGGGGCAGGAAGAAGACCAGGGGATGGGAAGGCAGGAAGTCTGCATAGTTGGAGGGGGAGGGGGGGGGAAGGAGGTATAAACTTGAGATCAGAGCCGAACACAAAAAAAAAAAAAACGTGTAGAATCATGGCTGGTGGAGTCATCAGTGCTGTAGCAACCCATAGTTGGGAAAAGGATCACAATATTGATTTTAAGAAGTGTTGAAACAATCTATAGAAGTACCGTATGAACTCGCTTACCCGAATTCCTCTGAACCGGATATTTGGGTTATCCGGACAAAATAAGTGTCCGGATATTTTTCTGGCAAGAACTTTGCCATATCCGGATAACTGGAGATTTGGGCCTGATGGTACATACTGGCCAAACACACACACACACACACCACACACACACACACACACACACACACAACACACACACACA
>WNGS01113158.1:15045086-15057934 GCA_020271785.1 Procambarus virginalis | reverse complement strand
AGGATCCACCAGGACCCATCAGCAACACCACCAGGACCCACCAGAACCCACCAGCTCCCACCAGGACCCACCAGGACCCATCAGGACAAAACAGGATCCCATCAGAACTCACCCAGGACCCACCAGGTCCCACCAGGACCCAATAGGGACCCGCCAGGCCCCAACAGGACCCACCAGGACCCAACAGTACGCACAAGGACCCAAAAGGACTCACCAGGACCCATCAGCAACACCACCAGGACCACCAGGACCCGCACCAGGACCCAGCAGGACCCACCAGGACCCACGAGGACCCACCAGTTTCACCAGCCCCCACCAGGACCCTATCAGGACCCACCAGACCCACCAGGACCCGCCAGGGACCCCCCAGGGTCCATCAGGACCATCAAGGACACAAACAGGACCCACCGGGACCCTCCAGGACAACCTATTACTCACTAGGACCCACCAGGACCCACCAGCACCACCAGGACCTACCAGCCCTCACCAGGACCCACCTGGACCCACAAGGACCCACCAGGACCCATCAGGACCCAACAGGATCCCATCAGAACTCACCAGGACCCACCAGGTCCCACCAGGACCCATAGGGACCCGCTAGGCCCCAACAGGACCCACCAGGACCCAACAGTACGCACAAGGACCCAAAAGGACTCACCAGTACCCACCAGACCCACCAGGACCCACCAGGACCCACCAGTTTCCACCAGCCCCCACCCGGACCCCATCAGGACCCACCAAGACCCACCAGGACCCACCAGGACCCACCAGGAACTACTTGGACCCACCAGGACCCACCAGTACCCACCAAGACCTACCAGCCCTCACCAGCACCCAACAGCCTCCACCAGGACCGACCAGGACCCACCAGGACCCACCAGCCTCCGCCAGGACCCACCAGGACCCACCAGGACCTCCTATAACTCACTAGGACCCACCAGCCCACAACAGGACCCAACAGGACCCACCAGGATCTCCTGCTCCCACCAGCACCCACCAGGATCCACCAGGACCACCAGGACCCACCAGGACCCACCAGGACACAACAGGACCCTCCAGAACCACCTATAACTCACCAGGACCCACCAAGACCCACCAGGACCTGCCAGGACACACCAAGACCACATATAACTCTCTAGGACCCACCAGGACCCACCGAGACGCACCAGGACCCACCAGCCCCCACCAGGACCACAACAGCCCGACCAGGACCAACCTTGACTCACCAGGTCCCACCGGGACCCACCAGGGCCATCAAGACCACCTATAACTCACTAGGACCCACCAGGACCCAACAGGACCCACCAAGACCCACCAGGACCTGCCAGGACACACCAAGACCACCTATAACTCTCTAGGACCCACCAGGACCCACCGAGACCCCCTAGGACCCACCATTACCCACCAGGACCCACCAGCCCTTACCAGGACCCCCCAGGACCCACCAGAACCCACCAGGTCCCACAAGGACCCACCAGGACCACCTGGACCCACCAGGACCCACCAGGACCCATCAGCAACACCACCAAGATTCACCAGGACCCACCAGGACCCAACAGGACCCACCAGGACCCACCGGGTCCATCAGGACCCACGAGGACACAACAGGACCCACCGGGACCCTCCAGGACAACCTATTACTCACTAGGACCCACCAGGACACACCAGGACCCACCAGGACCTACCAGCCCTAACCAGGACCTACCAGCCCTCACCAGGACCCACCTGGACCCACAAGGACCCACCAGGACCCTCCAGGACCCACCAGGACCTACCTGGACCCACCAGGACCCACCAGGACTCACCAGGACCTACCTGGACCCACCAGGACCCACCAGGACCCACCAGGAACTACCTGGACCCACCAGGACCCACCAAGACCTACCAGCCCTCACCAGGACTCACCACCCTCCGCCAGGACCGACCAGGACCTACCAGGACCCACCAGCCCCCGCCAGGACCCACCAGGACCTCCTATAACTCACTAGGACCCACCAGGACCACCTATAATTCAATAGGACCCCCAGGACCCACCAGACCCACCATGACCCACCAGGACCCACTAGGACCCAAAGGACACCCCAGGACCCACCAGCCCCCACCAGGACCCTCCAGGACCCAACAGGACCCACCAGCCCCCGCCCGGACCCACCAGGACCCACCAGGACCCACCAGGATCTATCAGCCGCCACCAGGACCACCTATAATTCACTAGGACCCACCAGGACCCACCAGTTTCCACCAGCCCCTACCAGGACCAACCAGGACCCACCAAGACCCACCAGGACCCACCAGGACCCACCAGGATTCACCAGGGCCCACCAGGACCCACCAGCTTCCACCACCTCCTACCAGGACCCACCAGGACCTACCAGGTCCTACCAGGACCCACCAGCTCCCACCAGGACCCACCAGGACCCACCAGGACCTACCAGGACCCACCAGTTCTCACCAGGACCCACCAGGACCCACCAGGACCCACCAGGACCCTCCAGGACTCACCAGGACCCACCAGCTCCCACCAGGACCCATCAAAACCCACCAGTAGTTAAGCATGAGCACCTCAGTTGACATTATGTGATTGACATTATGTTAATGTTTTTAACATACGTATAGTGGTACAGATTTTATGAGACTCATTATTCCTTTCATTATTCTGGTCCAAGATGTATACTGCAACTGCCCCTGGCAAGGATCACTCGGCTCCTTCTCTCTGGTCTTGAGAGACGTTTTTTGACTTGGTCAAAGAAGTCTTGGTAGGTATTACTGGGACCTACCAAGACCCCACAGGACACTCTGAAACAAACAAGGGCTCACCAAAACCCACTTGGACTCACAAGAATCCATCAGAGTATAACAAGAAACACTGAGACCCACCACAAACCGCAAGGATCCAACAGAGCCGACCAGAATCCATAAGGATCCATCAGAATCCGAAAGGACCCACCGGAACCCACCAGAATCCATAAGAACCCACCAGAAACCGCAAGGACCCATTGGAACACTCCAGATTCCATAAGGACCTCCCGGAGCCCACCAAACCCGTAAGGACCAACCAGAGTCCGCCAGAAGCCACTATAGAGCCCAGCAGACCCACCAGGATAGCGAGGAGTGGCGGCAGGTTGATGACCCAGTCGAGCCCTTCTACGGGTACTATCCAGCAGTGAGTGTTGCCCTCGCCCTGTCCCCGGATGACGGCGTAGATGGTCAGCGGCACCAGCGGGAAACCTGCGGGAGAACAGTGCAAGCTTACATCACCAACAGTTAGAGAGATTGCAGAGTTGTTGTCCTTATCAGCATGCATGGTGAACACTGTACACTTACCACCATGCATGGTGAACAGTGTACACTTACCACCATGCATGGTAAACAGTGTACACTTACCACCATGCATGGTGAACAGTGTACACTTACCACCATGCATGGTGAACACTGTACACTTACCACCATGCATGGTGAACAGTGTACACTTACCACCATGCATGGTAAACAGTGTACACTTACCACCATGCATGGTGAACAGTGTACACTTACCACCATGCATGGTGAACACTGTACACTTACCACCATGCATGGTGAACACTGTACACTTACCACCATGCATGGTGAACACTGTACACTTACCACCATGCATGGTGAACACTGTACACTTACCACCATGCATGGTGAACACTGTACACTTACCACCATGCATGGTGAACACTGTACACTTACCACCATGCATGGTGAACACTGTACACTTACCACCATGCATGGTGAACACTGTACACTTACCACCATGCATGGTGAACACTGTACACTTACCAGCATATTTATACTGAGCATCCTAGGAAACTATGTAAGAAGTTCTAACAAAACTATAACATCAATATCATAACATCATAACATCAACATCATAACATCATAACATCAATATCATAACATCATAACATCAATATCATAACATCATAACATCAATATCATAACATCAACTGTGCCCGTGGTTCTGTGCTTGGTTCAGGTGGCGTCGTCCTCTCAATAAACCACATACAAGTATTGTTACACCGGAATCTCTGAAAGTAACCGTCTTTGTGTTTGGTTACAAAAGCTATTCTCTCCAGATCCAAGTGTGTTATTGTGGGTACGTGGGTGAGCGGGCCTGGCGCCTGGTCGAGCTGCGGGAGTGGAGTATGTCCCAGAATCCACTCCACTTATATTCCAGCTCTATGTATACTCCAGGTCCAAGTATACTCCAGGTCCAAGTATATTTCCAGGTATACTTCAGGTCCAAGTTTACTCCAGGTCCAAGTATACTCCAGGTATATCCCAGGTCCAAGTATACTCCAGTTCCAAGTATACTCCAGGTATACATCAGGTCCAGGTATACTCCAGGTCCAAGTATACTCCAGGTATACATCAGGTCCAGGTATATTCCAGGTTCAAGTATACTCCAGGTCCAAGTATATTCCAGGTATACTTCAGGTCCAAGTTTATTCCAGGTCCAAGTATACTCCAGGTATACTCTAGGTCCAAGTATACTCCAGGTCTAAGTATACTCCAAGTCCCACAATACTCCAGCTACACTCCAGGTCCTCAGTAAATTGATTGTCATTGTCAGAGTGCTTCGCTGCTTCTCGTTTCACTTTGAGGTACGGAATCTTGGACTTCTTGTGCTTTACTTTCTGTTGTCTTTACGGCTTGTATTTGCTCCAAGCATTAGCAGCGTTGCTTCTTTACACCTTTGGTAACGTTGTGGGTTATTCCTGTATCCTTCAATGTCTTTTATTTGGACAGGAAAAAATTTAACAGCTGTTTCCCGCCGTTTCTATTGAATTAAGGACACTGGCCTGTAGTTCAGTGCCTCTTGTCTATCACCCTTTTTGTATAGTGGGACCACATTAGCTGTCTTCCATATTTCTGGGAGGTCTCCCGTCTCCAGTGACCAACTATACACTATGGAGAGTAGCAAACACAGTGCCTCTGCACACTCTTTCAATACCCATGGTGAGATTCCGTCCGGACCAACAGCCTTACTCAAGTCTAGATCCAACAGATCTCTCATGACCTCACCTCTTGTAATTTCGAATCCATCCAAGACCGCCTCCTTTACTGCCATCTCTCCTAGCGCAGTGACCTCACCTTGTACTGTTGTGAAGAACCTATTGATGAGTTCTTCACACACCTCTTTGTCATTCTCTGTATACCTGTCCTCACCCATTCTAAGTTTCATCACCTGTTCTTTCACTGCTGTTTTCCTCCTGATGTAACTGTGGAGCAGCTTTGGTTCGGTCTTGGCTTTATTTGCTATACTATTTTCATACCTTTTCTCAGCTTGTCTTCTCACACTAACATCCTCGTTCCTGGTTTTCTGGTATCGCGCTCTGCTTTCAGGTGTTTTGTTATATCGGAAGTTCTTCCACGCCCTTTTGTCCAGTTTCTTCGCTTCCATACATGCCCTATTAAACCATGGATTCTTCTTTTGCTTCTCGGATTTTTCCTTTTGAGCCGGGAAAAAGACGTTTACTGCCTCCTGACACTTTAGGGTGACATAGTCCATCATGTCTTGTACTCGGTTCAAGACATGTACTTGTACGTCCTTGAAGTCCCAGAGCCAAGTCCTTGTAAGGACTTAGCTCTGAGTTCTGAGTCCCATGGTAAATCCCTTACAAAACTTCTCATCTCCTCATAATGTCCCTTACGGTACGCCAGCCCTTTGTTTCCTAGTTCATTTTGGGGGAGATAAATCCTGGTTCTAACAGGTACTCAGAGATCAATACACTGTGTTCACTCATTCCCAAGGGTGCATCCAACTCAACTATACTTATATCCGACTCATTTAGAGTTAATTATCAGATCAAGCACGGCTTGTTCATCTTCCCCTCTCATTCGTGTCGGTTCCTTGATGTGTTGACTTAGAAAGTTTCTTGTTGCCACGTCCAACAGCTTAGCTCTCCAAGTGTCTGGTCCTCCAAGTGGGTCTTTGTTCTCCCAATCTATCTTCCCGTGGTTGAAGTCTTCCATTATTAGTAATCTAGATCCGTTCCTGCTAGCGACAGAAGCTGCTCTCTCTATTATATTAATGGTGGCCATAATGTTTCTATCATATTCCTGTCTGGGTCTTCTGTCGTTTGGTTGGGAGCGATATATGACTACGACTTTAAGTTTTTGTCCTCCAATTGTTATGGTACCTGATATGTAGTCACCGAAACTTTCACAGCTCTGAATAACTATCCACTCAAATCCCCAGCCTTTTCTTATCAGCAGAGCTACACCACATCTTCCTCTTCCTTCTCTCACTTTCCTTACAACACAGTTGTCCTTTGGAAACACTAAATTTGTTATGGTTTCCTTTAGCTTTGTTTCTGTCAGTGCTATTATGTCTGGGTTTTCTTCTAGTACCCATTCTCTCTGCTGTGTGAATGTGTGTGTGTGCGTGTGTGTGTGTGTGTGTGTGTGTGTGTGTGTGTGTGTGTGTGTGTGTGTGTGTGTGTGTGTGTGTGTGTGTGTGTGTGTGTGTGTGTGTGTGTGTGTTTGTGTTTGTATGTGAGTGTGTATGTGTATGTGTGTGGGTGAGTGTGTTTATGTGTCGGATAAATCATTGTTTGTGTGTCGGAGAAAAGTGGTTAGCAGGAAAATAAAGTAGATTTTAACAGGAATATGACACTGAATATTGCTGGCCTGTCAGAATTTGTAAGTATTCAACGGGTATTGTTCTTGTATAAATGCAAATGCCGACATTCCAGTGTTGTGTGTGTATGAGTGTGTGTGCGAATTCACCTAGTTGTATTCACCTAGTTGTGCTTGCCGGGGTTGAGCTTCGCTCTTTCGGCCCGCGTCTCAACTGTCAATCAACTGTTACTAACTACTAACTATTTTTTGTCACACACACACACACACACACACACACACACACACACACACACACACACACACACACACACACACACACACACACACACACACACACACACACATACACATACACACACACCACACACACACACACACACAAACACACACACACACACACACACACACACACACACACACACACACACACACACATGTGTGTCTGTGATGACAAAGATTAAGCAAGAAAGAGAGGGCTGGGCGGACTGCATTTTCTTGGATTGTCGGAAAGCCTTTGACACAGTACCGCATAAGAGGCTGATACATAAGCTGGAGAGACAGGCAGGTGTAGCTGGTAAGGTGCTCCAGTGGATAAGGGAGCACCTAAGCAATAGGAAGCAAAGAGTTACGGTGCGGGGTGAGACCACTGATTGGCGTGAAGTCATCAGTGGAGTCCCACAGGGCTCTGTACTCGGTCCTATCTTGTTTCTGATATATGTAAATGATCTCCCGGAGGGTATCGATTCATTTCTCTCAATGTTTGCGGACGATGCCAAAATTATGAGAAGGATTAAAACAGAAGAGAACTGTTTGAGGCTTCAAGAAGACCTCGACAAGCTGAAGGAATGGTCGAACAAATGGTTGTTAGAGTTTAACCCAACCAAAGGTAATGTAATGAAGATAGGTGTAGGGAGCAGGAGGCCAGATACAAGGTATCATCTGGGAGAAGAAATTCTTCAGGAGACAGAGAAAGAAAAAGACTGGGGTTGATATCACGCCAGACCTGTCTCCTGCACCACATATCAAGAGGATAACATCAGCGGCATATGCCAGGCTGGCCAACATACGAACGGCATTCAGAAACTTGTGTAAAGAATCATTCAGAACTTTGTATACCACATATGTCAGGCCAATCCTGGAGTATGCAGTTCCAGCATGGAGTCCATATCTAGTCAAGGATAAGACCTAAACTGGAAAAGGTTCAAAGGTTTGCCACCAGACTAGTACCCGAGCTGAGAGGTATGAGCTACGAGGAGAGACTACGGAATTAAACCTCACTTCGCTGGAAGACAGAAGAGTTAGGGGGGACATGATCACCACATTCAAGATTCTGAAGGGAATTGATAGAGTTGATAAAGACAGGCTTTTTAACATAAGGGGCACACGCCACAAGGGGACACAGGTGGAAACTGAGTGCCCAAATGAGCCACAGAGATATTAGAATGAACTTTTTCAGTGTCAGAGTGGTTGACAAATGGAATGCATTAGGAAGCGATGTGGTGGAGGCTGACTCCATACACAGTTTCAAGTGTAGATATGACAGAGCCCAATAGGCTCAGGAATCTGTACACCTGTTGATTGACGGTTGAGAGGCGGGACCAAAGAGCCAGAGCTCAACCCCCGCAAACACAAACTAGGTGAGTACAACTAGGTGAGTACACACAAACACACACACACCCACACACAANCCCCAGGCCAGGAGCACACCACACCCCACCCCAGGCAAGCATCACACCCACATCCCACCCCCAGGCCAGGAGCACACCCACATCCCACCCAGGCCAGGAGCACACCCACATCCCACCCCCAGGCCAGGAGCACACCCACATCCCACCCCAGGCCAGGAGCACACCTACACCCACCCCCAGGCAAGCATCACACCCACATCCCACCCCCAGGCCAGGAGCACACCCACACCCCACCCCCAGGCAAGCATCACACCCACATCCCACCCCAGGCCAGGAGCACACCCACACCCACCCCCAGGCAAGCAGCACACCCACATAACACCCCCAGGCCAGGAGCACACCCACATCCCACCCCCAGGCAAGCATCACACCCACACCCCACCCCCAGGCCAGGAGCACACCCACACCCCACCCCCAGGCAAGCATCACCCACATCCCACCCCAGGCCAGGAGCACACCCACATCCCACCCCCAGGCCAGGAGCACACCCACATCCCACCCCCAGGCCAGGAGCACACCCACATCCCACCCCCAGGCCAGGAGCACACCCACACCCCACCCCCAGGCAAGCATCACACCCACATCCCACCCCCAGGCCAGGAGCACACCCACACCCCACCCCCAGGCAAGCATCACACCCACATCCCACCCCCAGGCCAGGAGCACACCCACACCCACCCCCAGGCAAGCATCACACCACATCCCACCCCCAGGCCAGGAGCACACCCACACCCCACCCCAGGCAAGCATCACACCCACATCCCACCCCCAGGCCAGGAGCACACCCACATCCCACCCCCAGGCCAGGAGCACACCCACATCCCACCCCCAGCCTGGAGCACACCCACATCCCACCCCCAGGCCAGGAGCACACCCACATCCCACCCCCAGGCCAGGATCACACCCACATCCCACCCCAGGCCTGGAGCACACCCACATCCCACCCCAGGCCAGGAGCACACCCACATCCCACCCCCAGGCCAGGAGCACACCCACACCCCACCCCCAGGCCAGGAGCACACCCACATCCCACCCCCAGGCCAGGAGCACACCCACATCCCACCCCCACATAAAGAAGATAAATAAGTCTAAATTAACATGACAAGGAGGAGCCAGGGACACGCTGGGTGCCGGAAGCCTCTGGGAGGAAACTTAAGCGCTTCAAACTTTGTATTTTGACAATTCAATTAACTTTTACAAGGTGTTGTGTTACTTTCCGCCTCTCCCTGACACAGTTCTAATTCCTCACAACCATATTAACATTTTGGGTCCTTAGGGACTTTTTTATTTGTACCAGTTATGCAACAATGGTTTTTGGTCAAGTGCTGGCCTTGAGCCTTCGCAAGTGCTGGCCTTTAGCCCTCGCAAGTGCTGGCCTTAAGCCCTCGCAAGTGCTGGCCTTGAGCCTTCGCAAGTGCTGGCCTTAAGCTTTCGCAAGTGCTGGCCTTAAGCCCTCGCAAGTGCTGGCCTTGAGCCTTCGCAAGTGCTGGCCTTTAGCCCTCGCAAGTGCTGGCCTTAAGTCCTCGCAAGTGCTGGCCTTTAGCCCTCGCAAGTGCTGGCCTTAAGTCCTCGCAAGTGCTGGCCTTTAGCCCTCGCAAGTGCTGGCCTTAAGTCCTCGCAAGTGCTGGCCTTAAGCCCTCGCAAGTGCTGGCCTTAAGCCCTCGCAAGTGCTGGCCTTAAGCCCTCGCAAGTGCTGGCCTTAAGTCCTCGCAAGTGCTGGCCTTAAGCCCTCGCAAGTGCTGGCCTTAAATCCTTGCAAGTGCTGGCCTTAAGCCCTCGCAAGTGCTGGCCTTAAGCCCTCGCTAGTGCTGGCCTTAAATCCTTGCAAGTGCTGGCCTTAAGCCCTCGCAAGTGCTGGCCTTAAATCCTCGCAAGTGCTGCCCTTAAGTCCTCGCAAGTGCTGGCCTTAAGTCCTCGCAAGTGCTGGCCTTATGTCCTCGCAAGTGCTGGCCTTAAGCTTTCGCAAGTGCTGGCCTTAAGCCCTCGCAAGTGCTGGCCTTAAGCCCTCGCAAGTGCTGGCCTTAAATCCTCGCAAGTGCTGGCCTTAAGTCCTCGAAAGTGCTGGCCTTATGTCCTCGCAAGTGCTGGCCTTAAGTCCTCGCAAGTGCTGGCCTAAACCCTCGCAAGTGCTGGCCTTAAATCCCCGCAAGTGCTGGCCGTAAGCCCTCGCAAGTGCTGGCCGTAAGCCCTCGCAAGTGCTGGCCTTAAGTCCTCGCAAGTGCTGGCCTAAACCCTCGCAAGTGCTGGCCTTAAATCCCCGCAAGTGCTGGCCGTAAGCCCTCGCAAGTGCTGGCCGTAAGCCCTCGCAAGTGCTGGCCTTAAGTCCTCGCAAGTGCTGGCCTTATGTCCTCGCAAGTGCTGGCCTTAAGTCCTCGCAAGTGCTGGCCTTAAGCCCTCGCAAGTGCTTGCCTTAAGTCCTCGCAAGTGCTGGCCTTAAGCCCTCGCAAGTGCTTGCCTTAAGTCCTCGCAAGTGCTGGCCTTAAGCCCTCGCAAGTGCTTGCCTTAAGTCCTCGCAAGTGCTTGCCTTAAGTCCTCGCAAGTGCTGGCCTTAAGCCCTCGCAAGTGCTGGCTTTAAATCCCTGCAAGTGTTGGCCTTAAGCCCTCGCAAGTGCTGGCCTTATGTCCTCGCAAGTGCTGGCCTTAAGTCCTCGCAAGTGCTGGCCTTAAGCCCTCGCAAGTGCTTGCCTTAAGTCCTCGTAAGTGCTGGCCTTAAGCCCTCGCAAGTGCTTGCCTTAAGTCCTCGCAAGTGCTGGCCTTAAGTCCTCGCAAGTGCTGGCCTAAACCCTCGCAAGTGCTGGTCTTAAGCCCTCGCAAGTGCTGGCCTTAAATCCCTGCAAGTGTTGGCCTTAAGCCCTCGCAAGTGCTGGCCGTAAGCCCTCGCAAGTGCTGGCCTTATGTCCTCGCAAGTGCTGGCCTTATGTCCTCGCAAGTGCTGGCCTTAAGTCCTCGCAAGTGCTGGCCTTAAGCCCTCGCAAATGCTGGCCTTAAGTCCTCGCAAGTGCTGGCCTTAAGCCCTCGCAAGTGCTGGCCTTATGTCCTCGCAAGTGCTGGCCTTAAGCCCTCGCAAGTGCTGGCCTTAAGCCCTCGCAAGTGCTGGCCTTAAGCCCTCGCAAGTGCTGGCCTTAAGCCCTCGCACGGTCTGGAGGGTTATTGAGCAGTACATTTTACTGACCAACCAGCAAGTATACAGTATTCCTTGGACATAGCGCCAGGGCCACATTGTCTACACACTTCCAGTACATATAGAGTGCACAGCCTCTCACTGTGTTCACTGAGAGGCTGTACACTAGGCACTGAGGCGGGCTACACCTCTGGGAATATATATTTCTTCAATATTATTTTACCATTGTTGCCTCAAAAATGGTTTGTGTTGTGGCCTACCAAGAGATGTTGGTGTGATGGTCCTTCCCACATGATCAAGTTATATGTGTTCACTTGTTTGTGCGTGATGGATTGCGCTGTTTGCTCTTGGTTGTTTATTGTAATGACTCTGAACCTACATCCTCTATCCAACTACTATAATAAGTTTAGGCCAACAACTGACTATCCCCAGGATTGCAACCCACAACAGCTCTCTAACTCCCACGTAATTTACTACTGGGTGAGAAGAATCGTCAGGCTAAAGGAAAAGTTACCCAAACGCTTCTGTTCTGCCGAGGTTGTGAGTTAACGACTTATCCTACTGTGCCTTAGGTGTATTAACTATCTGTGTTTACAATATGTGCCCACTTACAAAAGAGTAAGGGGAGACATGATAACCACCTGCAAAATTCTCAGTGTAATTGACAGGTCGGACAAATTGATGGATGGTAACCTAGTACCCAAATAAACAACAGAGACATTAACCAAAAAATTCAGTGTCAGAGTAGTTAACAAATTGAATGCATTAAATACTGAGGTGGTGGAGGCAGCTTCCATACACAGCAGATTGAAACGAAGATTTGATAGAGCCCAGTAGCTATCTTGGGGTTAGCTTGAGATGAATTCGAGACTTAGCGTCCCCGCGGCCCATTCCTCAACCACGCCTCCTTTTTGTCACCTACCCCCTCCCCCAGGAAGCAGCCCGTAGCAGCTGTCTAACTCCCAGGTACCTACTTACCGCTAGGTAACAGGGGCATCAGGGTGAAAGGAACCGTTTTGCCCATTTTCTCCGCCTCCACCGGGGATCAAACCCAGAATATCAGGACTAGGAATCTGAAGCACAGTCCACTCAGCTGTCAGGCGCCGGTGGACAACTAGTGGAACTAGGCTCCAGAATCAGTACACCAGTTGATTGACGGTTGAGAGGCGGGACCAAAGAGCCAAAGCTCAACCCCTGCAAGCACAACTAGGTAAATACAACTAGGTGAGTACACACACACACACACACACACACACACACACACACACACACACACACACACACACACACACACACACACACACACACACACACACACACACACACACAACGACGGTCATAACTTGTGTTGTGACCGTTGTTCTTGCTGGATGTGGGTTTGGGAGCTCCTGGGTCAGTATTGCAATGGGAGGGGTGATCAGGCTACTTCG
>WNGS01113158.1:14992875-15023552 GCA_020271785.1 Procambarus virginalis | reverse complement strand
TACACACCCAGGCATCTCAACCATCTTGCCGACAGCAACTTAAAATCTCATCAGACGGTGTTTTCCTGCTGATATTTCCCTTCATACTCTGAAGGCTGGCCGAGTTTATTTACCCCGCTGCTGTTTACTTGTGTCTGCTGACGTAAATATTCTCCTCTGTGTGTGTGTGTGTGGTTTATGCTCGCCTAATTGTCCTTGCGGGGGTTGAGCTTCAGTTCTCGGGTCCCCACCTCTTAATTTTCAATCGATGGGTGTATAGGTTTTTAGAAAATTTTTGTTTCTGTAATACTTATATTTGAATATGTGTCTGGAGTTTGCTTCCAGCACTTCCTTTAATGCTGTTCCATTTATTCACAACACTGCTACTAACACAACTTATAATGACAAAGAAATTATTAGTAATTTAAACTTATGTTTTGTCTGTATTCATTAGTTTAGAACTTACTATTATTCCTTCAGCCGAACAGATCTATTGGGTGATGTAGAGAACAGGTTGACTACCATGGAGGATGTTATTAAACGCATTAGAAAAACTTATACTAAATGAGTCTCCGGAACCGTACACTGTATTTGTCAGGGTACTTAATGTAAAGTACCTTTACTTTAAAGCTTTGCTTTAACTTTTAAGGCCTTATGAGCGCTTTTTTGCATTTTCAAAGACTCACAAGAGTCGAGCAAAATACTGGAGTCATGGAGGGTTGCTAATGTGGTACAGATTTTTTAAGAAGCAGATAGATCACTTGCCTTGAGCTTTTGGTCTAGTCTGTGACCTCTGTTGTTTATCAGATATATGAACGATTTAGATTCGGGGTTGAGCAGTAATATTTGTAAATTTGCCTACGAAACGGAAATTGAGAAGGAAGTAAATACAGAATAAGACTCGAAATCATTTAAAGACAATGTAGATTGCCTTTGAATTGGTCAAAAGAATGGCAGATGGAGTTCAGTGCTGTAGGTTTTCCATTACTTTACATTTGTCAAGGGTTAAAGTCTAGCAGTCATTTATTAGACCATCTCTGGAGATTGTATGGGTCTTGTCATGTATTGCTGTCCACCTCAGCTTAGATTCGTCTCATTAGCTTTGCATCGTCCACAGACATGGATAAGAATGAGCTTACTTCCTGTAAGATCGCTTACATATGTTGGGAATTGCAATCGTCTGCGTCTCCTATCTTCCCAGTATCTTAGCATCATCAGCAAACATGTTCATATAATTCCGTATTCCTTCTGGTAGATCATTTATGTAGACGATGAACACTACTGGTGCAAGAACTGAACCCTGCGGTACTCCGCTAGTAACACTCCTCCAGTCAGATACATTGTCTCTGATTACTGCCCTCATCTGTCTGGCAGTTAGACAATTTATCATCCATGTCAGAAGTCTCCCTGTCACCCCTCCAGCATGTTCCAGTTTCCAGAACAGCCTCTTGTGTGGGACTCTGTCAAAGGGCTTTTTTTTTAGGTCCAGATAGACACAGTCAACCCAACCACCTCTTTCCTGTATTATCTCTGAATCTACAAGCCCAACCACTTGGGCTAGAGCTTGGGTAGAGCGACGGTCTTGCTTCATGCAGGTCGGCGTTCAATCCCCGACAGTCCAAGTGGTTGGGCACCATTCCTTCTTCCGCCCCCCCCCCCCGTCCCATCTCAGATCCTTATACTGCCCCCCCCCCCAAGTGTTATATAGTCGAAATGGCTTGGCGCCTTCCCCAGATAATTCCCTCTGTGGCTCTACCATAAAAGCTAAGTAGATTTGTTACTCAGGATCTTCCTGTCAGAAAACCGTACTGAGTGTCCGTGAGTGTGTGCGTGTGCGTGTGTACTCACCTAGATGTTCTCACCTATTTGTTCTTGCGTGTACTTATTTAGTTGTATTAATATTGTTGTACTCACCAAGTTGTGCTTGCTGGGATTGAGCTTTTGGCTCTTTGCTCCCGCCTCTCCACTGTCAGTCAACTGGTGTACAGGTTCCTAAGCTTCTCGAGATCTATCATATCTACACTTGATACTGTGTATGGAGTCAGCCTCCACCACATCACTTCCTAGTGCATTCCATTTACTAACTACTCTGACACTGAAAAAATTCTTTCTAGTGTCCCTGTGGCTCACTTGGGTACTCAACTTCCACCTGTGTCCCCTTGTGGGTGTACCACCCGAGTTAAATAATCCATCCTTGTCTACCCTGTCAATTCCCCTGAGAGTTTTGTATGTAGTGATCATGTCTCCCCGAGCTCTACTGTCTTCCAGCGACGTGAGGTGCAGTTCACGCAGCCTTTCCTCATAACTCATGCTTCTTAGTTCTGGGACTAGACTAGTGACATACCTCTGAACTTTTTCCAGCTTCGTCTTGTGCTTGACAAGGTACGGGCTTCATGCTGGGGCCGCATATTCCAGGATTGGCCTTACATATGTGGTGTACAAGGTTCTGAAGGATTTCGTACACAGGTTCCTGAATGCTGTTCTGATGTTTACCAGCCTCGCATACGCCGCTGATGTTATTCTTTTGGTATGGGCTTCAAGAGACAGGTTTGGTGTGATATCAACTCCTAGATCTTTCTCTCTGTCCGTTTCATGAAGGACTTCATCTCCCATTCGGTATCCTGTGTCTGGCCTCCTGTTTCCTCCACCTAGTTTCATTATCTTACATATACTTGGATTGAACTTTAACAGCCATTTGTTGAACCACACGTGTGTATTCACCTAGTTGTTTTTGCGGGGGTTGAGCTTTGCTCTTCGGCCCGCCTCTCAACTTTTTTTTTTCTACCACAGACGTGGCCACACATTTACAATGCTAACCAGCATATATACATTTTCTTCTGTCCTCCATGGACAGGGTGAGAGATCAGTTAAACATATAGTTCAGGGATTTATTGAACAATCAACCACAGAAGGTGATTCAGTACGTTTAAAATGCTAAGCTAACCTACATCGCCTCTCAACTGTCAATCAACTGTTTACGAACTACATCGTGTGTGTGTGTGTGTGTGTGTGTGTGTGTGTGTGTGTGTGTGTGTGTGTGTGTGTGTGTGTGTATGTGTGTGTGTGTGTGTGTGTGTGTGTGTGTGTGTGTGTGTGTGTGTGTGTGTGTGTGTGTGTGTGTGTGTGGGCAACCTAGCCCATCCCAAAAGGATGCATGTGTCGAACCATTACTGATTTACCTACGAATGTGGGTAACGAGACAAGATAGAGCTCCCTCGTCCATATAACTTCCTGAAGTTGGGTCGAGTTTGGTCAAGGAGAGCGTACCATTCCTACGCAAATATTACCTCACCATCCATCACATTGCGCGGCCCTTGCCTCCCTTGCGTGTATATTTAGATGGATTTCGAGTCTGGCCCATGGTAGTGTATGTGTTCAGTGCGGCTGTGCTGTATGTGTCGTGTAGTGTGTATGGTTGTGTGTCGTCTAGTGTGTATGGTTGTGTGGCGTGTAGTGTGTATGTATCGTGTAGTGTGTATGGTTGTGTGTGTAGTCTAGTGTGTATGGTTGTGTGGCGTGTAGCGTGTATGTGTCGTGTAGTGTGTATGGTTGTGTGTGTCGTGTAGTGTGTATGGTTGTGTGTCGTCTCTTATCTGTGGAACTTCTTGCTCTAATGTGAAGACCTCCTGGAATTTCTTATTCAGTTCCTCACACACTTCCTTGTCGTTTGTAGTGAGTCTGTCTGCCCCTATCCTCAGTTTCATAACCTGTTCCTTCACTGTTGTTTTTCTCCTGATGTGGCTGTGGAACAATTTAGGTTGAGTCTTTGTCTTGCTTGCGATGTCATTTTGCGTATTGTCTTGCTGCCTCCCTTTTCACCCTGACATATTCATTCCTGGCACTCTGGTATCTTTCCCTGCTCTCAAGTGTCCTGTTTTCCTATAGTTTCTCCATGCCCTTTTACTTTGCTGCTTAGCTAGCCTACATCTCTGATTAAACCATGGGTTTCTCATCTGCATTTCGTTGTTTTCCTTTTGAACTGGGACAAACTTGTCTACTGCTTCCTTACACTTCTGCGTGATGTAGTCCATCAAGTCTTGGGCCGTCTTTCCTCTGAGCTCTGTTTCCCATGTTATATCTGTTAGGAATTTTCTTATTTCCTCATAGTTTCCCTTTCGGAATGTCAGTCATTTGTTTTCAGGTACCTTCCTTTAGTTCATTAACCCTTCTTGAACCAGATACTCAAACGTCAGTACACTGTGATCGCTCATTCCTACTGGGGCCTCGAAACCTATTTCCCTTATGTAGGAATCGTTTAGAGTGAAGACTAGGTCCAGTCTTGTTGGTTCATCGTTACCTTTCATACTTGTGGGTTCCCAGATATACTGCCTTAAAAAGTTTCTTGTCGCCACTTCCAGCAGCTTAGCTCTCCATGTTTCCTCTCCTTCATGTCGTTCCTTATTCTCCCATTCTATCCTTCCATGATTGAAGTCGCCCATGATGAGTAGATGGGATCTATTTCTACAGGCAGTAGAGGCTGCCCTCTCAATTATAGTGTTAACTGCCATGTTGTTGTTGTCATACTCTTGCCTGGGTCTTCTGTCATTTGGTGGAGGGTTATATATCACTGCTCTTGGTCCTCCCATTGGCATGGTGTCTGTTATGTAGTCTCTGAATCCCTCGCTCTCTGTGTGCTCACCTAGTTCTGCAGCGGGGATTGAGCTCTAGCTCTTTAGTCCCGCCTATTCATTCCGGTGTGTGTGTGTGTGTGTGTGTGTGTGTGTGTGTGTGTGTGTGTGTGTGTGTGTGTGTGTGTGTGTGTGTGTGTGTGTGCGCGTGAGTGTGTATACGAGTATAAACTGTCACACCTTATGAGTTGTCATCATTGCCTAGCAATAACAAGGAACTCAATTACACCATTGTAAACACAACAGTTTTTAGTGACCAAGTAATTATCAAAAGTGAGTCGTGAGTGAACAAGTAATTATCAAAAGTGAGTCGTGAGTGACCAAGTAATTATCAAAAGTGAATCATGAGTGAACAAGTAATTAACAAAAGTGAATCATGAGTGAACAAGTAATTAACAAAAGTGAATCATGAGTGAACAAGTAATTATCAAAAGTGAGTCGTGAGTGAACATTTATGTATCAGAGCTCATCGTGGGAGCGAAATATGAGGACACATTACCCCGTTAAATTCTCTCAAATGGAAACGAAACGAAGTGTTTTACGCGTTAAGGAGAATAATCCCTCACCATTAATTACCAGCAGCCTCATTAACGTCAACCTCATCGGCCCGCCTCATGAGAACTCATACCTCCTGGAAAATCGAGAGAAAAATGTATTATTGCTTAAACATTCAAATTTCCTTGGCACTCAATCACTATACAAAATTGATACAAAGAATATTTTTGGATTTTTTGGATTGAGAGGGCCACGTCTCATTTAAAAGCGCCTATGCAACCTTTTTGAAAACTTTTAAGGCAATATAATCTGTCAATTTTGTTTTCTCTATTGAGAAAATGAGCGAAAATTAACCCGATATCAATTGTTTATATCTTTTTTTTGTCTGTTTTTGCAGTGAGTTTGAAGTTGAAATGTTCTCTCCTTCGGGTAGTTTGACGGTTATCTTGAGGTTATCTTGAGATGATATCAGGGCTTAGCGTCCCCGCGGCCCGGTCCTCGACCAGGCCTCCTTTTTGTTACACCCCCCAGGAAGCAGCCCATAGCAGCTGTCTAACTCCCAGCCACCTATTAACTGCTAGGTGAACAGATGCATCAGAGTGAAAGAAACCCTGCCCATTTGTTTCCGCCTCCACCGGGGGATCGAACCGGAACCTCTGGACAACGAATCCCGAGCGCTGTCCACTCAGCTGTCAGGCCCCTGTGGCGTTACCTTAATCACCCACGAGGAACATAACAGCCAAATGCAGAGGATCTATTGACCCACACAGAAGGCAGCGCCGACGTGTATCAAATCCCTATTGTAGTTAAATCTGTCCTACGCTCGTTACAGTCGCGTGACTCTTCAGCCAATTACGCTGTCTGGGGTCCTGTTTCACACACACATGCTAACTACTATTACCCCTATTTCCAAACCCGCTCCTACTCCCTTCTCTTTCAAATCTGAGTTGAGCCAATTTGTATATACATGCTGTTTTTGTGTTCAATTTTGAAACTTTTTTTTTGTAATACCCTGTTTGTATTTCCTTTTGTTATTGTTTTCCTATTGTTTATTTGTTGCTTTGTATTCGCTAATCACGTTCTCCCTGATTCATCATATTGTTCACTTTTGTTCATTTGTCTTCACTAATCATGTTCCGTCCTAACTCGTTATGTTATATATCTTTTTATTCACCTACAAACACTAATCGTATTCTCTCTTGCTCATTATATTTCTAGAGAAGGTAAATTAACCCTTCCTGATCTCTCTCTCCTAGGGACAGAGATCCCGAATCCTTGGATTAACTTTGTTATCAGTTTCTGGAGACTTTTCCAGATAATTTATATTCCTTCTTTAAGAACAATGTTAGTTCTTCAATGCCAACGTTCTTCAATGTAACATTGAACAATGTAAGATGTTTGTATTGCTAACGCTTCCAGAGATGAATCCCAGAATTTTGCGTTAGTTCTGCCTTTATCTTCTTGAGATTTTTTCCGATATCTCCGTTTTTAACATTATTTTATATTTATATTCTTTATTTGTTTCTGCCAAAGAGGCCTATACCGGTGTTAGGACGATATCCGACCACCTTATTATAATTTCTTGGCTTCAAAACCCTATATTTGTCGACTTTTAAATGCATCTGTTAAGCTTTTGTTGTTTGTGATATTCTTGAGGTTATCTTGAGATGATTTCGGGGCTTAGTGTCCCCGCGGCCCGGTCCTCGACCAGGCCCCCACCCTCAGGAAGCAGCCCGCGACAGCTGACTAACTCCTAGGTACCTATTTACTGCTAGGTAACAGGTGCATCAGGGTGAAAGAAACTCTGCCCATTGTTTCGCGCCGGCGCATGGGATCGAACCCGGGACCAGAGGGTCACGCGTCCAGTGTTCTTTCCGCTCAGCCACCGGCTCCAAAGCATTTGCAATGCTGTTGCAAAGCATTTCTGCCAGCATATTTACGATTCCTTTCTGCGTTTTCTCTCATTCTGTCTTAGTGCGGGAGCCGGTCGGCCAAGCGAACAGCACGCTGGATTTGTGATCCTGTGGTCCTGGGTTCGATCCCAGGCGCCGGCGAGAAACAGTGGGCAGAGTTTCTTTCACCCTATGCCCCTGTTACCTAGCAGTAAAATAGGTACCTGGGTGTTAGTCAGCTGTCACGTGCTGCTTCCTGGGGGTGGAGGCCTGGTCGAGGACCGGGCCGCGGGGACACTAAAGCCCCGAAATCATCTCAAGATAATCTCAAGAATGTCCGTTCCTCCTTTTCTCTTCACTATCACTGATCAACCTGGTCTTCTTTCCCGTTGCTTTGTGTCGTTTGTCTGTCACATTGTGCCGTAATTCCTCCACTTCAGGGGTCACCGCCCCCTCTCCCTTCCTCTTCCCTTCCCTTCACTGGGCATCGAACGCCCCCTACCATGCTAGGTTCGTATCCCCCAAGAGCCAGAGTTTGTCCTTCAGGTCCGTCAGCTGTGGGGGGCCAGGAGCTATAGCCCCTCTCTATATCACCACTGTCACTCAACAGCTGGCACCACTGTCACTGTACAGCTGGCACCACCGTCACTCTACGGCTGGCACCACCGTCACTCTACAGCTGGCACCACCGTCACTCTACAGCTGGCACCACTGTCACTCTACAGCTGGCACCACTGTCACTCTACAGCTGGCACCACCGTCACTCTACAGCTGGCACCACTGTCACTCTACAGCTGGCACCACTGTCACTCTACAGCTGGCACCACTGTCACTCTACAGCTGGCACCACTGTCACTCTACAGCTGGCACCACTGTCACTCTACAGCTGGCACCACTGTCACTCTACAGCTGGCACCACCGTCACTCTACAGCTGGCACCACTGTCACTCTACAGCTGGCACCACCGTCACTCTACAGCTGGCACCACTGTCACTCTACAGCTGGCACCACCGTCACTCTACAGCTGGCACCACTGTCACTCTACAGCTGGCACCACAGTCACTCTACAGCTGGCACCACAGTCACTCTACAGCTGGCACCACCGTCACTCTACAGCTGGCACCACCGTCACTCTACAGCTGGCACCACCGTCACTCTACAGCTGGCACCACCGTCACTCTACAGCTGGCACCACCGTCACTCTACAGCTGGCACCACCGTCACTCTACAGCTGGCTCCACCGTCACTCTACAGCTGGCTCCACCGTCACTCTACAGCTGGCTCCACCGTCACTCTACAGCTGGCTCCACCGTCACTCTACAGCTGGCACCACCGTCACTCTACAGCTGGCTCCACCGTCACTCTACAGCTGGCTCCACCGTCACTCTACAGCTGGCTCCACCGTCACTCTACAGCTGGCTCCACCGTCACTCTACAGCTGGCACCACTGTCACTCTACAGCTGGCTCCACCGTCTGGATGATTGGGACTGTTACTGTATACTGACCAACCAGCAGCATACTTTAGTCCTGGACATTGGCCTGGACAAAAGTATACTCCCAGTGTATACACACCGAGGAGAAGGCATACTTTAATGTGCAGTGTTTCTCGTGCTTTACATATCTTACTGCTAAAGCTTCTGAGAATAAAGCCCAGTGTTTTATTCTCTGTATTCTGAACTTTATCGGTTTATGTTCTGACTAAAGATCCCGTCTGATATCGAGGCTCCCAGGTCCTTCTCGAATTCATATTTCGGAAGATAAATTTGTTTAAAGCTCTAACCTAACTTAATAACCTAACCTAACTTAACCTAACTTAACCTAACTTAACCTAACCTAACCTAACTTAACCTAACTTAACCTAACTTAACCTAACTTAACGTAACGTAACCTAACCTAACTTAACGTAACCTAACCTAACCAAAAAACGTTGCCAAAGTCCAGATGGAATTGTCCCAAATCCCATCCCAAATCCTTATCCTGACCACTTCCAAGCGCTATATAGTTGTAATGACTTGTCGCTTTCCCCCCCTGAAAATTCCCTTCCTTCCCTTATCGTGGACCTCTAATGTGGAGTGGTACTAGTACTGAACAGCCAGTGAACCATGTCTATCCAGGTTGGAATCCCAGAGAGGTTATAAAGTTTACAGGTAAACAATAGAGGAAAGAACCCTGGTGCACTCTACCTCCTACAGCGGTTTCTCTTTTGGACCTTATTTGTACTTCCCCTTTGTATCCTTTGTAATATCTACACCCTAATACCACTTGCTGTAACCTTCCCTCGTACACCGTGAGGCTTTAAATCTCTTCTCACACTCTCGGGAGACTCAGTATCATCGGACGCTTTAATAAAGCGAAGATATATAAAGTCGTTTGATATATACGTAAATTTAGGAAGTGTCTAATTTAGGGAGTGTCCAATTTATAAAGTGTCTAATTTAGGGAGTGTCCAGTTAATAAAGTGTCTAATTTAGGAAGTGTTCAGTTAATAGAGTGTCTAATTTAGGAAGTTGTTCAGTTAATAAAGTGTCTAATTTAGGAAGTGTACAGTTAATAAAGTGTCTAATTTAGGAAGTTGTTCAGTTAATAAAGTGTCTAATTTAGGAAGTGTACAGTTAATAAAGTGTCTAATTTAGGAAGTGTTCAGTTAATAAAGTGTCTAATTTAGGAAGTGTCCAATTTATAAAGTGTTTAATTATGGAGTGTCCAATTTATAAAGTGTCAAATTTAGGGAGTGTCCAATTTATAAAGTGTTTAATTATGAAGTGTCCAATTTATAAAGTGTCTAATTTAGGGAGTGTCCAATTTATAAATGTCTAAATGTCTAATTTAGGGAGCGTCAATTTATAAAGTATATAATTTAGGGAGCGTCCAATTTATAAAGTGTCTAATTAAGGGAGTCTCTAATTTACAAAGTGTCTAATTTTTAAAGTGTCTAATTTATGAAATGCCTAATTTATGAAGTGCCTAATTTGGGAAATATCTAATTCACTGTCTAATTTAAGAAGTATCTAATTAAAGAAGTGTCTTATTTATGGAGTGTCTAATGCAGGTGTGTCTAGAATAGGGATCCAGGAGGCCATTGGCTCATAGTTGTCTCTCCCCCGTAAGTGAAATCATCGACCATGAACTTTCCCTTATGGACGGACAGTATAAAATGATTTAAGGTGCGGGTGAGGTTACAGGTGTGTGCGTGTGTCATGTGTTTCGTCGTAGCTGGTCCAAGCCTCCAATACTCGTTATATCAAAGTTGAGTTTTGCAGGTATATTGGAAAAATGTCGTTGTGTGTAGAACATCTGCCGCCCCTTTCTCTCTCTCTCTCTCTCTCTCTCTCTCTCTCTCTCTCTCTCTCTCTCTCTCTCTCTCTCTCTCTCTCTCTCTCTCTCTCTCTCTCTCTCTCTTTCTCTTTTTTCTACCCCCTCTGTTATGCGTTCAACAACAGCCGTAGAACACACGTGAAAGCGAACATTCGATATGGTATTTACGTAGACAATTACCTCGTCAGACTTCGCTAAAACCAATCACGCCAGAGCTGGCCTTGGGTTTATCATTGGTCCACGTCAGGCTCGACATTTTTTCAATATATATGCATTCCAAACATATCGATTAGCGAACACAACCAATTCAAACATTTCAGTCATTCACTCCTCTGTCCCATCAAACTTCCATCGGCAAAAGTGAATAATTATTTTGTTGGGGGGAAGAATGAAAAATGAAGAATCGATCCTCTTTTGTGTAATTTGTTTTTTGTTGACTAAGATTAGAGTTTATTTGAAACTGTGCTGATGTTTCTGATGTTGAAACTGTGTTGATGTTTCTGATGATGAAATTGTGCTGATGTTTCTGATGTTGAAACTGTGTTGATGTTCCTGATGTTGAAACTGTGCTGATGTTTCTGATGTTGAAACTATGCTGATGTTTCTGATGTTGAAACTGTATTGATGTTTCTGATGATGAAACTGTGCTGATGTTTCTGATGATGAAACTGTGCTGATGTTTCTGATGCTGAAACTGTGCTGATGTTTCTGATGTTGAAACTGTGTTGATGTTCCTTTTGTTGAAACTGTGCTGATGTTTCTGATGTTGAAATTGTGTTGATGTTTCTGATGATGAAACTGTGCTGATGTTTCTGATGATGAAACTGTGCTGATGTTTCTGATGATGAAACTGTGCTGATGTTTCTGATGATGAAACTGTGCTGATGTTTCTGATGATGAAACTGTTCTGATGTTGATGCAAACTAATACCCGTCACCAAACATCAGCTCTCCTAAAGCCTTGCCCTATAAATCACAGGTTTACTGAACTCATTATTAGTTGTTCATTGACGAACAACTATCATTAACGCTGGCGTTACAGTTATGTACAGGATGGCCCTGGTGCCAACCCAGTGCCAGAGCCTCCGTGTTGTTGGGTATGTTGAGTTCACTCGTGTCTACTCAAACGAGTCCGCCTGGGCGGGCGAACGACCGCTGACCAGGATCTCGTGTTCTCGTGTTAGTACAACGGTTAGAATATGCTGTACTACAACGCCCGAACCCTGCACCTAACCGAGCGACGATTCACGTTGAAAAAACGCGAATATGTAAGCAATTACGATTGATACTACGTCATATTTTGCGCCGTTGGGGGAATTTTGACAACAAAATGAAGTGTGTTATTCGAAGGGACACGTTGTGTGGAGAGAATGTAGCATGTTCTTTAGAATAGTAACAGGCAGAATGAGGCTGTTAATGGCTCTGAGTCTTGTGTGGTGGTTGCCATCTTCTAGTTCCTCAGAAAGGTGACCCAGGTGGGTACCTCATTGACCTGGGGCCAGAATTACGAAGCAGTTACGCGAGTGTTGACCAGACCACACACTAGAAGGTGAAGGGACGACGACGTTTCGGTCCGTCCTGGACCGTTCTCAAGTCGATTGAGAATGATCCAGGACGGACCGAAACGTCGTCGTCCCTTCATCTTCTAGTGTGTGGTCTGGTCAACATTCTTCAGCCACGTTATTGTGACTCGTCGCCTGCAGTTACGCAAGTACTTACGAACGTGCACATCTTTCCTCAATCTTTGACGGCTTTGGTTACATTTATTAAACCGTTTACAAGCATGAAAACTTCCCAATCAACTGTTGTTATTGTTATAAACAGCCTCCTGGTGCTTCGGAGCTCATTAACTGTTTAATAGTTGTAAACAAAGCCGCCAAAGATTGAGAAAAGATGTATAGGTTTATAAGTGCTTGCGTAACTGCTTCGTGAAACTGGCCTCCTTATTCTTAACTGTAAGATCGCGGCACCTCTCCGGTGTTGACGGCTTTGGTGTACTAACTTGTCAAACCAGTCTGGGTCAGGACTAGAGACGAACCTTACCGCACGATGGTCCAAAATTGTGAGGAATTGTTTGAGTAGAGGTGGTTGGTGGGTGGGGGGGGGTAGGGAAGGAGTATAGTAACTCAAGATGATAGCGAAGGTTTGCTTCATATGAAAGGTTTTGCAACCACTGTTGTCAATTACATGTGAGGTGAACCCTAGGCCATTGGGATTCACCCTCTTCCCCTTCACCCCCCCTCTCTCTCTCTGTCTCTCTTCGCTCTCTCCTCTCTCGGTCCTCTCTTTCCCCTTTGGAGTCTCGGGTCTCCTCTCTCTTATCTGTTTTTCCCATTCTCTCTCTCTCTTTGTATGTCTTTCTCTGTCTCTGTCCTCTCTTTCTCTGCTCTCTCTCTGTCTCTCTTCTCCCCGTCCCCCCCCTACCCCCCCCCCCCCCCCTCTGCATCATCACACCACTTCTTTCCTCTTCTCCTCCTCAGGTCGGGTCTCTACACTCTGCTCTCCTCCCTCTCCTCGTCTATCTCCTCTCTCTCTGCTCTGATGCTAATGCCTATACACGAATAATTATAATAAAAACAGTACAAATAGCCTACCTTTAATACCTCTTAGCAATTTTCGAGTTTTATCATATGGGTATTATGCTTCTCCGACCTTAAAAATACCACTGCCTGGGTAATACATTACCCTGGCTTTCATACACGCTCGATAGTCTATAAATTTGTGTTGCATTTCCCCAATGATATAGCATTGTAATGCAACAGCCGGCAACACAGTTAAGCCTTTAACAACTTCCAAAAATATGAGGCTTAACGTTAACCCGTTAATTTGTTTTATTGGCTAGGGAGAGGAGGGAGGGAGGGAGAGAGAGAGAGAGAGAGATGAGGAGGAGAGAGAGAGAAGAGAGGAGAGACGAGAGAGACGAGAGATGAGAGGGAGGAGCATAACCTAACCTAACCTGTTTTAAGTTAGACTAGGACAGGTTAGGTTAAGTTAAATCTTAGATAAATCTGGGATTATCATTTTCAAATCCATTGTTTATTTTACTCTGTATTAAGTCGCATCGTTCCTAAAAAAAAATAAAAGACAAAAAACAGCTCTTTTTCATTGTGTTTATATAGACATGACAGAGGAGGGGGAGGAGGTGGTGTAATAGTGTCCGCCGTAACTAATGGCGTAACTACGCATTAATGAGTAATTATCAGTCGGAACTACTAAGCCTATGTAACTACATAGCGCCTAGACGGTATATGTGGGACCAGTGACATCGGGTGTGAGCACATGGATCTGGGATACCACATACATAGCTGGGATATGAACTCATGAAGCGGGATATTGAGGACAAGGAGCTGGGATATGAAGTCATGAAGCTGGTGATATGAGACAAAGGAGCTGGGATAAGAGGACAAGACGTGAGGGGAATGGTAGCCCACGCAACTACTTAGACCATTTGGGAATCGAACCCCCCGAAAAAGATATATGGTCTATCGCTTTTTCCGACTGACCAAGGGGAAGGGAGAAACAAAGCCAGGATGAATGGCTTGAGCTGTAAAGGATATACGGATTATTACAATTCATCCATCCTCTCTATTTACCATTTCTTGGGCAGTGTCCCTTCTCTCTATCCGATCTTGAATCCTCCATCCTATCCCCTATCATTTTCCGCCTCCATTCGTCACGTGCAATAGCTCCACCTCTCTCACAAATTTCATTCTTCTGTATTTCTTACTACTTTCATTTCCCTTCTACCTGCCTGCCTACCTCACCTTACCTTAAAATTATATGCACTATAGAAATCAGGCGTATACACTACACTCCTCCAACAATAAAGGGACAAAGAGGAATATAGGAGAGTGGATATATGAAGCAATGTTTGATATTAAATTAAGTAGAATACAGTTAGTGGATGAAGTTGTTACTGGAGCATGAGTCGAGAGGAGAGGTGGTGTGGAGCAAAGAATGTGAAAGGTGTGGCGCCACGAGTGAAAGGTGTGGCGCCACGAGTGAACGGTGTGGCGCCACGAGTGAAAGGTGTGGCGCCACGAGTGAAAGGTGTGGCGCCACGAGTGAACGGTGTGGCGCCACGAGTGAACGGTGTGGCGCCACGAGTGAACGGTGTGGCGCCACGAGTGAACGGTGTGGCGCCACGAGTGAAAGGTGTGGCGCCACGAGTGAAAGGTGTGGCGCCACGAGTGAAAGGTGTGGCGCCACGAGTGAACGGTGTGGCGCCACGAGTGAACGGTGTGGCGCCACGAGTGAACGGTGTGGCGCCACGAGTGAAAGGTGAGGTCGTACCTGGTGCCATGAGATAGGGTTTTTAAAATGTCTAGAAGATTGTTGATTTTCCTGTAGAAAATAATAGTTGTTTTGAATCACACAAACAAAGCATTTCTTGGGGCATGTCACGTGACCTCTCGCGACCAATGGTACGCGAGCGACACGTGGCACTCTGTGAATGGTCAGAGTAAGAAGCACCAGCCAAATCAACGCCGGGCAGGTTGGCCATTCGAGAATTCGAATTGGTGGATGCCAGCTCGGGGCGTTGACCTAGTGCCCAGAGAGCGAGGGTTAACAGCCAATCCCTGTAGCGACCGTCAGTTTCTTTCTAAAACGTATCTATGACGTATTCTTGACCTACTATGCCCCTTTTAAAAAGACAAATTTAATTCAGATTAACCTACTCATTGGGTTTAGGTTATTTTTAGTGTTGGGTTTACCTCTTATCACACTCGGTAGGGTTATTAAGGCTGTCACCCTCTGGATTGTAATTAAGGCCTGCCAACCTCTGGAGGGTTATTAAGGCCACCCACCATAGCTTACTGACCAAACATTAGAATACTTGTCCGGGACCATTGGTCTAGGTACTAAGGTAAACTGACGTATACCGAACAGCGCGGTAAACCTCTCTGTGAACATATCTTCTTGGTCTATACTCCATAGAGTTTGGTATTTAGTTATTTGATTTAAAATTAAAAACATCATGTAAGTGCTTTATACATGTACTTTGATTTTATAAACAAAATGAATTATTGATGTACTACTGACTGTGAGTGAAGAGTGTGAATTGACTTTAACTTCACTACAAGAACCTACGACTCATATAGTGAAGAAACACTCATAAATGCAGTGCTAGAGGTAAACTACAGTAGGGCCTATGGCTCATATCGCCCTATATTAACAGCTCCTATGTCTGTATCACTCAAACTCATTCATAGAGATATAGACGATATATATAGATATATGTATAGATATATATATATATATTACTAGTTATATATGTTGTATCTAGTAGACCAGAACGCAGATACTGGCTTTACTATGCAAAGGCCCGAGTTGGCCCTATAAGAAAAGTTTTCATGAATTTATATTTTTCGGAAATTTATTCCTAATGGCAATAAGAAAGGTATCCATTTCATTCAGCATGACTTAGTTTTTCGAAATTTGAATTAAAACGAACGTAAATATATGCCCAACCTACCAACCCCCTCCCTAACCTAACCGAACCTAACCTAACCCTCAACCTTAACCTCACCTAACCTGTCCTAACCCATCCTAAACTAACATCAGCTAAGTCAATATTTATGTTCTTTATATATTATAATAATAATTAACAGAAAAACCAATTGGAAACAATTTGTTTAAAATAAAGAAAATCATTCTGCTATTAGGCAAAATCGGGCCTTGCATAGTAGGCCGAGCCGTGCGTTCGTGCTACTAGTGCCGACAATATATATATATTATTATATATCATATATATATAGTTAGATAGAGTATGATATTATATTATATATATAATATGGCATTTATGTTGTGGTATGAAGAGAGAAGTGTGTTAGTGTTGTTAAGTTTCATGTTGACGGCTCAGAAGCAGCCATTAGGTCTCGTCCAGCTTCCAACTTGAATCACCCGAGGACGTTAGAGGAGGAACACACAGCTCCCAATACGTCACTAGTTCGCGCACTGAACGCTCATTTCATTGTTGAGTATAATACCAGGTTTTTGCCGGGGAGAGAGGAGGGACCCTTGTCCGTCACTGGCTTCCTTCGCGGGAATCATGCAGCACATGGCTGTGTGAAACCTATGGCATGCGTGCCGAGGATGGCACGCCAGAATTTGATAGGGAAAAAAAAAAGAAAGAAAAAAAAAAAAAAAAAAAAAAAAAAAGAAAAAAAGAAAAGAAAAATTAAAAAAAAAAAAAAAAATATAAAAAAAAAAAAAAAAAAAAAAAAAAAAAAAAAAAAAAAAAAAACTTGAACTCAGTTCCGCAATTGATTTTTTACACCTCACACATAATTTTATATAGACAAATTATCATTACTGCCAATGAAGCCCAGATGATTTGTTTATATACCAGAATGTTGAGAAGTGTTGAGATCCTTGAGTCACCACGTGGTGTCCCCTGGCGGTGTAGACATGTGACGTCGAGGACATTTTCTGACTCGTCAACAGACCCACTGTCCTATCAATATTTAGCATAGATATATGTCTTTATGATTGAAGTGTAAGTGGCCATTTGGTTTTCTCTTTTATATTTTCTTCTAGTTTGTGTGTGTTTGTGTGTGTGGGACTGAAATTACTGGGATATTTAATTGATAATAACAGTAAATGAGTAGTTCATCGACTCCACAAATATTTTCCCCCCCTGTTAAGTTATTCGCCAGAATAAGCCGTGGTGTCTGCCTCTTCCTACCGGCGTCGAGACCAGCATGCCACATCACATCATGCAACATCAACAACCACACAATATTACAGAACCTCTTGAACAGTTGGCTCTCCCCCCCCCCCCCCCAACTCCGCCTTCCACTGATCCGCCCCCGAGGCTGGCCATCCCTAGTTTTCAACCACCACTAACGGCCCTTATTCGCTCGGCCGATCCTTCTAGCCCCGCTCTCGCCGACATGGACGTCAACACCTTGGGTATACAGCACCTGACCCAGGGGCATGGATCGCTTAAGCCCACTACGGCTCACCATCCCGTGCTACTTGATCGTTTTTATTCTAGGTACGAATCTTAAACATTCACCAAGCATTGACCGTCAGACAACGTCTGGTGTTCATTTGGGTTCACACGTTCTGCCCTCGCTTAAGTGTTGGACGACGTGTGTGAATTAAAAAACAGTGTAAAAACTTTACACTCCACCAGGTAGTTCACGTCGTAATTGTATATAATTCTTCCTTTACTAGTGTAAAGTCAAGTGGTGCAGGGTTTTTGTGTCATTATTTGTTTAGTATTATTTGGTGTAAAGTTTAAGTAAAAAATGTATGTTTATTATCGCTTTTTCCCCTGCCAACTATTCATACATTAAAGTCCATATGCAGTTTTTATTTTATTTTTTGTTCTCACACTTCATCGGGCCAGCAGTTCTGCGCTGCTCGAACACCTACACCCATAAATGTTATTAGATTAAGCATAGTTATAACAGCAGTCTAAAATAATATTTTTTAGATATTTACTCACCCCTCATCAATTGTATCTCTCTCACACCCGACAAGCTTTTGGGGTAAATGTCAAGAATAGTTATGATTTTTGTAGGAGGAGGAAGAAGAGATAACATCGAAGAGGGTAATCTCTAAAAATATTATTTTAATAATGACTGGTTAGTAACTATTGCTTAATATAATCGTTTGTGGGTGTGAGGTGTTCGAGGCAGCGCAGATATGTTCTGCAGAGAGTGTGCCGACACAAAAAATAAAATAAACTGCATATGCCTTACTGTATGAATATTGCCGGGGAAAAAGAGATAAATAAACATTTACATTTTGTCATTAAACTTTTACACCAATCATACTAACATTGACACAAACCCTGCACCACGTTGACTTACACTAGTAAGGAACGAATTATTAACATTACGTTCCGTTAACTCTACTGGTGGTGTACAGGTTTTACAACTGTTTTTTGCCTTCACACAACGTCGACAACCTTCCGCGAGGGCAAACCACGTGACCACACCCAAATGAACACGCAGAAGTTGTCTGACGGCCATTCTTTGTTGATGTTAGATGCGCTACACTAAGAATAGAAACGCTCCAAGTAGCACGGGGTCTGGTTAGCCCGTAGTGGACTTGTTAAGCGATCCATTTGCCACTGGCAGTGTGCTTGTCTACCAGTTGGTGACGGTCAGGGCGGCGAGTAGCGGGGGTCCTAAAGGATCTGCCGACTGATATGGCGTTATTTGGTGGTGAACTATGGGCTGGCAATCCTCGGGTGGGCGTCTCAAACGTGTAATGCTTAGGTGGGGGGGGGGGGGGGGGGGGGGGGGGGGGGGGGGGGAAGAAAATCCCATGAAAGTAACATATGTTTGTCTGTAAATATTGCTGTCGGTTGTTGATGTTGATCTGATGGTGATTGGCTGCTGGTCTCCGACAGACGGTAGGAAGAGGCAGACACCACGGCTTATTCTGGCGAATAACTTAACAGGGGGGGACTAATTTGTGGAGTCGATGAACTACTCATTTACTGTTATTATCAATTAAATATCCATAATCCGTCACACACACACACACACACACACAGAAGCTAATTGACAGAGTAAACCAAATGGCCAACGACACTTCATCATAAGACTATATCATATGCTCAAATTTGTATGGCCAGTGGGTCTGTGACGAGTTCAGAACATGTCCTCCGACGTCACATGCTCTCACACGACACCTCCAGTTACACCACGCTGGTGACTCAAGCCCTCCACACCTCTCATACATTCTGGTATATAACAATCATCTGTTCTTACATTTGGCGAGTAATGATAATTTGTCTATATTTATTCATTATGTGTGAGGTTTAAATAATCAATTGGCGGCAACGAGTTCAATGTACCATCCAAATTTGCTGGAGTCCATCCTCGCACGCAGTCCATAGGTTCACGCAGCCATGTGCTGATGTACCGCGAAGGCCGCCATGACGAAAGGTCCCCTCCTCTTCTCCCGCAAAACCTGGTATTATATCAACATGAAATGAGCGTCAGTGCTCGAACTTATGACGTATTGGAGCTTTTTGTTCCTCTCTAACTTCCTCTGGTGATCAAGTTGGAAGCTGACGAGAACTAATTTTTTTTTTGGGCGCTTCTGAGCCGTCCATACATGAAACTTAACAACACAACACACTTCTACTCTTCATACACACACATACTGGCCATATTATATTATATATATATATGGATAATATATATATATATTTATATATATATATATATATATATTATATATTTCGACCTAGTAGCCAGAACGCACTGCGCGGCCTACTAGGCAAGGCCCGATTGCCTAATAGGCAGAATATTTTCTTTATTTTAAACAAATTGTTTCCATTGTTTGTTCTTTATTATTATTATAATATTAAAACATAAATTATTGACTTATCTATATGGTAGTTTAGGATAGGTTAGACAGGTTAGGTTAGGTTAGGTTAGTTAAGGTTAGGTTGTGGGTGTGTAGGTTCTTGTTATTTAGGGTTGGTTTAGGTTGGTCATTATTACGTTAGTTTTTAATTCAAATTTCGAAAAACTAAGTCATGCATAATGAAATGGATACCTTTCTTATTTCTAGGAAAAATCGAAAAAAATATGAATTCAGGAAAACTTAGCTTAATAGACAAATCGGCCCTTGCATAATAGGCCAGTACTGCGGGTTTCTGGTACTAGATACACATATTATATATATATATCTATATATAATATAAGTAGTATTATATTGATAATATATATAATATATATTGACTGAGTTTTGTTGGTGTACATACATAGGAGCTGTTACTAGGCGATATGATCCAATAGGCCTACTGTAGTTTCCTCTAAGCAATGCATTTATGAAGTGTTCTTCACTATATATGTAGTAGGTTTTTCTTGTAGTGAAGTTAAAGTCAATTCACACTCTTCACTCACAGTCAGTAGTACATCAATAATTCATTTTGTTTATAAAATCAAAGTACATGTATAAAGCCTTACATTTTGTTTGTTAATATTAAGACATCAAAGTAATACGCAACTCTATGAGTATAGACCAAGAAGATATGTTCACAGAGAGTTTACCGCCTGTTCGTTCGTTCGTTTACCTTATCCTAGACAATGTCAGACAAGTATTCTCGTTTTGGCGTAACTATTGTGTGGCCTTAATTGCCCTCTAGAGGTTGGTAGGCTTTAATATCCTTCCAGAGGTTGACAGGCTTAATAACCCTCAGAGGTTTATAAAGTAAACCCACACATAAATACCTAAACCCATGAATTAGGTTAATCTGCATTAATTTGTCTTTTTAAAAGCAAGTAGGTCAGAATACGTCATAGATCCGTTTTAGAAAAGAAACTTGACGGGTCGCTAAACGTGATTGGCTGTTAACCCTCGCTCTCTGGGCACTAGGTCAACGCCCCGAGCTGGCATCCACCAATTAGATGCGCGATGGCCAACCTGCCCGCGTTGATTTGCTGGCTTCTTTACTCGACCATTCACGAAGTGCCACGATGTAGCTCGCGATACCATTGGTCTCGAGAGTCACGTGACATGCCCAAGAAATGCTTTGGGTGGTTTGATTCAAAACAAATAAGTTTTCTAACAGGAAAATCACAATCTTCTAGACATTTAAACCTATCATCTGGCACCAGGAGACCCTCACACTTTCACAGTCTGAGTCCATAGGCGCCCAGAAAATAAAACACCTCTTGTGTCAATCTACAAAACTAACTGCACCAACCACAACCGATTCACAAGTTCTGTGAGGGCGCTCTGTTCACCTTTCACTCGTGGCGCCACACCTTTCACTCGTGGCGCCACACCGTTCACTCGTGGCGCCACACCGTTCACTCGTGGCGCCACACCGTTCACTCGTGGCGCCACACCGTTCACTCGTGGCGCCACACCGTTCCCTCGTGGCGCCACACCGTTCACTCGTGGCGCCACACCTTTCACTCGTGGCGCCACACCTTTCACTCGTGGCGCCACACCGTTCACACCCGGAAACCACAACATCCCACACACACACACACCAAAAAAAAACATTAAGCCCCTTTCAAGCCATGTATTAGTAAAAACCACCGACAGACAAAAAAAGAAACTCACAGCCACCCAAAGAAAACCACAAAAGCATGTATCTTACTGCTCACGCTCCCAACCAAAAGAAAACCAAACATCAAAAACTCAAAAAGGGTACCAAAATCAAATAACCAATACCCACTCCGCAGGACTACATGAAGAATCGCACTAAGCAGTTGTGTCAATGTAGGTGGACGACGCTAGTGGTCGAATCGAGCTCAGCGTCGTCCTCCAGATGGAGAGAGTATGAGGAGACGTAAGGAAGATTAAAAAACAGCGACACTCAGGAGTTTATTTTAAGAAAATTAAGATACAATTATATGTGACGGACACGGAGTTCATAGTTGAGGTTGCGTGTGACTTTAGAGAGTGTAACAAATAGTACGTGAGAAGGGGTGCGTGATGACCCAGTAGATAAAAGCGCCCCATAAGAAAAAAAGTGAATGATCGTGCATAGATTAGCGGTAATACTCACCTTTCGTGGACAGCACACAGTCAGCCAGATTACCTTCCCCGGCTATCAAGCGAGCAAGTTCGGTCGGTGCTAGGCCCGGTACGGGTTACTCGACCTGCACACCAGGCCGCCCTAAAAGAACGTCTTCCGCCAACCACTCTCTTCGCCAAGCCTTTCCTCTTAACTCTTCATATTGATGCCCCTGTTCTGGGTCACCAAGCCAGCTCACAACCCCCTTCACTTCCCACATTAAAACATTAAATACCGCACCTAATTTTTCACTTGTATTCACGATAGTATCATTATCTATTACGCCATTATGTCTGCACACTAACCCCCCCTCCTCCCCCCCTTCTGTCATTCCTATATAACCATAAGCTTTTTTTGTCTTTTAATTTTTTTGACGTGCGCTTAATACAGGTAAAATAAACAATGGTTTGAATTAAATCCCAGATTTACTAAGTTCTACCTACTGCCTACTAAACTTAAACAGTTAGGTTTCTTTATGCTCTCTCTCTCTCTCTCTCTCTCCGCTCTCTCATCTCTCTCTCCCCCCCCCCCCCCCTCCCCCCCCCCCTCCCCCCTTCACCCCCCCCCCACCCCGTGGACACCCCCCCCCACCACAAAAATCCACCCCCCCCCCACCCCGCCCCCCTTCCAACTCCACCTCTCCCTCTCTCATCATCTCTCTCCTCTCTCTTCTGCTCTCCTATCCCTCCCTCCCTCCCTCCTCGTCCCTCCAATAAAAACATAACGGGTTCCGGTTAAGCCTCATATTTTTGGAAGTTGTTAAAGGCTTAACTGTTGCGTCTGTTGCATTACAATGCTTATCATTGGGGAAATGCAACACAAATTTATAGATCACAGAAAGCCAAAGGTAAATGTATTCCATTCAGTTGTATTTTAATCTGAAAGCTAAGCCATTATAGAAAATTCGAAAATGCTAAGAGTTTAAAGTTGGCTATTTTATCAGGTTTTATTATAATTATTACGTGTATAGGCATTAGCACAGAGAGAGAGAGAGCTAGAGAGAGCGAGAGCGGAATAGAGAGAGAGAGAGAGAGAGAGAAATAGAGAGATCGAGAACGAGAGACACATGAGAGAGAGAAAGAGATACAGAGAGAGAAGAGAGATAGGAGAGAAAGGAGAGAGAGAGAGAGTAGAGAAAGATAACAGATAGATAGATATAAAGATAGACAGAGAGAGAGTGTTTTTGGAGTTGGATGGGATGGGTGACCCAATGGCCTAGGTCACCTCACATGTATTGCAACAGTTTGCAAAACCTTTCATGAAGCAAACCTTCGCTATCATCTTGAGTATATCTCCTTCCCTACACCCCCCCCCCCCCAACCAACTCTACTCAAACATTCCTCACAATTTGGACCATCGTGCGGTAAGTTTCGTCTCTAGTCCTGACCCAGACTGGTTTGACAAGTTAGTACACCAAAGCCGTCAACACCGGGAGGTGCCGCGATCTTACAGTTAAGAATAAGGAGCATTCACAAGCAGTTACGCCACTTACAATACATCTTTTCTCAATCTTTGGCGGCTTTGTTTACAATAATTAAACAGTTATGACTCCGAAGCACCGGAGGCTGTTTATAACAATAACAACAGTTGATTGGGAAGTTTTCATGCTTGAAAGGTTTAATAAATGTAACAAAGCCGTCAAAGATTGAGGAAAGATGACACGTTCGTAAGTACTTGCGTAACTGCAGCGACGAGTCACAATAAGTGGCTGAAGAATGTTACCAACCACACAACTAGAAGATGAAGGGACGACAGCGTTCGGTCCGTCCTGGATCATTCTCAATCGACTGAGAAAGTCCAGGACGGAGAAACGTCGTCGTCCCTTCATTCTATGTGTGGTCTTCAACACTCGCGTAACTCTTCGTAATTCTCTCCCAGGTCAATAAGGTACCCAGCTGGGTCCCCTTCTGAGGAACTAAGATGGCAACCACCACACAAGACTCAGAGCCATTAACAGCCTCATTCGGCCTGTTACATTCTAAAGAACATGCTACATTTTCTCCACACAACGTGTCCCTTCGAATAACACACTCATTTTGTTGTCAAAATTCCCCAACGGAGCAAAATATGACGTAGTATCAATCGTAATTGCTTACATATTCGCGTTTTTTCAACGTGAATCGTCGCTCGGTTAGGTGCAGGTTGGTGTGCGTTGTATACAACATACTACCGTTGACTAACACGAGAACACGAGATCCTGGTCAGCGGTCGTTCGCCCGCCCAGGCGGACTCGTTTGAGTAGACACGAGTGAACTCAACATACCCAACAACACGGAGGCTCTGGCACTGGTGGACAAGGCCATCCGTACATAATGTAACGCCAGCGTTAGTGATAGTTTACGTTAAGTGACAACTAATAATGGTTCGGTAAACCTGTGAGTTTATAGGGCAAGGCTGGAGAGCGGATGTTTGGTGACGGGTAAGTTGCATCAACATCAGAACATTGTTCATCATCAGAAACATCAGCACAGTTTCATCATCAGAAACATCAACACAGTTTCATCATCAGAAACATCAGCACAGTTTCAACAAAAGGAACATCAACACAGTTTCAACATCAGAAACATCAGCACAGTTTCACATCAGAAACATCAGCACAGTTTCATCATCAGAAACATCAGCACAGTTTCATCATCAGAAACATCAGCACAGTTTCATCATCAGAAACATCAGCACAGTTTCATCATCAGAAACATCAACACAGTTTCATCATCAGAAACATCAGCAAGTTAAAAACATGCAGTTTCAACATCAAGAACATCAGCAGCATAGTTTCAACATCAGAATCACACAGTCACAAAGAAACCTTTCAACATCAAAACAGCACGTTTCAAATACTCTAATCTAGTCAACAAAAAACAAATTACACAAAAGAGGATCGATTCTTCATTTATATTCTTCCCCCCACAAAATAATTATTCACTTTTGCCGATGGAAGTTTGATGGGACAGAGGAGGAATGACTGAAATGTTTGAATTGGTTGTGTCGCTTAATCGATATGTTTGGAATGCATATATATTGAAAAAATGTCGAGCCTGACGTGGACCAATGATAAACCCAAGGCCAGCTCTGGCGTGTTGGTTTTAGCGAAGTCTGACGAGGTAATTGTCTACGTAAATACCATATCGAATGTTCGCTTTCACGTGTGTTCTACGGCTGTTGTTGAAAGTATAACAAGGGGGTAAAAAAAGAGAAAGAGAGAGAGAGAGAGAAAGAGAGAGAGAGAGAGGAGAGAGAGAGAGAGAGGAGAGAGAGAGCGAGAGAGAGAGAGAGAGAGAGAGAGGAGGCGGCAATGTCTACACACAACGACATTTTTCCAATATACCTCAAAACTCAATTTGATATAACAGTATTGGAGTTTGGACCAGCTACGACGAAACACATGACACACGCACACACGTAACCTCACCCGCACCTTAAATCATTTTTATACTGTCCGTCCATAAGGGAAATTCATGGTCGATGATTTCACTTACGGGGAGAGACAACTATGAGCCAATGGCCTCCTGGATCCCTATTCTAGACACACCTGCATTAGACACTCCATAAATAAGACACTTCTTTAATTAGATACTTCTTAAATTAGACAGTGAATTAGATATTTCCCAAATTAGGCACTTCAAAATTAGGCATTTCATAATAACACTTTAAAAATTACCATTTTGTAAATTAGAGACTCCCTTAATTAGACACTTTATAATTGGCGCTCCCTAAATTATAACTTTATAAATGACGCTCCCTAAATTAGACATTTAGACATTTTATAAATTGGCACCTCCCTAAATTAACACTTTATAAATTGGACCTTCATAATTAAACACTTTATAATTGGACACTCCCTAAATTGGACACTTTATAAATTGGACACTCCTAATTAACACTTTATAATTGGACACTTCCTAAATTAGACACTTTATTAACTGACATTCCTAAATTAGACACTTATTAACTGACACTTCCTAAATTAGACACTCTATAAATGAACACTTCCAATTTAGAACTAGACATTCTCAGGGAATTGACAGGGCGGACAAAGAAAACCTTCACCACGGGTGGGACACAACAAGGGGACACAGGTGAAACTTATTACCCAGATGAGCCACAGGACTTTAGAAAGAATTTTTTCAGTGTCAGAGTATTTAATAAATGGAATGCACAGGAAGTGTTGTGGTGGAGGCTGACTCCATACACAGTTTCAAGTGTAACTATGATAGAGCCCAGTAGCTCAGGATCTGTACACCTGTTGATTGACAGTTGAGAGGCGGACCAAAGAGCCAAATCTAACCCCCGCAAGCACAATTAGTGAGATACAATTAGGTGAGTACACTTATATACTGGACACTCCCTAAATTTAACACTTTATAAATTGGACACTTCCTAAATTACGTATATATCAAACGACTTTATATATCTTCGCTTTATTAAGCGTCCGATGATACTGAGTCTCCCGAGAGTGTGAGAAGAGATTAAAGCCTCACGGTGTACGAGGGAAGGTTACAGCAAGTGGTATTAGGCAGTAGATATTACAAAGGATACAAAGGGGAAGTACAAATAAGGTCCAAAAGAGAAACCGCTGTAGGAGGTAGAGTGCACCAGGGTTCTTTCCTCTATTGTTTACCTTTAAACTTTATAACTCTCTTGGGATTCCAACCTGGATACATGGTTCGGCTGTTCAGTACTAGTACCATTCCACATTAAGGTCCACGATAAGGGAAGGAAGGGAATTTTCAGGGGGGGGGAAAGCGACAAGTCATTACAACTATATAGACTTGGAAGTGGTCAGATAAGGATTTGGGATGGGATTTGGAACAATTCCATCTGGACTTTGGCAACGTTTTTTGGTTAGGTTTAGGTTAGTCGTTAAGTTAGGTTAGGTGTACGCTTACTTAAGTTAGGTAAGTATTGGTTAGTTAGGTTAGGATTTGGTTAAGTGTGTAGTAGGGTGAGGTTAGGTTAGTTTAGGTACTGAGCTTTAAACATAATTTATCTTCCGAAATATGACTTCGAGAAGGACCTGGGAGCCGCGATATCAGACCGGGATCTTTAGTCAGAACTAAACCGTAAAGTTCAGAATAAAGATGAATAAAACACGTGGGCTTTTATCTCAAAGCTTAGCAGTCAAGATATGTAAAGCACGAGAAACACTGGCACATAAAGTATCTCTTCTCCTCGGTGTGTATACCTGGGAGTATACTTTTGTCCAGGCAATGTCCAGACTAAAGTAATGCTTGCTGGTTGGTTGGTCAGTATACAGTAAACAGTGCCCAATATCCAGACGGGGACCAGCTGTATAGTGAGATGGAGCCAGCTGTAGATGAGGGTGGACGCTGTAGAGTGACTGCAGCTGTAGAGTGACGGTGGAGCCAGCTGTAGAGTGACGGTGGAGCCAGCTATAGAGTGACGGTGGAGCCAGCTGTAGAGTGACGGTGAGCCAGCTGTAGAGTGAGGGTGGAGCCAGCTGTAGAGTGAGCAGTGGATGCCAGCTGTAGAGTGACGGGTTGCCGCTTTAGAGCGGGGGCCAGCTGTAGAGTGAGCGGTGGAGGCCAGCTGTAGAGTGACAGTGGTGCCAGCTGTAGAGTGACAGTGGTGCCAGCTGTAGAGTGACGTGTGAGCCAGCTGTAGAGTGACAGTGGTGCCAGCTGTAGATGCGGACAGTGGTGCCAGCTGTAGAGTGACGTGGTATACATGTGGCTGTGGGCGTGGTCCATCTGTACAGTGACAGTGGTGATATAGAGAGGGGCTATAGCTCCTGGCCCCCCACAGCTGACGGACCTGAAGGACAAACTCTGGCTCTTGGGGGATACGAACCTAGCATGGTATGGGGGCGTTCGATGCCCAGTGGAAGGGACGGGAAGAGGAAGGAGAGTGGGGGCGGTTGACCCCTGAAGTGTGAGGAATTACGCACAATGTGACAGACAAACGACACAAAGCAACGGGAAAGAAGACCAGGTTGATCAGTGGTATGAAGAGAAAAGGAGGACGGACATTCTTGAGTGTTATCTTGAGATGATTTCCGGGTTTAGGTGTCCCCGCGGCCCGGTCCTTCGACCGGCCTCCACCCCTAGGAAACAGCACGTGACAGCTGACTAACACCCAGGTACCTATTTACTGCTAGGTAACAGGGTATTAGGTGAAAGAAACTCTGCCACTGTTTCTCGCGGCGCCTTTGGCGAACCCAGGACCAATGGATCAACAATCCAGCGTGCTGTTCGCTTGGCCGACCGGCTCCCAGCACTAAGACAGAATGAGAGAAAAACGCAGAAATGGAATCGTAAATATATGCTAGGCAGAACATGCTTTGCAACAGCATTGCAAATGCTTTGGGAGCCGGTTCTGAGCGGAAAGAACACTGGACGCTGACCCTGTGGTCCCGGTTCGATCCCAGGCGCCGGCGCGAAACATGGGCAGAGTTTCTTCACCCTGATGCACTCTGTTACTAGCAGTAAATAGGTACCTAGGAGTTAGTCGCTGTCCGGGGCTGCTCCCTGAGGGTGGGGGCCTGGTCGGGACCGGGCCGCGGGAACTAAGGCCCCGAAATCATCTCAAGATAACCTCAAGAATATCACAAACAACAAAAAGCTTAACAGATGCATTTAAAATCGCATATAGGGTTTGAAGCCAAGATTATATATAGGTTGTCAGGATATCGTCCTAACACGGTATGGCCTCTTTGGCAGAAACAAATAAAGAATATAAATATAAAATAATGTTGAAAAACGAGATATCGGAAAAAATCTCAAGAAGATAAGGCAGAACTAACTCAAAATTCGGGATTCATTCTCTGGAAGCGTAGCAATACAAACCTTACATTTTCAATGTTGAATGAAGAACGTTGCAATTGAAGAACTAACATTGTTTCTTAAGAAGGAATATAAATTATCTGGAAAAGTCTCCAGAAACTGATAACAAAGTTAATCCAAGGATTCAGGGATCTCTGTCCCTAGGAGAGAGGATCAGGAAGGGTTAATTTACCTTCTCTAGAATATAATGAGCAAGAGAGAATACGATTAGTGTTTGTAGGTGAATAAAAAGATATAAACATAACGAGTTAGGACGGAACATGAGTTAGTGAAGACAAATGAACAAAAGTGAACAATATGATGAATCAGGGAGAACGTGATTAGCGAATACAAGCAACAATAACAAGGAAAACAATTAACCAAAGTGAAATCAACAGGTATTACAAAAAAAAAAAAGTTTCAAATTGAGCACAAAAAAAACAGCATGTATATACAAATTGGCTCAACTCAGATTTGAAAGAGAAGGGAGGTAGGAGCGGGTTTGGAAATAGGGGTGTAATAGTAGTGTAGCATGGTGTGTGTGAAACAGGACCCCAGACAGCGTATTGGCTGAAGAGTCACGCGCCTGTAACGAGCTGAGGACAGATTTAACTACAATGAGATTTGATACAGTCGGCGCTCCTTCTGTTTGTGGGTCAATATATCCTCTGCATTTGGCTGTTATGTCCTCGTGGTGTGATTCAACGGTAACGCCCACAAGGGGCCTGACAGCTGAGTGAACGAGTCGCTCGATCGTAGTCCTAGAGGGTCCGGGCTCGATCCCCCGGTGGAGGCGAAACAAATGGGCATGGTTTCTTTCACTCTGATGCATCTTGTTCACACTAGCAGTTTCAGGTGCCTGGGAGTTAGACTAGTTGCTACGGCTGCTTTCTGGGGGGGTAAACAAAAAGGAGGCCTGGTCGAGGACGGCCGCGGGGACGCTAAAATCGCCCTGAAATCACTCAAGACTAACCTCAAGATAACCGTACTACCCGAAGGAAAACATTTCACTCAAACTCACTGCAAAAACAGACAAAAAAAAGATATAAACAATTGATATCTGTTATTTTTCGTTCATTTTCTCATAGAGAACAACAAAATTGAGATTATATTGCCTTAAAATGTTTTCAAAAAGGTGTCATAGGCGCTTTTTAAATGAGACGTGGCCGCTCTCAATCCAAAAGAATCCAAAAATTTTCTTTTGTATCAACTTTTGTATATTGATTGAGTGCCAAGGAAATTTGAATGTTTAAGCAATAATCATTTTTCTCTCTGATTTTCCAGAGGTATGAAGTTCTCATGAGGCGGGCGATGAGGTTGACGTATGAGGCTGCTGGTATTTAATGGTGAGGGATTATTCTCCTTAACGCGTAAAACACGTTCGTTTCGTTTTCCATTTGAGAGAATTAACGGGGTCAATGTGTCCTCATATTCGCTCCCACAGAGTTGAGCTCTGATACATAAATGTTCACTCACGACTCATCTTTTGATAATTACTTGTTCACCCTCTGATTCCTTTTGTTAATTACTTGCTCACTCATGATTCACTTTTGTTAATTACTTGTTCACTCATGATTCACTTTATATACTTGTTCAACTCTGATTTCACTTTTGATAATTACTTGTCACTCACGACTCACTTTTGATAATTACTTTTCACATCATGATTCACTTTTGTTATTTACTTGTTTCCATCATGATTCACTTTTGTTAATTACTTGTTCACTCATGATTCACTTTTGATAATTACTTTTCACCTCATGATTCCTTTGATAATACTTGTTCACTCATGAGTTCACTTTTGTAATTACTTGGTCACTCACGACTCACTTTTTGATAATTACTTGGTCACTCCCGACTCCTTTTGATAATTACTTGGTCACTAAAAACTGTTGTGTTTACAATGGTGTAATTGAGTTCCTGGGATGCTAGGCAATGATGCAACTCAAGGTGTGACAGTTTATACTCGTATCACACTCACGCGCACACACACACAACACACACACACACACACACACACACACACACCCCACACACCACACACACACACACACACACACAACCACAACCACCATACCACACACCC
>WNGS01113158.1:14953810-14966092 GCA_020271785.1 Procambarus virginalis | reverse complement strand
TTCCACCTGTGTCCCCTTGTTCGCGTCCCTCCAGGTTTGAAGTAGTTCATCCTTGTTTACCCCGGTCGATTCCCCTGAGGATTTTGTAGGTTGTGATCATGTCCCCCCATACTCTTCTGTCTTCCAGTGTCGTAAGTTGCATTTCCCGCAGCCTTTCCTCATAACTCATGCCTCTTAATTCTGGACTAGTCTAGTAGCATACCTTTGGACTTTTTCCCAGCTTCGTCTTGTGCTTGACAAGGTACGGGCTCCATGCTGGGGCCGCTGTGTGTGTGTACTCACCTAATTGTACTCACCTAATTGTGCTTGCGGGGGTTGAGCTTTGGCTCTTTGGTCCCGCCTCTCAACTGTCAATCAACTGGTGTACAGATTCCTGAGCCTACTGGGCTCTATCATATCTACACTTGAAGCTGTGTATGGAGTCAGCCTCCACCACATCACTTCCTAATGCATTCCATTTGGCAACCACTCTGACACTAAAAAAGTTCTTTCTAATATCTCTGTGGCTCATTTGGGCACTCAGTTTCCACCTGTGTCCCCTTGTGCGTGTGCCCCTTTGTTAAATAGCCTGTCTTTATCTACCCTATCAATTCCCTTCAGAATCTTAAATGTGGTGATCATGTCCCCCCTAACTCTTCTGTCTTCCAGCGAAGTGAGGTTTAATTCCCGTAGTCTCTCCTCGTAGCTCATACCTCTCAGCTCGGGCACTAGTCTGGTGGCAAACCTTTGAACCTTTTCCAGTTTAGTCTTATCCTTGACTAGATATGGACTCCATGCTGGGGCTGCATACTTCAGGATTGGCCTGACATATGTGGTATACAAAGTTCTGAATGATTCTTTACACAAGTTTCTGAATGCCGTTCGTATTTTGGCCAACCTGGCATATGCCGCTGATGTTATCCTCTTGATATGTGCTGCAGGAGACAGGTCTGGCGTGATATCAACCCCCAAGTCTTTTTCTTTCTCTGATTCCTGAAGAATTTCCTCTCCCAGATGATACCTTGTATCTGGCCTCCTGCTCCCTACACCTATCTTCATTATATTACATTTGGTTGGGTTAAACTCTAACAACCATTTGTTCGACCATTCCTTCAGGTTGTCTAGGTCTTCTTGAAGCCTCAAACAGTCCTCTTCTGTTTTAATCCTTGTGTGTGTGTGTGTGTGTGTGTGTGTGTGTGTGTGTGTGTGTGTGTGTGTGTGTGTGTGTGTGTGTGTGTGTGTGTGTGTCCGCGCGCGCGTGTGCGTGTGTGTGTGTGCGCGCGCGCGTGTGCTTCTGTAAGCACTGGGTTGCAACTCACACGGTTGACGAGGGGGTGTCTCTCTGTGCCATCTTCGTGGTTCGCGGCCAGCTCCTGGCCGCCATGTTCTCCAGCCGCTCTGTTTGTCACTTGAAACATCGTTCCGTTCTTCTACATTGTCCTCCTCTCCCCTCAACCTGCTCTTGTTCACCCCGTCAACCTTCCACCGTTGCACAATCCTGTCAAATAACTGTCAAATAACTCGGGATTGTTCAAGTCAAATAACCCATCATTCAAGATACTAACCATTCAGTCCTGGTCAGGTGCAAATTGCAAACTGGGAGCCAGTAGTGGTGTTAGTTGCAAGGGGGGGGGGACACGTGGTGTAGCGTGGGTGTGGGGTCACGTGGTGTAGCGTGGATGTGGGGGGACACGTGGTGTAGCGTGGGTGTGGGTCACGTGGTGTAGCCTGGGTGTGGGGGACACCTAGTGTAGCCTGGGTGTGTGGGGACACCTGGTGTAGCCTGGGTGTGGGGGACACCTGGTGTAGCCTGGGTGTGGGGGGACACCTAGTGTAGCCTGGGTGTGGGGGACACCTGGTGTAGCGTGGGTGTGGGGGACACGTGGTGTAGCGTGGGTGTGGGGTCACGTGGTGTAGCGTGGGTGCGGGGGGACACGTGGTGTAGCGTGGGTGTGGGGGACACCTGGTGTAGCCTGGGTGTGGGGGACACGTGGTGTAGCGTGGGTGTGGGGGACACCTGGTGTAGCCTGGGTGTGGGGACACGTGGTGTAGCGTGGGTGTCAGGGGACACCTAGTGTAGCCTGGGTGTGGGGGACACCTAGTGTAGCCTGGGTGTGTGGGGACACCTGGTGTAGCCTGGTGTGGGGACACCTGGTGTAGCCTGGGTGTGTGGGGACACCTAGTGTAGCCTGGGTGTGTGGGGGACACGTGGTGTAGCGTGGGTGTCAGGGGACACCTAGTGTAGCCTGGGTGTGTGGGGACACCTAGTGTAGCCTGGGTGTGTGGGACACCTAGTGTAGCCTGGGTGTGGGGGGACACCTAGTGTAGCCTGGGTGTGTGGGGGACACCTAGCGTAGCCTGTGTGTGTGGGGGGACACCTAGCGTAGCCTGGGTGTGGGGGGACACCTAGCGTAGCCTGTGTGTGTGGGGGACACCTAGTGTAGCCTGGGTGTGGGGGGGACACCTAGCGTAGCCTGTGTGTGTGGGGGGACACCTGGTGTAGCCTGGGTGTGTGGGGGGACACGTGGTGTAGCCTGGATGTGGGGGGACACCTAGCGTAGCCTGGGTGTGTGGGGGACACCTAGCGTAGCCTGGGTGTGGGGGGGACACCTAGTGTAGCCTGGGTGTGGGGGGACACCTAGTGTAGCCTGTGTGTGTGGGGGACACCTAGTGTAGCCTGGGTGTGTGGGGGGACACCTAGCGTAGCCTGGGTGTGTGGGGACACCTAGCGTAGCCTGGGTGTGGGGGGGACACCTAGTGTAGCCTGGGTGTGGGGGGGACACCTAGTGTAGCCTGGGTGTGGGGGGGACACCTAGTGTAGACTAGGTGTGGGGACACCTAGCGTAGCCTGGGTGTGTGGGGGACACCTGGTGTAGCCTGGATGTGGGGGGACACCTAGTGTAGCCTGGGTGTGGGGGACACCTAGTGTAGCCTGGGTGTGGGGGGGACACCTAGTGTAGACTAGGTGTGGGGGACACCTAGTGTAGCCTGGATGTGGGGGGACACCTAGTGTAGCCTGGGTGTGTGGGGGACACCTAGTGTAGCCTGGGTGTGTGGGGGACACCTAGTGTAGCCTGGGTGTGGGGGACACCTAGTGTAGCCTGGGTGTGGGGGACACCTAGTGTAGACTAGGTGTGGGGGGACACCTGGTGTAGCCTGGGTGTGGGGGGACACCTAGTGTAGCCTGGATGTGGGGGGACACCTAGTGTAGCCTAGGTGTGGGGGACACCTAGTGTAGCCTAGGTGTGGGGGGACACCTAGTGTAGCCTGGGTGTGTGGGGGACACCTAGTGTAGCCTGGGTGTGGGGGGACACCTAGTGTAGCCTGGATGTGGGGGGACACCTAGCGTAGCCTAGGTGTGGGGGACACCTAGTGTAGCCTGGGTGTGTGGGGGACACCTAGTGTAGCCTGGGTGTGTGGGGACACCTAGCGTAGCCTGGGTGTGGGGGGGGACACCTAGTGTAGCCTGGGTGTGTGGGACACTTAGCGTTGCCTGGGTGTGGGGGGACACCTAGTGTAGCCTGGGTGGGGGGACACCTAGCGTAGCCTGGTGTGTGGGGGACACCTAGCGTAGCCTGGGTGTGGGGGGGACACCTAGTGTAGCCTGGGTGTGGGGGACACCTAGCGTAGCCTGGGGGCGGAAGCTACTCGCGGGACACACACACCATCCCTCGGAGCCGCTCTACGACGGGACGATCTCGTTTCACACACGCCATGACCACCACAAAATTATCTGCCAGTTCCTATCAGCTTCACACAATGGGACTCCATGAATAAAAAAAGTGCATACTCTAGACCTCGTGTTGCGCGAGAGATCGACAGGTAGGGCAGTAGTAAAGCGCCCCATAAAATGCCTCCCTACTCTACATAACTAAGAAACTATGGACGACCTGATTCGGCTCGCAGGAACACACAACCTTCTTTCCAGCGAGCCACAGACCGTGTCGCTGCGTCCACTGCCGCTGTCATGCCTTCCGGGCCAATAAAGCTTTGAAATATGTGCGCATTATCAGCCAATGAATACGAAAAATTATCACATAAATTACGCAATTTGTCATGGCCATATCCCGGGGGGTTGAGGCAAAGTCCAATGGCACAAAACTTCCTAACTTTTCCCTGGGAAAGTTATGACTATAAAGAGCTACAGTATACTAAAATAACAATAATAAATAAATATTAATAAATTTGTAATTAATTTTTGGGGTGTCTGATATACATACTTAAATTATTATATATCGACTTATAATGTGGTTAGTAATTACTATCAATATAATTACGGATGGGTTTTATTGACTTTGTACAGTATTTGACAATATAGGCTGTATTGATATGTGAAATTGAATACTGCAGTTCATACGAGGTCATTTGTGTATATTTACACCAGTTATTACAGTAATTAACTCTGTGATATATATATAACATGTATAAATATATAAATTATATATAGATCTATATATCTATATATAATAATATTAATATAATATTAAAAAAATATATATTAATACATATATATATGTACACCGCGTACTTAACAGTTGTTTTTGCAACTACACAAAAATTAGTAATTCGTGCAAGGGTATCTAATTGCTAATACTAATTTAAGCGTTAGGGACGAGATAATAAACACTAGCAGAGGGACGTTAAGATTTGTAGTATGTAAAGGTAGATTGTGCAAACCGCTGATTCTAAGAGTCTCTCCCTTCATTGTAAGATCTGCAACTGTCATTGTAAGATCTGCAACAGTCATTGTAAGATCTGCAACAATCATTGTAAGATCTGCAACAATCATTGTAAGATCTGCAACTGTCATTGTAAGATCTGCAACAATCATTGTAAGATCTGCAACTGTCATTGTAAGATCTGCAACAGTCGTTGTAAGATCTACAACAGTATTTTTAAGGATCTACAACAGCATTTGCTAAAAGAGTGCTACAACAGTATTGTTAAGCAATCTAAACAACATATTTTGTAACGTCCACAGCACTTAGAGATATGTAAGATCTACAAAATTATAATTTGTACGACCTACAACAGTCATTGGTGTAAGACCTACACATACAGTATTTTGTAAATCTACAACAGTATGTTGGTAGAACCTACAACCAGTGAGTTTGGTAAGACCTAACAAAGCAGTATTTGTAATCCACAACAGTATTTGTACTATACTACACACATTCTTTGTAAGAGTAATCTACAACATATTGTAAAGACGCATAACAACATCTTTGTAAATGTCCACCACATTATTTGGTCTATCTACAAACAGTAGTTTGTTATCGTACAACAGTATTTTAAGACCACAACAGTAGTTGTAATCCAAACCAGTATGTAAGATCTACAACGTAATTATAAGTCGGGACCAATACCAGCGTATTTGTAAATCCAAAAGCCGTTTGATTGTAAGATCTACAACGTAAAATTTGTAAACCTACAAACAGTATTTGAAGATCTACACCAGTATTTGTAAGAATCCAGACACAGGTATTTGACGAGCCTACAACAGTAATGTGTGTAAATCCTCCAACAGCTATTTAGTAAGATCGAGCAACCGTATTTAGTCGAGAGCACACACAATGTATTTAATTGGACAGATCTACACAATACTTTGTAAATCGTAAACACAAGTAGATATGTAATCCACACACAGTACTTTGGAGAGATGATCTACAACAATACATATATGTAATCACAACAGTATTATGTAATCTACAACAGTATTATTAATAACGCTACAACATATTTGTACTCCACAACAGTATTTTGATAGATCTCACAGTATTTGTATCCACAACATATTTGTAAATCTGCAATAATTATAGAAGTGCGGGGATCTCGAACAGGAATTCGAAGATCTTGCATGTGATTAAGTAAAAATATTTCACAGCGATGGTGCAGCTGCAACCTGTAGTACATCGGAGCTGCTGTGCGACAGTGTGACGGGTAGAATCTGCGACACTTTATGTGGTAAGAGCTGCAACAGGATAGTAAGACTTGAAGTGATTTACACAAGAGCATAAACAGATGTAAGTAGTCCGAGTGTACAAAGATGAATGCAACAGTGATTTAGGATCGGAAAACCAGGTGATTGGAGACACATAAGACATGAGTATGTGCTACTCTGCAAAACGTGGATCGAAAGAATCGTAAGAGTGAGTATGTGTAAGAGAGTGCACACATGACGGCAGATGTACAACAGTAATAACAAGTTCTACAAGGGTGACATCAAGCCCTACATGAGTGACATCAAGCCCTACAAGAGTGACATCATCCCTACAAGCTTGACAAATCCAGCCCTACAAGAGTGACATCAAACCCTACAAGTGTGACATCAAGCCCTACAAGAGAGACATCAAGCCCTACAAGAGAGACATCAAGCCCTACAAGAGAGACATCAAGCCCTACAAGAGAGACATCAAGCCCTACAAGAGAGACATCAAGCCCTACAAGTGTGACATCAAGCCCTACAAGTGTGACATCAAGCCCTACATGAGTGACATCAAGCCCTACCACTTACAAAAAAATGACATCAAGCCAGAAAAAACATTATAGGACACAATAGGTAATAAAGAGAATTGTATTACAAAAAAAAAAAGTTAAAACAAAAATACCCAAAAAACAACACAACAAAAAGTTATCAACAGCTAAAAGAATAAGATATAAAAAACCAAGCAAGTGCACATACAGCCTAAGCAAGGCGTGACCCACATCTAAGCCTACAAGAGTGAGCATCAAAAAACCACTACAAGATGTGGACATCAAGCCCTACAAGTGTGACATCAAGCCCTACAAGTGTGACATCAAGCCCTACAAGTGTGACATCAAGCCCTACATGAGTGACATCAAGCCCTACAAGTGTGACATCAAGCCCTACAAGTGTGACATCAAGCCCTACAAGTGTGACATCAAGCCCTACAAGTGTGACATCAAGCCCTACAAGTGTGACATCAAGCCCTACATGAGTGACATCAAGCCCTACAAGTGTGACATCAAGCCCTACAAGTGTGACATCAAGCCCTACAAGTGTGACATCAAGCCCTACATGTGACATCAAGCCCTACAAGAGTGACATCAAGCCATACAAGTGTGACATCAAGCCCTACAAGTGTGACATCAAGCCCTACAAGGGTGACATCAAGCCCTACAAGTGTGACATCAAGCCCTACAAGAGAGACATCAAGCCCTACAAGAGTCACATCAAACCCGACAAGTGTGACATCAAGAACCCTACAGACGATGACAGCAAGCCCTACAAGAGTGACATCAAACCCTACAAGTAGTTGACATCCAAGCCCTAACAAGAGCTGACATCAATCCCTACAGGTGGGACATCAAGCCCTGCAAGCAGTGGTAACCCCAGAATACGCGTGGAACAACAGCATCTCTCCCCCGCCCCCCAATCTGACTGCCGTAAACGACTTGATTGCTGAATCTGAATGGAATCCCCCCTTAGACGACTGAATCCCTCGTTAGGACGTTGTGAACCAATACATAATGGTGGATACAGTGAACAAAATATGTAAAATAAAATTACAATGAACCATCATAAAACAACTATTTACAATCCGGCTGGGGGTTTCCCTAACTTATTGGGTCACCCTTTATGACTACGGGGGCAGGGGAGTGGCTGAAAGTCCCATGCACTAAACGGGACGAATAGGTTTGAATTAAACAAGAAATCAGGTGTCAATGTTGCAGAGCAAATTGATCCCTCTAAGTTGTGGGGATGGCTGCCAATGGGCGCCATGACAGCTTGGTGTACATGCGCTTCGGAATTCAGAGGCGTATAGGAGGTTCCGGGGTTCGATCCGCCGGTGGGTGTGCGGAGACGAGAATGGGCAAAAAATGTTATCTTTCAGCGGCGCCTGGATGCCCCTGGTAGTACCTCGCAGGTAAATTAGGTACCTGGGAGTTAGACCAAATCTGCTACAGGAGCGTGTGTGGGGGGGGGGGGGCTGATGCACGGGGGGTGTGTAACGAAGGAAGGCCAATGGATCGAGGACCGGGCCTTCTTAGTACAACTATCCAAGCAGTGGTACTAACAGAGGCCACCCTTCTTGATCCCAGATAAGGACATGTATAAGCAAGTAGAACGCTATGGGTTCTCCCCTATATATATATATATATATTGGTCCCGCCTCTCAACTGTCAAGCAAGCGGTGTAGGCAAGATAGCCTGACCCTACTGGGCCGCGTATCAATAATCTACTGTTGAATGCTGTGAGAAATGAGGAGTCAGCCTCCACCACATAACCTCCTAGTGCATTCCAATTTATTGAGAACTACTCTGACACTGAAAAATTCCGATTTCGAACGTCCTGCGTGTGAGCTCATCTGGGTACTAAGTAATATTCACACAGCTGGGTCCCCTTGTTCGTGTACCACGCCGTGCTGAAGAGGTTTGGGGTGCATGTTGTACCTCAACCGGTCAATTCCCCTGAGACTTTGGTAGGATTAGGGGTAGTCATGGTCTCCCCTTATACTCTTGCTGTTTCCCAGGGAGATGTGAGAGTTGCAGCTCTCCTTAGCCTGTTCCTCGTAGCTCGAATCCTCCTCAGGTCCTGGATGAGTCTGGTGGCATACCGGGCGGAATCATTCTCTAACGGTGTGTCTTGGGTGGTTAACTAGGTAGGGACCATCCATTGCGGAGAAAAAGTGTGGCATGGCGTGGTCAGAGAGATCCAGGGAATGTACTGTGTACTGGCCATAAGTGGTAGTACAAGAATAGAAAAAAAGTCACTGGAAATATTTCACAATGTTACCCACAGTGAGGTAAAGAATGAAGTGCAAAAATACACAGCTCATTCTTATTATAGAAAAAGGCGAGGGAAGCGGGGAAGCCATCTAATCGCATCATGCCGCAGTGGATGAAAGGATGTAGACAGACATAGCGGTGTCCTTATAAGCATGGCCCGCGTGGGACTGGTTCGTTGTGATATCAACCACCAGATATTTCTCTCTATTTAACTCCTGCATGACATGTCACACTCGGCGCTGAAAGATTACCAAGAACGTCTCTTAGTGCGCTCCGTACTACAACACGACGCGAAACCATAGTGAGTCACAACACGAGCATACACGCGGCGGAGAATCCACGATGCAGAACAAATAAATAAAGAGTAAACAAAACACATATTTGCGAGCAGGTAACCAAAATATCACAATGTCCGGTGGGAGTTGAATCCTACTTAAACCGGGTCCCATAAAGTACTGGCGATCTCATCCCGCTGGTTCTGCTCAGTACAAAAGAATACTGACTTAGCATTCATCAGCCACGTGAATAACATGGGATCTAGGTTTACTCACAGGAAAACACGTGGCACATAGTAAAAAGAGGGGAATAAACAAAAAAGTGATAGGAAATACGCGCACAGTGAACGGATCCACCACAAATGGGGTATCCACGTGTTAACAGTCTCGGGCACACTCGAAATGTCCAGCTCACCACGCCTCTAACAGCGAGACATTAACTACACAGACATGGGTGTTTTTAGCATAAAGATAGGTCAATCAACCGGCACTACCAGCATAGCACACAAACACAAGTACCATGACCACCACCATCTTGGCCCAACATGAAAAGATGCAATGTGTACACACAGGTATAAAAGCGATTCATAGAAAGAATGAAAGAGATATGGGAGATTAAATGAGCAATGAAAGGAGACAAATCCAGCGTAAACAAACCCTATCATACTGCCGGCCTTAACTATAGTTGGGGAAGACCGTGGAGCGTAGTAAGAGACAAAATGGAACCTATACACACACGAATGCCGATACGACCGACCAGGGACTTGTGTGCGGGACACAAACGTAGTACCACCCTCAACTCACACGAGCTGTACTACACGCTTGTACATACGACCACATTACAAAGTACGTGCCCACATACTATGAGGAAAACTGAGGCCACTGACTCCGTCGCAAATACACTATAGCACTAGCACCACCGAATGTTAGTAAAAAAACACTAGACACCAGCACGGTTGAGGCGCCACCGGCAAGCGACAAGAAGCCATGAAGGGCCAGATAAAACCAATAGTACTCACCATAAAGAGGCACAACATATGGCATAGCGCCCTGCACTTGGACACACAACCGGACGCAAAACGAGCACCCAACAGCCGATGGGCCAGCCACCACAGACAGACACAACAAGTAATGTAGCCACCGGCGCAGGGGAGCAAAAAGATATATTAAAGGACAATCCAGGGCAGGAGTGCCGCCGCCTAAACAGGAATCAAGAGTGCTCCCGGGAGTAACTGTCTAAGAGACACAGACCAAAAGGCAGGGGGTCGCGACCAAATATGAAATAGGCACACAACACACAGCTAGGGATAACAAGCACAGGGACGGGAATTTAACATGGGAAACGACGTGGCAGAAGCTTAGTGTGACACATAGAGACAGTGAAGCGGCAAGACTGTGCGGACTCAGGCGAGGCAGGGGAAGACAGGCGAGTCTGTGGGTTGCGCGGAAACCGGGATGAATAAAAAGTAACGGACATACAGTGATACACAGCGGACAGAATCTGGGAGGTCACGTGCATAAACGAAGAAACGGCACTTTGCAATGCATAGAAAGCTTCGAAGAAAAGGTTCCAGACACGACTCCAGGCACATACAAAAATGTGATTAACAGAGGAATGATAGCTCACAACACTGGTGAATGCCACACAAATGTGAGACAAGAAAAGAACTGTGGAGTGTGTTAAGCTTCAGACGGCTAGGGCAGACATCACACCAATCGATGATGCAAGAGAGGAGACACGCTGTATCGGGTGAAGATGAGTTAGTCAAAGCATTCGACGGGGTGAGGTAGACCGCAGGTACACGCTATCAGGGGATAAAAACACCACAAACCAAGAAAGCAGCGTTCAAAACCGTTTTTTACGAAACATACCTACCCTCAGAGGCGTCAGCGACGGGGTGCGGCCATCCGGCTGGCTGAACGGGCCCGAAACTGTAAAAACCCCCTCGGGACCGGGCTGGCAGAATCACAAAAGTGAGAACACATGAAAGAAACTCAAATCCGATGACTTCGAGAGAAATGAAAAACAAACGTAATAACCGACGGGAACATCACATACACATGTACAGGGAGAAAATATGTACATCAAGAAACCTGTCCCAGCAGACTGTGCTCCAAGCAGAGATGAACTGGTAGCGGTATCGACATAAAAATGACTACAAGTACACAGGGCTTAGCAAACATCTCAATACGAAGTGCATGTTGAACAGCGTCAGGGTCATCACAGGACCTAAAAGCGGTGAAAATACTGCAAGACAGAGAGAGTGACGAGGGCCAGTAAATGAAGACCATATGCTACAAGGGTAGCACGAAGAAGAGGTGGCGCACACAAACCCCAGAAAAAAAGACACCCAGGCAGGGGACATACGTGAAAATACCCTAATGGCGTTGTTACATAACATATAGAAAAAGCTCGGGCCTGCAGAAGCGCAGCAGTGCGCATGGATGGGGAACCATACACACCAATAGGGGATAGGCCAAGTAGTACAAGGGACAAGGTGGGCGGGCGCATAGAGAAACCCGGTAAGAAAATCATACAACCAGGGAATCACAATAAACAAAAAGATTACCGATGAACGGCATATGAGTGAATCCACGCACGGCATGTAAGAGAAAAGCAGGGTAACAAAGAAGGAGGACAAGGGGACACGGACAAAAGAATTGAGGTCAAACGGTGCGAACGATAATCGCGCATAAGAACAAAAAAGTAACACAGCAGGAGCACGAGGACCCAGGGGCCGGACTGGAGACACCAAAGGGAGAAGGAGGAAAGCGCGGAACAGCGGGAGGGAACGGTGGACTCCCACCAACGGGGCGGGGAAGCGGGCGTGCCTCACGGGGTGAAGAAATGTGATGACCGCCAAAAAGGGCAAAAGAGAGGGGGCCGACGGCATTTTCCTCAGTGCCAAAACCGGGGACCAGTAACCCTCTAAGGCGGTAAAAAAATGGGAGCACAGCAGGATAACACGGGAGGTGCTCCCGTGGGAGTACTTAAGCAACAAAACATCGAGTAACGGTGAGAGGGGAAACATCAATTGCGAATGTCCCAGCGAATCCCACGGCGCAGACTTGACCCATCCCTGATTTCTACTATATGTAGAACGTGTTTCCGAGGGTATATCACTCATAAAATCATCACTCAGTTGCTGATGATGCAAAAATTATGAGAAGAATTCAAACGGATGAAGATAGACAGAGACTAAAGGAAGACCTGGATAAACTGGAGGAATGGTCGAGAACATGGCTGCTAAAGTTCAACTCGGGAAAGAGTAAAGTA
>WNGS01113158.1:14927798-14945842 GCA_020271785.1 Procambarus virginalis | reverse complement strand
TATATATATATATATATATATATATGCATATATATATATATATATATATATATATATATATATATATATATATATGCATATATATATATATTAATATATATATATATATATATATATATATATATATATATATATATATATATATATATATATATATACTATTATTGCAATGCTACAGTTTACAACGAACACACACACACACACACACACAATATATAACAATTAAACAATCAGCATTCGAAGACCTCGTCCAGCTCGAAGGTTGGGTGCGTACCCAAGATACAGCACGCATTTCCCCCCTGAACTGCGACACTCAGGCGCTGGAACAGGAAACTGCCCGCTCGTAGGTCTCAAGTTTTCCCAATGAGTTCCTCACCAACCTCCTTTAAGAACTTAAGTGCACATTTACCCCAGGCGCTCAGAGTCTCAGAGCCTATCGGCACGAACCTGTAACAACGTTCTAGGTCTCTGTACTTGTTGATTTTCTGGGTCTCCCTGAAGGTGGCTGCCCCACCTCCCTCAACTGTGCTGTAACGTAAATAGGTATCAGCCAATGTAGATGCACACGTGTAATCCCATACGACCTGTTTACCTTCCCTCCATGGCTGCAGGGTGACTCCATCTGGGCGTTTTTGGCTGTTGTCAGGTCTGCACAACTGGGGTTCCCTTTGTGCTGGACACCCAGCTGTAGCCAAACTTCTCTTGATGATGTCATTGACTGCTTCGTGTCTGGCAATCTTTCCCTGTGTCTTACGACAGATGAGACCATGGCTGCCGTATTGGTCTGCCCGTGCATGGCCGCAAATACACCGGTGTTCGGTGGAGATAGGGGCGGCAAGGCGCAGAGCAACACCAATACTTAGGGTCCGATGGTCCAGGCGGGTGCCCAAGGCGGAATTAGGGACTGCCAACAGGAAGTCCCCAGCAACGGGGGCTTGCACAGCTAGGAGACGCGCTCTGTCCTTCTGAGAAGCTGCGTCCAGCAATGCTTTGGCGATGTTCTCCACTTTGGGGCTGTCCCATTTGCCTGTTTACCGTCGTTTGGACAAGTTGGTCGAGTGTGTGAATTGGCGAGTGTCCCACTGACCAGCTCCTTCCACAAATTTGGGATCACGAATCCCAATGGAGTTCCTTAGGTATTCTGGTAGTATTTCATTCACTAATTCACTTGTAGCACTGGTCGAGGATAAGAATGCCGGCAATGCTAACTGTGTCGCCTTGCGAATACCCTATTCTTTCACCCTGATATATATATATATATATATATATATATATATATATATATATATATATATATATATATATATATGTATATATATATATATATATATATATATATATATATATGTATATATATATATATATATGTGTGTGTGTGTGTGTGTGTGTGTGTGTGTGTGTGTGTGTGTGTGTGTGTGTGTGTGTGTACTCACCTAGTTGTACTCACCTAGTTGTGCTTGCGGGGGTTGAGCTCTGGCTCTTTGGTCCCGCCTCTCAACCGTCAATCAACAGGTGTACAGTTTCCTGAGCCTATTGGGCTCTATCATATCTACACTTGAAACTGTGTATGGAGTCAGCCTCCACCACATCGCTTCCTAATGCATTCCATTTGTCAACCACTCTGACACTAAAAAAGTTCTTTCTAATATCTCTGTGGCTCCTTTGGGCACTCAGTTTCCACCTGTGTCCCCTAGTGCGTGTGCCCCTTGTGTTAAACAGCCTGTCTTTATCAACCCTGTCGATTCCCCAATGTGTGTGTGTGTGTGTGTGTGTGTGTGTGTGTGTGTGTGTGTGTGTGTGTGTGTGTGTGTGTGTGTGCAATATAATTCTGTAATGTCGTCTGTGTTTTTTTCTTAGCTGGTTTTCTTTTTTGACTTTCTTCAAAGGAACATAATTCAAACAGACTTTGAATGCTTCTTAATCCTTCATTACCTTTATCTCCTGTGATATATTTCATACTTTTTAACAAAACTATATCAATTTACTAAATATTTTATATGGAATTTTAATGCCAGGAGATCTTGCAAATTCTCCCTATACACTTTTTGAGTCATTTCTTCTACCATCCTTATTTTTTTTTATCCAGTATGTTTATTTTTTAATTTTGTTGTATAACTTTGTGTTACATTTGACAAAAAACACACAAGTGTATTTAGGTTTTCATTACAGACAACATTACGCTAATGTAGAAGGTAAGTTGATGGTGTTAATACATCATCCCTAATTACATCAAGCAAAATGCCCAATTTTTTTACAATATATCCATTATCCATCTATCTTTCTACCAATCTGTGCATCCATCTATTCATACATCTGTCCGGAATCGATCCCCGGTGAAGGCGGAAACAAATGGTCAGAGTTTCTTTCACCCTGATGCCCTTGTTACCTAACAGTAAATAGGTACCTGGGAGTTAGACAGCTGCTGCGGGCTACTTCCTGGGGATGTGTAACAAAAAGGATGGCTGGTCTAGGACCGGGCCGCGGGGACGCTAAGCCCAGAAATCATCTCAAGATAACCTCAAGATAACCCCTTTAACTCTGCGAAAGTTAACTGTGGCTTACAAAACCTTTCAAGTTGTGGGAGGATCGTCTGTTTTATGGTAGTACGAGCAAATTATGGATAGCATCCAATATCTGCTAATTTTCTCAAGATCAGTGAATTATTGTCTATGTTACTGCAAGAACAAAAAAATAGGGTCCTGGAAGTACAGTCGGGTTCGTTCTCGATGCATACTCGAGAATTCTGGTTCGAATCCTAGGCTGGACAGAAATGGTTGGGCACATTTCCTTTCACCTAATGTCTTTGATCACCTAGCAGTTAGTAGGTACTCAGGAGCTTGCTGTGGGGTTGCATCCTGGGCGGGGTTAGTAATTCTACCTTATGGGGGGCGGGGCTGGATATAAGTCTAACGAGAATGAATACACTCAATTTTAATTATTAAAAAAATTAAATCATTGTTTTGGAAAAATTTAACTGTGTGGCAGGGGGAGAGTGCCAAGAGTCGTGGCGGCGAGGGTCTAAATGTGACCCTAACACGCTGGTCCGTTTTGAAAACTGGTGACCCTGATCAGCCTATGTTCATCCCATACCCCAGACCCTTCCCTCTGCCAATTTGGGTAAGGCTAGCCCCAAGCGTCTAGCCTCCAACGTTTGACAGACAGACAAAGTGACCTCTCCTATAGTACAGATTGTCAAGACCCAGGCCTGACAATGAGCTATATAACACAGTGACGCTATATAACACAGTGCTATATAGCGCTGTGCTATACACCACTTTCCTGCAAAGGTCAGCTCAGAGATGTACTGCCATACAGTCTAACACAACCCAAATTACACACCGAGTTACAGAATATCATAACCCCCCACCCCACCCCCTGGCGCACACACCTGTAGCAATCGAAAAGATATTTTAGTGTTGATCCTGAAGAATCTAAGGTTTTATTTAGAAGGGAGAGAGAGAGAGAGAAAGAGTACCATCATCTCTTGACACACTGGTCTGTGTGAGTCTCATCTTCACTAAATTATTCCGGACGCTTTGACGGTCCACTTGCAGCCTGTGGAAGTGGATCATGGAACAATACTGTCCGTCTGTCGTGAATGAGTGTCATTTAATATCGAAATCTGGGATAAAGTCACTCAAGTAAATAGAGTTGAATAGCCTTGAGAAAATGTTATATTCTTATTATCTAGAGATGGAAATCATCGTCAAGTTTGGTAATTATCAGGATATGCTTTCTCTATGACTATATAGCGTCTGGAAGGTATATGAGGGTATGCTAGGTACTGGGGTATGAGGACAGACTAGGTACTGGGGTATGAGGACAGACTAGGTACTGGGGTATGAGGACAGACTAGGTACTGGGGTATGAGGACAGACTAGGTACTGGGGTACGAGGACAGACTAGGTACTGGGGTATGAGGACAGACTAGGTACTGGGGTATGAGGACAGACTAGGTACTGGGGTATGAGGACAATCTAGGTACTGGGGTATGATGACAGAGTGAAGCAACAGACCCACAAGAGCTTAAACAATCAAGTGCCATCACAGCTGGTAAATATCCATATACATTCATTTAAAAGATATATAAATTGCCACCCCCACACAATACATACTAGCGTGTTTCATACGATACAATTGACCGTGTCAGTTAGATGAAATATGTATACTTATGTATATACCGTAAGTCTTACTATGGCGTTAACAAGACAAGATCAAAGTTACGATAGCTGGTGCACTAAACAGCAGGATTACCAATGGTTATTATAGTCAGCCCATAAGTTAATACGATTTTAGTAATATTTTAGAATATTTGCGACGTGTCCTTCTGAAGGCTTGGCCCGCCCGGGCCTCTATGCTCACCAATGGCACCAATTTCCACAAGCGATCAATCTTGAACTGATAAACCCAATTTGCATGGCAAAAATTGCTGGTGACTTATGTTGTTGGACAAAATCATTTGTGATGGACAAAAATCCACGAGACAAGTAAATTAATAAATTTGAATGTGTTAGTAAAAGTTGAGTTTAGTCTTGACTATTATGCATCACTGACCACTTTAAAAGTCTTAACCACGTTGTCCACTAACACTCGATTTTGTTCATAAACATTATTATACATTTAAAGACGGAGCATTCAACGTTATCCATCTATGTGTGGATAATGGCTCTATCTAAAGTCATTATCTCTAGTATCAGACTCTGCTTTAAATCGCTGGCAAACCTGGTGAACTTTGACGTCAGCTTATTCATAATTAGGATATATTGTATGCCTTGAGAGAACTACAATTATCAATTATCTGAGCAGGAATTGTAACCGTTCTGCCGCCTGTTGTGTGGTGGTTGTGTGGTGGTGGTTGTGAGGTGGAGTAATGGTTGTGTGGTGGTGGTTGTGTGGTGGAGTAGTGGTTGTGTGGTGGTGGTTGTGAGATGGAGTAGTGGTTGTGAGGTGGAGTAGTGGTTGTGTGGTGGTTGTTGCAGCATGTACAACACTCCCCAATAGGAAGAAAACCCGCTGTGTTGTTCATCCTGTCACTTGTACCCAGACACAGTTGGGACTTGCTTAAGTGTCTCAAGTGAACAGCTTCTCAAACTAGAAAGTTCATGTGTTACCCATGCACTACACAGGAGGTACACATGTGTTACCCAGGCACTACACAGGAGGTACACATGTGTTACCCAGGCACTACACAGGAGGTACACATGTGTTACCCAGGCACTACACAGGAGGTACACATGTGTTACCCAGGCACTACACAGGAGGTACACATGTGTTACACAAGCACTACACAGGAGGTACACATGTGTTACCCAGGCACTACACAGGAGGTACACATGTGTTACCCAGGCACTACACAGGAGGTACACATGTGTTACACAAGCACTACACAGGAGGTACACATGTGTTACCCATGCACTACACAGGAGGTACACATGTGTTACCCAGGCACTACACAGGAGGTACACATGTGTTACCCAAGCACTACACAGGAGGTACACATGTGTTACCCATGTACTACACAGGAGGTACACATGTGTTACACAAGCACTACACAGGAGGTACACATGTGTTACCCATGTACTACACAGGAGGTACACATGTGTTACCCATGCACTACACAGGAGGTACACATGTGTTACACAAGCACTACACAGGAGGTACACATGTGTTACCCAGGCACTACACAGGAGGTACACATGTGTTACACAAGCACTACACATAGCCACTGTGTTAGTCTGTATTGGACTAAAACACGACTGTGTTAGTAAACTTTTGAAGAAAAAGATCTTGCATGTGGAATGTAAGTATTGAGTCGAGCAGTGTCCCAGTTAGTGTTGATGTGTTTCAAAAGTCCAGTTGGACGTAGAAACGCGTATTTTACGGCTAGTTGGACATAGAAGCGCGTTTTTACGGCCAGTTGGACGTAGAAACGCGTTTTTTATAGCCAGTTGGACTTAGAAATGCGTTTTTTACGGCCAGTTGGACATAGAAATGCGTTTTTTATGGCCAGTTGGACATAGAAACGCTTCGGCTATCACTTCCTTATGTCCGGTCGTGATGGTCAAGCGGATTAAGGCGTCCCTGTACAAACCAGTTGCGTTACTCATGGCAGTACGGGTTCGAGTCACTTCTGGGGTGTGAGTTTTGAGTTGCATATAGTCCTGGGGACCATTCAGGCTTGTTCGCATTTGTGTTCCTCACGTGTTGCCCCAAAAATGAGGTGATTTGATAAAATGCTATGCCCAAGATTACCATCCGAGTGCCGGCGGGGAAGTGGTTCATATAGCCTCGGCTATCACTTCCTTATGTCCGGTCGTGATGGTCAAGTGGTTTAAGGCGTCCCTGTACATACCAGTTGCGTTGCTCCTGGGAGTATGGGTTCGAGTCTCTTCTGGGGTGTGAGTTTTCAGTTGTATCTAGTCCTGGTGACTATGCAGGCTTGTTTTTCATTTGTGTTCCTCACGTGTTGCCCCAAAAAATGAGGTGATTTGATAAAATGCTATGCCCAAGATTACCATCCGAGTGCCAGCGGGGAAGTGGTTCATATAGCCTCGGCTATCACTTCCTTATGTCCGGTCGTGATGGTCAAGTGGTTTAAGGCGTCCCTGTACATACCAGTTGCGTTGCTCCTGGGAGTATGGATTCGAGTCACTTCTGGGGTGTGAGTTATATATATATATATATATATATATATATATATATATATATATATATATATATATATATATATATATATATATACTAGTCTTTCAGAGACTTTAGCTTACACACACAACTGTAACCTGTAAACAGGCTAATTCGTCCATACTTATACTCGCATTTAGGTGAGGTGATATGGTACAACAGTTTTGGGTGAGGTGAACAAACTTGTGACAAACACAAGACAAAACACGAAACTATGGGTATTAATTGGATATGAGAACATAAGAATGGAAATAACTGCAGAGGGACTATTGGCCCATACTTCCTCTTGATGCTTCTATATTGGTTCGGAGTCTTGAAGTGGGTAGAATATAGTTGTGCATTAACTGGCTGTTGATTGCTGGTGTTGACTTTTTGATATGTAGTGCCTCGGAGATGTCGAGCCGCCTGCTATCGCTGTATCTATGAATGATTTCTGTGTTGTTTGTTAAGATTTCTCAGGTGATGGTCTGGTTGTGAGAGGAGATCATATGTTACTTTATAGAGCCCTGTTGTTTATGCATTGTTAATCGCCTGGAAAGAGACGTTGTTGTCTTGCCTATATACTGAGTTCTTTGAGGCTTACAGTCCCCAAGTGGGCATTTGAAGGCATAGACGACGTTGGTTTCCTTGGAAAAAGATGTTCCTGTAAAATAGTCTAATAGGGGGTACAGGTGTTGTGTTAGTTGTCTCTTCAGAGGATGCATGGCGTTTCACCTTCCTTTTTATGATGTCTTCAACGAAACCATTGGAGAAGCCGTTGTTGACTAGAACCTACCTTACCCTACAGAGTTCTTCATCGACTTGCTTCCATCCTGAGCTGTGGCTGAGAGCACGGTCGCCGTAAGCTTTAACAACACTCCTCTTGTACCTGTCTGGGCAGTCACTGTTGGCATTGAGGCACATTCCTATGTTTCCTTAGTGTAGACTGCAGTGTGGAAACCTCCGCTCCTTTCCGTGACTGTTACATCTAGAAAGGGCAGCTTCCCATCCTTCTCCGTCACGTAAGTGAAACTCAACACAGAATTCTGCTCAAATGCCTCCTTCAGCTCCTGCAGACGTCTGACATCAGGTACTTGTGTAAAAATGTCGTCAACATTCCTGCAGTATATGGCAGGTTTCAAGTCCATGTCAACTAAGACCTTCTGCTCGATGGTGCCCATGTAGAAGTTCGCAAACAGGACCCCTAGGGGAGAACCCATGGCGAGCCCCGTCTACTTGCTTATACTTATAGAACAAGGAGAAGCCCTTGCACTAAATGAGGAGGCGGCAACTCAAGCAACCTTGGAGAAATTTGACCTCACCAGTGATGAGGTCAAAAGGTGTCTGCTGGAGCTGGATGTGACAAAGGCTGTTGGGCCTGATAGAATCTCACCATGGATACTAAAGGAAGGTGCAGAAGCACTAAGTGTCCCACTCTCTATGGTGTATAACAGGTCACTGGAAACAGGAGACTTACTAGAAAGTTGGAAGACAGCTAACGTGGTCCCAATATACAAAAAGGGTGACAGTCAAGAGGCACTGAATTACAGGCCAGTTTCCTTAACTTGTATACCATGCAAGTTGATGGAGAAGATCGTGAGGAAAAGGCTCTTAGAGCATCTGAATGGAAATAACTTTGTAACGTACCACCAACATGGGTTCAGGGATGGTAAATCGTGCCTCACAGGTTTAATAGAATTTTATGACCAGGCAACAAAAATTAGGCAGGAAAGAGAAGGGTGGGCCGACTGCATTTTCCTGCATTGCCAAAAAACCTTTGACACAGTACCTCATAAAAGGCTGTTAAAAAAAGTTGGAGCAACAGGCAGGAGTAAAAGGGAAGGTGCTCCAGTGGATAAGGGAGTACTTAAGCAACAGGAAACAGCGAGTAACGGTGAGGAGGAAGACATCAGAGTGGCGAGATGTCACCAGCGGAATCCCACAGGGCTCAGTACTTGGACCCATCCTGTTTCTAATATATGTGAACGATGTTCCGGAGGGTATAGACTCATTCATCTCAATGTTTGCTGATGATGCAAAAATTATGAGAAGAATCAAGACGGATGAAGATAGACAGAGACTACAGGATGACCTGGATAAACTGGAGGAATGGTCTAGAAAATGGCTGCTAAAGTTCAACTCGGGAAAGTGTAAGGTGATGAAATTAGGCGAAGGGAGCAGGAGGCTGAACACAAGGTATCATCTGGGAGGTGAAATCCTGCAAGAGTCAAATAGAGAGAAAGGTCTGGGGGTTGATATCACACCGAACCTGTCCCCAGAGGCCCACATCAAAAGAATATCATCAGCGGCATATGCTAGACTGGCCAACATAAGAACTGCCTTTAGAAACTTGTGTAAGGAATATTTCAGAACCCTGTATACCACTTATGTAAGACCAATCCTGGAGTATGCAGCTCCAGCCAGGAGTCCATACCTAGTTAAACACAAGACAAAGTTAGAGAAGATTCAGCGGTATGCCACCAGGCTCATCCAGGAACTGAGAGGATTGAGCTACGAGGAAAGGCTAAAGGAGCTGAACCTCACATCCCTGGAAAACAGAAGAGTAAGGGGAGACATGATAACCACCTACAAAATTCTCAGGGGAATTGACAGGGTGGGCAAAGACAAACTCTTCAGCACGGGTGGGACACGAACAAGGGGACACAGGTGGAAACTTAGTACCCAGATGAGCCACAGAGACGTTAGAAAGAATTTTTTTCAGTGACAGAGTAGTTAATAAATGGAATGCATTAGGCAGTGATGTGGTGGAGGCTGACTCCATTCACAGATTCAAATGTAGATATGATAGAGCCCAGTAGGCTTAGGAATCTGTACACCAGTTGATTGACAGTTGAGAGGCGGGACCAAAGAGCCAAAGCTCAACCCCCGCAAGCACAATTAGGTGAGTATATGTGCATATCTGGGCTCAAGAAGGGTGCCTCTTTAGTACAAGCTTGGAGTAGTTGTACTAAAGAGGCCCGGTCCTCGACCAGGCCTTTTGTTACACACCCCCCGAGAAGCAGCCCGTAGCAGCTGGCTAACTCCCAGGTACCTATTTACTGCGAGGTAACAGGGGCATCAGGGGTGAAAGAAACATTTTGCCCATTTGTCTCCGCCACCACCGGGGATCGAACCCGGAACCTCACGCCTATGAATCCGAAGCGCTGTCCACCCAGCTGTCAGGCGCCCATTGGCAGCCATCCCAACTAGAGGGATCAATTTGCCTGCAACTCACTGATTCTTGTTTAATCAAAATATTCGTCCCTTTAGTGATGGGGATTTCAGCCCTCTTCTGTAGCAACAGGGTGACCCATAAGTTGGGAACCAGCGGATGTAAATAGTTTTTATGATGGTTTCATTGTATTTTATTTACATATTGTGTTCAATGTATCCACCATTATGATTGGTTCACAAACGCTAACGAGGGATTCAGTCGTTAGGGATTCAATTCAGATTCAGCAATCAATCGTTTACGGACGTCAGATTGGGGGGGGGGATGGTTCCAGGTATCTGGGGTACACTGTTGCAGGGCTTGATGTCACACTTGTAGGGCTTGATGTCACTCTTGTAGGGTTTGATGTCACTCTTGTAGGGTTTGATGTCACTCTTGTAGGGCTTGATGTCACTCTTGTAGGGCTTGATGTCACATGTAGGGCTTGATGTCACACTTGTAGGGTTTGATGTCACTCTTGTAGGGCTTGATGTCACTCTTGTAGGGCTTGATGTCACTCTTGTAGGGTTTGATGTCACTCTTGTAGGGCTTGATGTCACTCTTGTAGGGCTTGATGTCACTCTTGTAGGGCTTGATGTCACACTTGTAGGGCTTGATGTCACACTTGTAGGGCTTGATGTCACTCTTGTAGGGCTTGATGTCACTCTTGTAGGGCTTGATGTCACACTTGTAGGGCTTGATGTCACACTTGTAGGGCTTGATGTCACTCTTGTAGGGCTTGATGTCACTCTTGTAGGGCTTGATGTCACACTTGTAGGGCTTGATGTCACTCTTGTAGGGCTTGATGTCACCCTTGTAGAACTTGTTATTACTGTTGTACATCTTGCCGTCACTGTTGTGAATCTTACAATCACTCTTACAGATCTTTCGATCACTGTTTGCAGATTAGACAACAGTCTTCTGTTCTCCAATCACTGTTTCCGATCCTAAAATCACTGTTGCATATCTTACACTCGGACTAATACACTGTTTAAGATCTTGAAATCACTTGCAAGTCTTACTATCACTGTTGCAGATCTTACAATAATTGGCGCAGATCTCAAAGTCACTGTCGCAGAGCTCACGATCACAGTTGCAGATTGCACTATCACTGTTAAACATGTTACAATCACTATTGCAGATCTTAAATTCACTGTTGCAGACCTCATTATAATTATTGCAGATCTTACAAATACTGTTGTGGATTACAAATACTGTTGTAGATCTTACAAATACTGTTGTAGATCTTACAAATACTGTTGTGGATTACAAATACTGTTGTAGATCTTACAAATACTGTTGTAGGTCTTACAAATACTGTTGTGGATCTTACAAATACTGTTGTAGGTCTTACAAATACTGTTTTAGGTCTTAAAAATACTGTTGTAGATCTTACAAATACTGTTGTGGATTACAAATACTGTTGTAGGTCTTACAAATACTGTTGTAGATCTTACAAATGCTGTTGTAGATCTTACAAATACTGTTGTAGATCTTACAAATACTGTTGCAGATCTTACAATGACTGTTGCAGATCTTACAATGACTGTTGCAGATCTTACAATGACTGTTGCAGATCTTACAATGACTGTTGCAGATCTTACAATGACTGTTGCAGATCTTACAATGACTGTTGCAGATCTTACAATGACTGTTGCAGATCTTACAATGATTGTTGCAGATCTTACAATGACTGTAGCAGATCTTAGAATCACTGTTGCAAATCTTACTATTACTACTACAAATCTTAACGTCCCTCTAGCTAGGTTATTATCTCGTCCCTAACTGCTTTAAATATATTATTAGCAACTAGTAACCTTGATATATACTAATTTTTGTGTAGTTGCAAAAACAACTGTTAAGTACCTCAGTGTATATATATATATATATATATATATGGAAAACTAGAGACCCACGAGCAGCCAGTTTCCTATTCCAGCGCCTCAGTGTCGCAGTGCAGAGGGGAAATGCGTGCTGTATCCTGGGTACGCACCCAACCTCCGAGGAGCTGGACGAGGTCTTCGAACGCTGATTGTTTAATTGTTATATATTTGTGTGTGTGTGTGTGTGTGTTCTCTGTAAACTGTAGCATTGCAATAAAATAAAACAAAACATACAAAAAAATAATAGGGGTGGTAGGAGAAGAAAAGAATAAAGTATTCAGTGAGAATCCACAAGATCTTCTCTGAATGCTCTTTGTTTTCTTCTTCGAGGATGTGGGTCCCTGCAATTGCACCAGAGGTGGTACCCCTAATATATATATATATATATATATATATATATATATATATATATATATATATATATATATATATATATATCACAGAGTTAATTACTGTAATAACTGGTGTAAAAATTCACAAATGACCCCGTTATGAACTGCAGTAGTCAATTTCACTATCAATTACAGCACTATAGTGTGCAAATAACTGTACAAAGTCAATACATAACCCATCAGTAATTATATTGATAGTAATTACTAACCACATTATAAGTCGATATATAATAATTTAAGTATGTATATCAGACACACCAAATATATATTACCCAATTATTAATATTATTATTATTATTGTTATTTTAGTATACTGTAACTCTTTATTATAGTCATAACTTTCCCCAGGGAAAAGTTAGGACAGTTTTGTGCCATTTGACGCCAACGGGAACTGGCCCATGACAAATTTGCGTAATTTTATGTGTAATTTTTTTGTAATTACATTGGTGATAATGCGCATATTTCAAATGCTTTTATTGCCCGGAAGGTCAGACAGCGGCAGGGACGCAGCGACCACGAGTCTGTGGGCTCGCTGGAGGAAGGTGTGTTCATGCGACGAATCATGTTATATTTCTTAGTTATAGAGTAGGGAGGCATTTAGGGCGCTTTACACTGCCTACGTGAGGCCAGTCTTAGAGTATGTCACTTCATCATGGAGTCCCCATCTGAAGAAGCTGATAAGGGAACTGGAAAAGGTTCAGAGGTTTGCAACGAGACTCGTCCCAGAGCTACGAGGGATGGGGTAGGAGGAGCTCCTGAAGGAACTCTTGTCTTATGACAGTAGAAAGAAGAAGGGAGAGGGGGGACATGATAGGAACGTATAAAATACTCAGAGGGATTGACAGAGTGGACATAGACGAAATGTTCACACGGAATAGTACCAGAACGAGGGGACATGGATGGAAGCTGGAAACTCAGATGAGTCACAGGGATGTTAGGAAGTTTTCTTTTAGCGTGAGAGTAGTGGGAAACTGGAATGCACTTAAGGAACAGGTTGTGGAAGCAAATACTATTCATAATTTTAAGACTAGGTATGATAGGGAAACAGGACCATAGTCATTGGTGTAAACAACCGATGGCTAGAAAGGCGGAATCCACGAGTCAATGCTCGATCCTGCGGTCACAAATAGGTGAGTACACACTGCGTATGTGTGTGAATGAGTGTGTGTGTGTATGTAATTACACCAAGGTAAATGGACACACACACTCATACACATACATACGCATCAGCCTATGGTTTCAAAAGCAATATTTGGAGACAACGAGGAGAAGCAAAAAGACCATAGAAAGAAATATAGAGAACACTGAACTAAAGAAATAATATGTGTGATTTTCCTCCTAGGCTATGGGTCCCCTTCTTCCAGCCAGCGTTGGTCTTCATTCCATTTTTATGTAAAATATATATCATATAGATATTATATATATATAAATAATATATATATATATATATATATATAAACAGATAAGATTGGGTTGAAAATGGCATATAAGAAGAATAAAAAGGCGACATGAGACGTAACTGACAGGAACTGTAAGCCTTGCAGTGAAAACGCATGATCGTCCGTTCCCATGTATTATACCAACCCTCGGACATCTTACCAACTATTAACCCAACCCAAGTGCCTGGCTCACTAACTTCCAACAGACAAACAACAAACGACATTCTTCCCATATGATATACATTAGTGGCCCTCGCCACTATCGAACCTGTCCCAAAAAAATGCTATCCCAGCCATACGAACCGGAATGTTTAATGAAGGATATAAAGATGGTGCTGGTGATGATGATGATGATGATGATGAAATCAAATCATCATTGTCGTACTGAAATGTCCACGAAACATATTACGCCTCATGTTTTCATTTGATGCTCGAGGAAGGTATATTCTTGTGTTTCACTAGGAGAGTTTTAAAACCATTTTCAAAAGCACTTTTCTGTTTTGATATTGAGCATGTTGAATATGCCCAATCTTGTTCGACATAGACCTTTTAAGTTCTTAACCATCTAATATTCCAATCTCTCTTTGTCTGTCTTCGTCCCACCCCAAAATGTACGTTCAATTCCTACACCGAATTTGTACTAAAGGCCCATTGATAAAGGCTTGCTATGGTTACCAATTTTTTTTTACTTCTTCAATGGTTATCACTTCTTAATTCATATTATTTCTGTATATTTATTCATTCTAAATAATACATTATTTTATAACCATCACATTTTAATAATGATTAAAAGTTTCCATTATTAGATTAACTTCAATTTGGTCTTAAATAATTTTATAACCTCATCTCATCTTTAACCTCAATAATGCAATATAACTTCTTTTCCAGCTAATATTTGCTGGTTTTTCCAGGGGGGGGGGGGGGGGGGGGGGGGGGTTTTATTTAAAAATTATTTTGGTCAACGGTAGAATTTAGCAATTATCATTAGAGAGTCAAAGCCGAACATAACTACACAGCAAAGGAAGGATATGCAGGCAGGTGAAGCCGCCATACGGTAACAGCAGCCTTTATTAGTTAGAGACTTTTAAGAGACAGAGAACAGTAAATTAATATATATATATATGTAGTCAAGTGAATTTCCGTTTGTCTTTTCAAAGTTGGAGGCCACACAGCTGGGGGAGCCTCACTGATATTGCGTGGTCTGGATACGGATAAATACGGTGGGGTCAGGTTCGCCTGAAATTCAAAAGAGAAAGGCGTGCCATGGTCACATTCAGACCTGCCACTAGCTGTTTGGCATTGGGGGGGGGGGGGGGGGGTCTGGCTGTGTGTTGTTGTTGTAAAGATTCGCTACCTGTAAAAAGTTCCAGTGCACGAGCTATGGTGAGGCCCGTAGGCACTGGCTGCCGGCTAGCCCTATAAAAGGTTTTGTAATGTCAAAAATTCAAAGCAGTATTTGTTTTTTTCTCAGAAAAATATGCAACATTAATCACTGATCTGGCTGGGGAAAAACTCACAGAATATGTTCCGATATTCAGTATTTCGGCCCCACTGTAACCTGATGAAACATGTAAATTAAATACAGCCCCACTTCTTCTCACAGTATAGACACTCGTGACCACATGACACAAAGGGCCTGTGGCTGAGTGGTCAGCGTTTGGATTCGTAGTCCTATGGTCCGGGGATTGATCCCGGCGATGGCGGGAACAAACGGGCAATTTATTTCCACCTGAATTCCCTGTAACCTAACAGTAAATAGGTTACCTGCGAGTGTAGACAGCTGTTACCGGCTGCTTCCTGAGTGTGGTGTACTACACCTAGTTGGTATTCACCTAGTTGTGTTTGCGGGTGTTGAGCTCTGGCTCTTTGGTCCCGCCTCTCCACCGTCATCAACAGGTGTACAGACTTCCTAGCCACTGGGCATCATATCATAGTTACACTTGAAACTGTGTAGGAGTCAGCCTCCACAATCACTACCTAATGCGATTCCATTGTCAACCACCTCTGACACTAAAAAGTTCTTTCTAAGTATCTCTGGTGGCTCATTTGGGCATTCAGTTTCCACCTGTGCCCCTGTGCGTGTGGCCCTTGTGTTACATAGACTGTCTTTATCTACCCATCAATTCCTCAGAATCTTGATAGTGTGATCATGCCCCCCCCCCCTTAACCTTCTGTCTTCCAACGAATGAGGTTTAATTCACGTAGTCCTCCTCGTAGCTCATACCTTCACTCGGGTTACTATTGGGTGGCAAACCAAAAGTTGTGTACTTTCCAGTTTAGTCTTATTACTAGATATGGACTCCATGTTGGGCTGCATACATCCAGATTGGCCTGACATAATTGGTATACAATTTCTGAAATATTCCTTACACAAGTTTCTAAATACCGTTTGTATGTTGCTAGCCTCTGGCATATGCGCTGATGTTATCCTCTTGATATGGGTTGCAGGAGACAGGTTGGCGTGATATCAACCCCCAATTTTTCTTCTCTACTGACTCCTGTAAACTTTAACGTTTCTCTCCCAGATGATACCTGTATCTGGCCTCCTGCCCTACACCTATCTTCATTACATTACTTTGGTTGGGCTAAACTCTAACAACCATTTGTTCGACCATTCCTTCAGCTTGTCTAGGTCTTCTTGAAGCCTCATACAGTCCTCTTCTGTCTTAATCCTTCTCATAATTTTGACATCGTCCGAAAACATTGAGAGAAATGAATCTATACCCTCTGGGAGATCATTTACATATATCAGAAACAAGATAGGACCGAGTACAGAGCCCTTGGGACTCCACTGGTGACTTCACGCCAATCGGAGGTCTCACCCCTCCGAAACTCTCTGCTTCCTATTGCTTAGGTACTCCCTTATCCACTTTAGCACCTTACCAGCTACACTTGCCTGTCTCTCCACTTATGTACCAGCCTCTTATGCGGTACTTAAGGCTTTCCGACAATCCAAGAAAATACAGTCCGGCCAGCCCTCACTTTCTTGCTTGCTTAATCTTTGTCACTTGTCCCGTCGCACTATTGAGGATTGTGTGTGTGTGTGTGTGTGTGTGTGTGTGTGTGTGGTGTGTGTGTGTGTGTGTGTAAGAAAAAAAAAGTTGATTGACAGTTGAGAGGCGGGCCGAAAGAGCCAGAGCTCAACCCCTGCTAGCACAACTAGGTGAACAAAACAGACGGGTAACTATTTTATTATAAACAGAAATTGCAAATGTCATTTTTCCCATAGTATACATAAAAATATTCTCTGATTTAGGGAAAATAAAAAGAACTTTCTTGGTGTGCAAACTTCAGCCGTACTACCATAAAGACTTAAATTCAATCCTCGCCTCCTGGCCGCGCCGCATCATGACCCTCAGCTCCACCAACCCAAAGCAACAGGGTAACTATTTAATTTGTAAACAGACACACTTTAAAATCTTATTTTATTTTGAAGAAAAGAAAGAGAGAGAGAGAGAGAGAGAGAGAGAGAGAGAGAGAGAGAGAAGAGAGAGCAGAGAGAGAGAGAGAGAGAGGTAAGACACACAGACAAACAGACGCAGACAATAGATAGATGGATGAATAGATGGATGAATAGATGGAGTGATTGATAGTTGATGTATAGAAGATGGGTGATATATGGATTGATTGATTGATGTATACATAGATGGGTGAATAGATGGATTGATATAAAGATAGATGAATGGACAAATAGATGAATGAATAATGGCTAGATAGATAAACATATAGATGGAGAAATAGATGGATAGAGGAATGGATTATGAATAGATAAACAATGGAGACATGGCAGATAGACAGTCCCGGGCAACGCCGGGTACTCCACTAGTATGGTATAATATATTAATATATCGAATCATCCTAAATAAATACTGGGAAAAAGTATGAATACGTCAATTTAGGATGTATCCTGACACATAGTTTAGGCTGTATCCTGACACATAGTTTAGGCTGTATCCTGACACATAGTTTAGGCTGTATCCTGACACATAGTTTAGCTGTATCCTGACACATAGTTTAGCTGTATCCTGACACATAGTTTACTGTATCCTGACACATATTAAGCTGTACCTGACACATAATTTAGATTATATCCCAGAACACGGTTTAGGCTACACTCAAGCTCGCGGTTTATGCTATGACCAAAGTGTGTGCCTAGGATACATGGCGTGCTAGCCACGCCATAAGGTGTCCTAGCGCTAAATATCCTAGCACACACGTCACACTGTATCCTAGGTTACAATTCTGAATGTTAACATTAGCAACATCACAACTAACAAGAGAGTTGATTTAACAATTTATGCAGTCGAATAAATTTCTTGAAAGCACAGTTCCAACATAAGAAACAAGAGAGAAATGAATAATATTATCTGAACAGTTTTGTTTTGTGCTAATAGAGTAATTACTATGTTTGCTCAACGTGTAATTTTTCTCACATTACGACAAAGTAATTATCCAC
>WNGS01113158.1:14900738-14927773 GCA_020271785.1 Procambarus virginalis | reverse complement strand
TGCATGATGTGTACAGTTTGGTTTGTATTATTTGGAAATAAGAGGGGGAGATGGGAAGATAGGGAAGGAGGAGAGACCTGGGCAGAGCTGGGGGATCCCCATCTAATGTCTATCAGCATATCTGACTAAGGCTGAAGGCCACACACTCCTGACGCTCGACTAATTAAAATATAAGAGCGGCAGGTGATTATTGGAGGACTGCCACGGAGCGCTCTAAGTCCACACCATCACACCACTTAGAGGATTGGACACCATTGCCCGCCATTTAAGGGCGCGCACTCGACCTCAACGCTACCTTGCATAAAGTCGCTGGACATGACATGCTCGGCACCAGAGTCAACACAGTTTTATCATTAGGATATTGACATGCAAAACGCATGTTCAGAATTTAGTCTGTCGGGAGCCCAATAGTTCCACAAGTTCCACAAGCTTCAACCGAGGTCTCGCCGGGTGAATCTAGTGAGTCGATAAAATATTTATAATTGAGACAAGGATTCAAACAACAGAGGCCTAATAGAGGCAATTATTCGTGATAATAGAAACATGAGAGAGAGCGAGGCGCGTGTAGGGACCACAATCCCGGGTCGCTGCGGGGCCCCTCATCAAGGCACTGCTACTGACAGTTCCGGAACCAATAGCAAATGGACCCTCCACGAGCAATGATTGAGTTCGCTCATTACTGCCGTTCCTCCCCCTGCCCTTGCCCTTGGCCCTGCCCTGTCCCTTGGCCCCTGTCCCTTGGCCCCTGTCCCTTGCCCCTTGCCCTCCATTGGCTCCTCCAAGTCTCCTTCCTTGCCTTATACACACACCCTTCTGGTCATTCTATATTTCCAGCCGTCTTGGAGTGCGGTGCAGGCAGCCGTCTTGGAGTGAGGTGCAGGCAGCCGTCTTTTGAGTGAGGTTGCAGGCAGCCGTCTTGGAGTGCGGTGCAGGCAGCCGTCTTGGAGTGCGGTGCCAGGCAGCCGTCTTGGAGTGCGGTGCAGGCAGCCGTCTTGGAGTGTGATGCAGGCAGCCGTCTTGGAGTGTGATGCAGGCAGCCGTCTTGGAGTGAGGTGCAGGCAGCCGTCTTGGAGTGAGGTGCAGGCAGCCGTCTTGGAGTGCGGTGCAGCAGCAGCCGTCTTGGAGTGCGGTGCAGGCAGCCGTCTTGGAGTGAGGTGCAGGCAGCCGTCTTAGAGTGAGGTGCAGCAGCCGTCTTGGAGTGAGGTGCAGGCAGCCGTCTTGGAGTGAGGTGCAGGCAGCCGTCTTGGAGTGCGGTGCAGGCAGCCGTCTTGGAGTGCGGTGCAGGCAGCCGTCTTGGAGTGCGGTGCAGGCAGCCGTCTTGGAGTGAGGTGCAGGCAGCCGTCTTGCGAGGTTTGTACCTGCTGGAGTTCCTGTTTACCGTTTGAAATGAACAGCTGTGCATCGCGCGGTGGTAAAAATGTGCTTTGTGCAAAAGGAGTAAAAATGGGGAAGTCCGTCGAGCACAACAATGACGTCTGTCTGTCAGACTAATTAGAAATGTTAACAAATTAATAAGGTAATACAAAAGCATTATTAAATACGTATAAAAATGAAGGAAAAATAAACCCTGACAATATTTTTCATATTAAATATATTATGAACAAGACTGTGCCATTAAACACTGAGACGGATCACGTAACTGATAATGACACAGAATTTTAATGACACAGAGTTGGTACTATAAAAATTATTTTGTGCCTGTAGAAATAAGAAGAACTTAACACTATGACTTTAGGCGAATAATACCATATTAGCGGCGAGAGAGAGAGAGAGAGAGAGAGAGAGAGAGAGAAGAGGAGAGAGAGAGAGAGAGAGAGAGAGAGAGGGAGGGGAGGGGGGGAGAGGGGGACAGGTTCCTTGATTAGTGATAACTACGAAGAAAGACATTAAGCAATAGAAAAATTCAAGCCAAGCAAGTCCTAGTTACAGTGCTTATTGGAGTGTGTTTAAAGAAATATACAAGTGCGAATGAGTCCTTATCTTACCTATCAAACGAATCATTCGAGTCGAGGAGAGTACCAGAGTCGTGGAGGCTTACTAATGTGGCTACGATTTTTAAGAGCGAAAAATAGATCACTTGCGTCCAACTAATTAGTTTTAAAGTCTGTTGGGACAAAATAAAAATTAGCTTAATCGATGATTGATAAAGCCATTCGTCTTAATTTTGAAAACAATAAATGATGAAATGATCACAAGATGGTTTTAGTAATTGCTGCCCATGTTTGGCAACTTTGCTCTTAATCTATTCCAGCATAGTTGAGTCAGTTTATAGTGGATTATAAGGAATTAGTTTCCTTCAATCATATTTTATCATGTCTTCCATATCTCCCTCTCTGTCTTGTATATCTGCCTCCCTGTCATGTATATCTCCCTCTGTCTTGTATATCTGCCTCTCTGTCATGTATATCCTCCCTCCCTGTCATGTATATCTGCCTCCCTGTCATGTATATCTCCCTCTGTCTTGTATATCTGCCTCCCTGTCATGTATATCTCCCTCTGTCTTGTATATCTGCCTCCCTGTCATGTATATCTCCCTCCCTGTCATGTATATCTCCCTCTGTCTTGTATATCTGCCTCCCTGTCATGTATATCTCCCTCCCTGTCATGTATATCTCCCTCCCTGTCATGTATATCTGCCTCCCTGTCTTGTATATCTGCCTCCCTGTCATGTATATCTGCCTCCCTGTCATGTATATCTCCCTTTGTCTTGTATATCTGCCTCCCTGTCATGTATATCTGCCTCCCTGTCATGTATATCTCCCTCCCTGTCATGTATATCTGCCTCTTTGTCATGTATATCTCCCTCCCTGTCATGTATATCTCCCTCCCTGTCATGTATATCTGCCTCCCTGTCATGTATATATGCCTCCCTGTCATGTATATCTGCCTCCCTGTCATGTATATCTCCCTCCCTGTCATGTATATCTGTCTCCCTGTCATGTATATCTCCCTCCCTGTCATGTATATCTGCCTCCCTGTCTTGTATATCTGCCTCCCTGTCATGTATATCTGCCTTCCTGTCATGTACATCTGCCTCCCTGTCATGTATATCTGCCTCTCTGTCATGTATATCTGCCTCCCTGTCATGTATATCTCCCTCCCTGTCTTGTATATCTGCCTCCCTGTCATGTATATCTCCCTCTCTGTCTTGTATATCTCCCTCCCTGTCTAGTATATCTGCCTCCTTGTCTAGTATATCTGCCTCCCTGTCTAGTATATCTCCCTTCCTGTCTAGTATATCTCCCTCCCTGTCTAGTATATCGCCCTCCCTGTCTAGTATATCTCCCTCCCTGTCTAGTATATCTCCCTCCCTGTCTAGTATATCTCCCTTCCTGTCTAGTATATCTCCCTCCCTGTCTAGTATATCTCCCTCCCTGTCTAGTATATCTCCCTCCCTGTCTAGTATATCTCCCTCCCTGTCTAGTATATCTCCCTTCCTGTCTAGTATATCTCCCTCCCTGTCTAGTATATCTCCCTCCCTGTTTAGTATATGTCCCTCCCTGTCTAGTATATCTCCCTTCCTGTCTAGTATATCTCCCTCCCTGTCTAGTATATGTCCCTCCCTGTCTAGTATATCTCCCTTCCTGTCTAGTATATCTCCCTCCCTGTCTAGTATATCTGCCAGGGGAGGGATGCATGGAAGGGAAGGCTCTGGGTCCGTACCTTTCTAATCGACGGTTTTCTAACGTACAGATTAACGATCTGTAATGTTCTCTGTCATATCTACTATATATACTACGCTAACACACACACACACACACACACACACACACACACACACACGCACACACACATACACACACACACACACACACACACACACACACACACACACACACACACACACACACACACACACACAGCGCCACATCAAGAGCATTACCGTCTATAAACTTACTATCTCTCCACCCCGACCTCCCAACTTTTAGCCCCCGTGTTGGGCTCCTTGCGTGACGCATCAGTGCGTCTGTCAGTCAGCGTCGCCAGCTTTCTTCTTCCTGTCTCGCCAAGACCCGGGGTTTCCCCTTTTTTTTTGGGGGGATGGGGGTGTAGGGGGGGCAGTCACCTCCACTTATATTCCACTTTGTACCCTGGGTTATAATACGCCTCACTCTGGGGTGCTCACTTTGCCTGGGGGCTCACTCTTGCTGGCAACACTATTCTCATTGTGTGGTTCATGTATAGGAAGCTTCGGATGCGATTTTTGGTACGGAAATTGAGATGCAGCGTCGTGTTTGTGGTCCAAGTGGTCCACGAAGCCCATTTCCGTCCATGTGGTCCAAGAAGCCCATTACCGTCCATGTGGTCCAAGTGGTCCATGAAGCCCATTTCCGTCCATGTTTTCCAAGAAGCCCATTACCGTCCATGTGGTCCAAGTGGTCCATGAAGCCCATTTCCGTCCATGTGGTCCAAGAAGCCCATTACCGTCCCTGTGGTCCAAGTGGTCCATGAAGCCCATTTCCGTCCATGTGGTCCAAGAAGCCCATTACCGTCCATGTGGTCCAAGTGGTCCATGAAGCCCATTTCCGTCCATGTGGTCCAAGAAGCCCATTACCGTCCATGTGGTCCAAGTGGTCCATGAAGCCCATTTCCGTCCATGTGGTCTAAGAAGCCCATTACCGTCCATGTGGTCCAAGAAGCCCATTACCGTCCATGTGGTCTAAGAAGCCCATTACCGTCCATGTGGTCCAAGTGGTCCAAGAAGCCAATTTCCGTCCATGTGGTCTAAGAAGCCCATTACCGTCCATGTGGTCCAAGTGGTCCAAGAAGCCCATTTCCGTCCATGTGGTCTAAGAAGCCCATTACCGTCCATGTGGTCCAAGAAGCCCATTACCGTCCATGTGGTCTAAGAAGCCCATTACCGTCCATGTGGTCCAAGAAGCCCCTTACCGTCCATGTGGTCCAAGTGGTCCAAGAAGCCCATTACCGTCCATGTGGTCCAAAAAGCCCATTACCGTCCATGTGGTCCAAGTAGTCCAAAAAGCCCATTACCGTCCATGTGGTCCAAGTGGTCCAAGAAGCCCATTTCCGTCCATGTGGTCCAAGTGGTCCAAGAAGCCCATTACAGTCCATGTGGTGCAAGTGGTCCAAGTGGTCCAAGAAGCCCATTACCGTCCACGTGGTCCATGTGGTCCAAGAAGCCCATTACCGTCCATGTGGTCCAAGTGGTCCAAGAAGCCCATTTCCGTCCATGTGATCCAAGTGGTCCAAGAAGCCCATTACCGTCCATGTGGTCCAAGTGGTCTAAGAAGCCCATTTCCGTCCATGTGGTCCAAGTGGTCCAAGAAGCTCATTACCGTCCATGTGGTCCAAGTGGTCTAAGAAGCCCATTACCGTCCATGTGGTCCATGTGGTCCAAGAAGCCCATTACCGTCCATGTGGTCCAAGTGGTCTAAGAAGCCCATTACCGTCCATGTGGTCCAAGGACCCGCGTCAGAATTGCGGCTTAAAAGACAGTGTCGGAAACTTAGTTCAGGATACCGTCACTTACACGGGACTTAAGAGTCGTGCCAGAGTCCGGCTTAAGACGGGTCTTAAGTCTTAGAATCGGAGCTCATAGGCGTACTGGCTTGCAGCAATAACGCTAGGAGCGTCGTTTGAGATCCGACGTCAATCATGTGATTTGAGGCACGTCATCACGTAGTTGAAGATCCAGTGTCAGCAACACCTTTCTTTAGACTGTCAGAAATGTGTGTTAAGAGGGAGGACAGGAAAGTGGCAGCAGATAAATATGAGCCTACGGACGCCGCGTCAGTTGGGCGATAAGTCACACTCGCAAAGCTCTGGTTTACGTCGCAGGACCAACGACGAGTTTTGAAGATTAGTTTCGTGTCTCTGAAGCAGCATCTTGGTGGAGCCTCGAGGCTTCGGGCCATGTTTCAGGACTTGAAACACTGTCGTTGGCGAGTGAGGGAAATTATTTCTAAATCTAACCTGGACAGTCCCCGCCCCGCTATACCTGATCAACCAGGCTGTGACTCATACGTCAGGCTGCGAGCAGCCGCGCCCAACAGCCTGGTTGATCAGTCCAGCAACCAGGAGGCCTGGTCGACGACCGGGCCGCGGGGACGCTAAGCCCCGGAAGCACCTCAAGGTAACCTCAAGGTGGACGACTCTAACCATCTTGACCCATCCGCTTCACCTCAGGTAAACAGCACGCCTCGCTCACTCGTCTCTACTGAGTAACAATGTATGTGGCCCAGATGGCGTGTCTCCTTGTGTGTTACATTTACTCTTAAGACGTTAGCCTGGTGAGAGGAAGAAGTTAGACGCTTCTAGCAAGAGATCAAAGGAGGTGCGCTTGCTAGTGACATGAGAGTTGACCACATTGCATTGTTGCAGAAAGAGGCCTTATGCCTTGCTAAGACCTTAAATATTCTCGTACTAAAAAATGGTAGCGGCTCGCGGAATTGATGTACTGTCCCGTTTTGTGTTTGGAGTCCTCTGGTAGGTTAGGATGAGGCACTTTAGTACGATAGTTTCTTGACGTTGGAAGGCTTTAGGAGGACGGGCTTGCCACTTTCCATTTCACCTAATGTTCCTGTTCACCTAGCAGCAAGTAGGTCCTCAGGAGGTAGTCAGCTTGTTATGGGGTTGCCTTCTGGGCGGGGGCGGGAATTCCATCCTTTGGGGGGGGGGACCTTGATAAAAGTCTACCGTGTATACATACATTATGTTTAGGTTTTTAGAGATACGAAGTTCATAGCAGAATGTATACGTTGCTAACTTGCAAATGCATGAAAATGAATTTAAATTAAGATACAATATAGGCCAAGAAACGTGATGTTTATTATAGTTCAGAGTGCTGATTTGCGGCGAGATCCAATGATTTTAATAAATGTGGGGAATTCGCTGAACCCAGACACGGCTTCGTATGTCTATCAACATCAAACATCACAACTCAAATGCTCAGTACAGCCACAAAGCTTTTAAAAAGAGAGGGAAATAACAGACTTGTTCCGTTTATTTTTCTTTTTCATTTAATACCTTAATTATCGGTATGAGTCGAATGTCGTTCTTTTATTTTAAATATGTTCTTCATGCGTAGGCCTAATATACACTAGATGTTTCTTTTCTTTGATGCAATAAGCTAACAGATTTGTTTCCCAAAGAAATGCAATAAGTCTTTTCAGTGTTTAGTGTTGGTCTATTGTCAATTAGATGTGGACAGTTACTGAAGCCTGTGTTTGCTTTGTAACCCAATGTGTCTAACTCAATATTGGTTAACATGTAGGTGGTGTCTTCAGCAAATAGTCTGAGATGTTGGGAGACATTTAATGTTTCAGTATGTCGGAGACACACAGCTTGTTAGAGTTCATGAAGTCCCCGCCCCCCCCCCCAACCCCTCCCCACCAGAAAAAAGAAAAGAAATTAAAAACCTTTCCCCAGGATGCAAACCACAACAGTCGCCTCACTCCCAGACACCCATTGACTGTTGTGTTAACAGAGGCATCAAATGTAAGGGAGAGTGTCCTATCGTCTGGTCTTGGCCGCGTGTCGGATCCAATCCGGCTGGCCCACTACTTTTCACTAATCCCTAGTGAAAAGTAGTGGGCTTAAATACCCACGTTTTCTATAGATTGGTAAAGTAGGGTAAGTGGTGACCAAACCACACACTAGAAATTGAAGAGACGACGACGTTACGACAATCGACTTGATAATGGTCCACGACGGACCGAAACGTCGTCGTCTCTTCAATTTCGAGTGTGTGGTTTGGTCAAAAATTTTCAGCCACATTATTGAGACATTTTACACGTTGTGGGTGCATGGCGACTCTGTAAAATAAACATCAATAGTGCCTCGCAATGTTAAGCGATTGAGTAAAGAGTCTTCCCGCTTAAACCGTGCGTCATGTTTCGGGGAACAATTGCTTACGAATATGTTTCTATGAGCTTCTAATTGCCTGTGAAGGTTAGAGTTTTCAGAACAAATTAGATAATCTCAATTTTGCCCCGCGTTTCACATCCAATTACGCTGGTGATTCAGTGTCGGGAATGGTGTAAGATCCGGTGCGCCTGCCAGTGCAGGGGGTCGTACTGGTTGTTCGTCAAACAGTCTTACCTCGCCTACAAGTTTTACCTTCATGCCTACAAGTCTTACCCTCATGCCTACAAGTCTTACCTCCATGCCTACAAGTCTTACAAGTCTTACCTCCATGCCTACAAGTCTTACAAGTCTTACCTCCATGCCTACAAGTCTTACAAGTCTTACCTTCATGCCTACAAGTCTTACCTTCATGCCTATATACAAGTCTTACAAGTCTTACCTCCATGCCTACAAGTCTTACAAGTCTTACCTTCATGCCTACAAGTCTTACCTTCATGCCTATATACAAGTCTTACAAGTCTTACCTCCATGCCTACATGTCTTACAAGTCTTACATCCACGCCTACAAGTCTTTGTTAAAAAATTTTGGTGTGATCTCTCTGTTGTGATGCCGAGAAAATAGATCGCTAAAATGTTTATTGGCTCATACATTATTTATATACAGACATTAATACCTACAAAAAAGGTATGTTTTTATTTGTCTTTCCGAGGATGGAGGCCAGATGCTTAGGGCTAGCCTCACTTAACCTTCACACATGAAGCATGTAGGGTATGGGAAAGTCATAGGCCAGTTGGGGTCGGCGCAAGTGAAAAGCTTCAACAAATATTGGTATTTATAAAGATTGTAATTTTCTTGAACAAGTCTGAAATATTGGTTGTGTTTCCCATTGAGTTTTTTTTAGCATTTAATAAATTTTGACAAGGGAAAGAGGGGGGAATGAGAGAGAGGAGAGAGACAAAGGGGAAAGAAAAGGAAGGTGGGGAAGGGGTGAAGAGGAGCAAGAGATGGAAAGGGTTATCTTGAGGTTATCTTGAGATGATTTCGGGGCTTTTTAGTGTCCCCGCGGCCCGGTCCTCGACCAGGCCTCCACCCACAGGAAGCAGCCCGTGACAGCTGACTAACACCCAGGTATCTATTTTACTGCTAGGTAACAGTGGCATTGGGTTAAAGAAACTCTGCCCATTGTTTCTCGCCGGCGCCTGGGATCGAACGCAGGACCACAGGATCACAAGTCCAGCGTGCTGTCCGCTCGGCCGACCGGCTCCCATAGGGTGGGAACAGACCAAGGTGCAGTTAAGTACCCAGTTTAGCATATCAATATGAATAAAGGAGAATGTCTGAGAAAATCAGCAGAAGCCATGAGCAGGATTCGAACCCACAGACACTTGGTATACTCTCAAGTGTGTGGGTTCGAATCTACCTCAAGGCTCCTCCTGATGTTCTCACTGATACATTACGTTAACGTGAAATTTCATTGTATTTCGGAAGAATGTCTGTTTACCTATTTCTGTCTTCAAAGTCGGAGGTCAGACCCTCGAAGGAGGCCTCAGCTGTTGCACGTGAAGCATGAGGACAATGACAGTCTCACACGCCACAAATATCAGCATCTTCACACCCCATCCCCAACACCAGTTGATTGACAGTTGAGAGGCGGGGGACCAAGGAGACAAAGCTCAACCTCCGCAAGCACAACTAGGTGAGTACAACTAGGTGAGTACCTGGTGCAATTTTCATGAAGTGTTAAATATTGGTTGTTTCCATAGACTTATTTAGCCGTCCCCCCCCCTCCCCCCCCTCTCTGATCCTCTCTCCCCTGGTCCTGCACACCTTTATCCTACTCGTCCTCCCCCATTCGTCCCCCCTCTCCCCATCATGCTCTCCCTCTCCCCTTCTCCTCCTTCTCTCAGAAAATGGGTCTGACGGAAATTGGATCTCTCAGGAAATGGGTCTCTCGGGAAATGGGTCTTTCGGGAAAAGAGTCTCTCAGAAAAGGGGTCTCTCAGAAAATGGGTCTCTCAGAAAATGGGTCTCTCAGAAAATGGATCTCTCAGAAAAGGGGTCTCTCAGAAAATGGGTCTATCAGAAAATGGGTCTCACAGAAAAGGGGTCTCTCGGAAAATGGGTCTCTCGGAAAATGGGTCTCTCAGAAAATGGGTCTCTCAGAAAATGGGTCTCTCAGAAAAGGGGTCTCTCAGAAAATGGGTCTCTCAGAAAATGGGTCTCACAGAAAATGGGTCTCACAGAAAATGGGTCTCTCAGAAAAGGGGTCTCTCAGAAAATGGGTCTCACAGAAAATGGGTCTCTCAGAAAATGGGTCTCTCAGAAAATGGGTCTCTCAGAAAATGGGTCTCTCAGAAAAGGGGTCTCTCAGAAAATGGGTCTCTCAGAAAATGGGTCTCACAGAAAATGGATCTCACAGAAAGAAATTATATTATGATCACTAAAAATTCTAGGGAAGAAATCATACAATGATTTCACACTTGACACCATGAAAATCGCAATGTGGAGTTTATACATGCTAATATTTCTTAATATTAGGCCCGAACTTAGGCCTTCCCCAACTAGCCTATCCCCATCCTGAACTCCATACCATTCCACAACCCCCCCTCCCCCCTACAAATTTGGATAAGGCTAGCCCCAAACATCTCGTCCTGAACTTTGGATAGACAGACAGAGAGACAGACTCTGTCTCTCTTATATTCTGAATGTCTACATTCCGTCCATCATTATATATATTGTGATGATAATCTCTTTCAAGAGAGATTGAGCCTGCTCTTCCCTTCAGTAGTCACGTTTCATGCTACATTCAAGATACGATCAGCAGTAGCAAAACGTTTGTCAAGGCAGCACACACACCTGCATACCCCCACTCCTGCACCCCCCACACTCCTCACCGCCGGCTCGTCGCCTGTACTTCAATTAGCCAACTACCAGTGTCGGCCTGCCTGCATTCTGATTGGCTGGTCGAGACCACACCACTCCAGCTCTGCACCACTCACGCACCTCGGCGAGTCAATGTCGGGGTCGGCCAGCAGTTTCCTCCTCAGAATATCTTGTGCTCTTGGCTGTGAACATCTAATTAATATACCTCGTGTATCAAGTAGCGGTTCTTAGCTTGCGCTAATATTCCCAGCACCATTTATATTACTTGTATTATATTTTTGTACTATTGTTAACGTAAACCATCTCTTATTCATTTTTACGTCACAGTTTTTTCACTTGTTATATTTGCACTTTGCCAAGCCAAGGAATTGTCTTTATTTAAATTTGTTTTCTAGAGTAATTAAAATTTCATTGTTTATACTTTGTGTGTCTTCCCCTACCTTACCACAGACTATCAGGCAAGCAGTCTCTTTTTTTTCTCTGTGTATGTGACCAGGCATTAACATCTGCCATTGGAAGACTGCCGAACACCATACTCCAACACTTTACCGTCACAATATATATATATATATATATATATATATATATATATATGTCGTACCTAGTAGCCAGAACTCACTTTTTGGCCTACTATGCAAGGCCATATTTGCTTAATAAGCCAAGTTTTCCTGAATTAATATATTTTCTCTAATTAGTTTCTTATGAAATGATAAAGCTACCCATTTCATTATGTACGAGGTCAATTTTTTTATTGGAGTTAAAATTAACGTAGATATATGACCGAACCTAACCAACCCTACCTAACCTAACCTAACCTATCTTTATAGGGTAGGTTAGGTTAGGTAGCCGAAAAAGTTAGGTTAGGTTAGGTTAGGTAGGTTAGGTAGTCGAAAAACAATTAATTCATGAAAACTTGGCCTATTAAGCAAATCGGGCTTTGCATAGTAGGCTGAGAAGTGCGTTCTGGCTACTAGGTACGACATATATATATATATATATATATATATATATATATATATATATATATATATATATATATATATATATCCACATAAGCAATCCACATAAGAATAGAACAACCTACCATGAACACCCAAATCACGGAACTATTTACCCTACCCACAATGAGAGTAAGGACAAGACCAGAACATAACGATGCCAACACAGAAGACAATGCTCAACATAACAGGCCAAATACACTGGATTAATCTTTGTATGTAGATACCAGCTGCCTCGTATGGGCCAATAGGCCTTCTGCGGTTACCTCTATTCTTATGTTCATATGTGTGACCCCACTTATATCCCCTTTGTATCCCCTTTTGTTTTCACATTTATTATCTTATCACCTGACCCAGTGCGGGTATAAAATCAATCACATTGTAAAATTCATTCACTTGAGAATGAACCATGGAGGTTCGAAACGTTGTGCATATTGTATAAATAAGTGTAATACATTCTATAGTAATTTACCTCTTTTCTTCACCCGGAAATTACGAAAATGAGTTTTGGAGAACTCATATTTCAGCTAAGCCCTGATGTTAAGAAAATAGTTAGAGGGATAGAAGCCCTAAATCAGAAGATAGTAAATACAGAATATGCGGTCATATTTAATGAGACATGTTTAAAAGAAAACCTGCTGCCAGTATACACCAATATATATATATATATATATATATATATATATATATATATATATATATATATATATATATATATATATATATATATATTGATGAACATATTTAAAACCAGATCCAGTTACATTTCCATGACAAAGTCATTAATTATTTGATATATAAGCTTGATAACATATAACACAAAATGTTATATTATCTCAGGGAAGAGTGTGACAGAAGTGTGGGATGTGGAGGGGCTGAGGGCGAGGGCCAACCCCCTCACCACCACCAGGAAGCAATACCTCTCATTTATACAAATTATGCCCCACACACATACACATTTACAGAGAAAATACTTCACTTGACGGTGTGGAGCGAGTAATTTATCATTCCATGGTACATAACCTTTAGGATATTCTCCTCTCTCCAGCAGCTTTACTAACGTTAAGGCTTTTTGAGCGCTCTATACGCTCTTATAAAATTATTCCCCGCGACTTTCCACTTTTAAAATAATTTCTCCCCCAAAATTGCTCGCTATTCTGTCGCCTGTCCAAGGATTCTTGAGTTGACATCTTGGTATAACCTTTAAAATGTAGACTGTAAGTGTTTTACGTAACTTAATGATTACTGAGAATTGTTTTCCGGATCTCTCTCTACGTCTGAAAGAATTATGCAGGCGATGAGTCACAATAACGTGGATGAAGTATGTTGACCAGACCACACACTAGAAGGTGAAGGGGCGATGACGTTTCGGTCCGTCCTGGACCATTCTCAAGTCGATTGTGATGGCATTCTTAATTCAAAGATAATCACAATCGACTTAAGAATGGTCCAGGACGGACCGAAACGTCGTCGTCCCTTCACCTTCTAGTGTGTGGTCTGAAAGAATTAGTCTTCTAAACCTCATAATAATAGAGTTACCTTCTCTCCATTCAAGAGGTGATGGCCTCGCATGTGCTGACACCGACACATCGTCACTGTATCTACGACATTCTCATAGGTGCAGGGGGCAATGGTCCTCAGAACTAAGGATCACGAACGAACTAAGTCACAAGGGCAACCAGAAATTCACACGATCTGATTGCAGTCTGTCCTCATTACCCCCTCCTGTAAATAAACAATACTTCCTCCGCCACAGCTGCACCTAATGGCCACCTGCTACAATTCCTTCGACAAACCTGATGGACATAACGTTAGGTGCTCAACAAGGCTACACGTTAAGAATTGGTTTGTAATCTATCTTTAATAAGTGCCCAAGTGTGTCAGAATATTCTATTTCGGATCTAATTCACTGTACTTTTAAAATCAAGATTTGTGCGCTCACTTCCCCCCTCTTCTCTCTTCTTCCTCTATCGCCCCCTTCGCTTCCATTCTCCCCTATCATCATTCATCTCCTCCCACCTCTCTCTCTCTCTCTCTCTAAGTGAAAACCTCAGGGTCCTGGGTGATGAACAGCCAACTCACCTCAGAGGAGGAAGATTAGACTATGCTCTCCTGCTGAATGCACAGGACACGGATGCCAGTACACACATTGTGCACAGTTTATGTAGTGACCACTGGACACTGATTACCACCGTCGACATGAGCAAGAGAAGGAAAGAGACAAATAAAAGTAAAAGGTTATTACTAGGAGAGGATAAGAGGCCGCACTTCATAAACAAGATGAGTGACTGGTTCACGGAATACCAAATCCCAAAAGACATTGATATTTGTTGATGACCTTAATAACCAAATTGAGAACTGTCTGAGAGTTCCGCGCCGAACGACTGGGGTGAAGTAACCCTCAGAAGAAGAAAATAAAATGGTATGAGAACGATTTTAAAAAAAGATGCTCATTGCAAATGTAAGAGACATGAGTAGAGAGTACCGGAGACATCCCACTGAAAGTAACCAAGAACTCTTTAAATTTGTGTGTCAAGTAGCCAGGGATGAGAAGGTTAGAGAGCGGCAAAAACAATGGTTTGACTTCACTAGCTCTATTGGACGGGAAACATCTGCATAACAAGTATGGGCAAAAATTCAGATAGCTAAGGGTGGCAGAGCCCGGCCTGCGGCTCACAAAGACCCCCAGGGTAAGGCTGAAGAACTAATTTTTTTTTTTTTTTTTTTTTTTTTTTTTTTTTTTTTTTTTGAGATATACAAGAGTTGTTACATTCTTGTACAGCCACTAGTACACGTAGCGTTTCGGGCAGGTCCCTGGAATGCGATCCCCTGCCGCGAAGAATCGTTTTTTCATCCAAGTACACATTTTACTGTTGCGTTAAACAGAGGCTATAGTTAAGGAATTGCGCCCAGTAAATCCTCCCCGGCCAGGATACGAACCCATGACATAGCGCTCGCGGAACGCCAGGCGAGTGTCTTACCACTACACCACGGAGACTGTAAATTCACAAGTGGAGTGATGCAGCATCCTCCTCCTTCCTCCCTGCAGAAGTAAGCAGGGAACAGCTTCTGCGACATGATGATAGAAGAATAAGGATAACAAGAGCACTGTCTTGCAGTCGCTGATGAGTATGGCCAACCAATCACAGCCCAGGAAGTAAGAGGAAGGGGCGCTATGATAAGGGTAAAAGTATAGCACCTGGTGAAGATGGCGTCACCTACGACATACTCAGTGCTCTGTGTGAAGTGTCTGGGAATCCACTACTCCACCTGTTTAACAAGTCATTCCTAAGTGGAGTGTTGCCCCACACAATGGAAACACGCAATAATTGTTCCCATACCGAAGCCCATTTGTTAGTAAATACAAATGTTAAATACACACACACATACAGCCGTGTGTAAGTACACACAGCTCTCAGCTAAGTCGTCCACAACCCAAAAAAAATCCAGGGATGGACACCTACTAATAACGAAGACGATGGGGGTCACGTTTCCGTGATGCCTCTGTTTCACCCGACAGTAAACAAGCGCCCTTGAGTTAGGAGGCAGCTGTTACACGTGCTGCACGTCGAGAAATGTTAGCCTAGACGGACCTGGGGGTAGTAAGGGTGAGGCCAGCCGCCAGTGTGAGACACCACCACCACTCCCGCCTCTCACCACCACCACTCCAGCCACACGCGCCTCACAAGAGTAACGGCGGGACCTCACGTCGGCAGCTTAATGCCTGGCTTCCGCTGGCCAAACTGACCCCGGCCCTCACAGTGTTTGGTGAGCGGCCGAGTGTGTGGTGTGGGGCTCAGGGGCACTGTGTGTGTGTGTGTGTGTGTGTGTGTGTGTGTGTGTGTGTGTGTGTGTGTGTGTGTGTGTGTGTGTGTGTGTGTGCACTGGGACCGAGATGTAGCTCTAGAGCCCCGCCTTATAACAATTGTTCACTGTTCATACAAACCTCCCGGCTTTCCAATACCCTCTCATACGTGATCATACTCATACGTGATCTAGTCCGAGCGCAGTTAAAAGCTCTGTACCTCAGGGTACAGTCCTTGCACCGCTGCTGTTCCTTATTCTCATATCAGATATAGACAAAAATACAAGTCACAGCTTCGTATCATCCTTTGCAGATGACACAAAAATCAGTATGAAAATTACCTCGGCTGAAGACACTGAAAAACTTCAAGCTGATATTAATAGTTTTCGACTGGGCATCAGAAAATAACATGATGTTTAACAGTGATAAATTCCAGGTACTCAGGTACGATAAAATTGAGGACCTTAAACATAATACAGGATACAAAACACAATCAAACGTACCCATAGTAGGAAAACAGCATGTCAAGGATTTGGGAATAATGATGTCGGACGACCTAACGTTTAGGGAGCATAACCAAGCAAATATTGTGTCAGCCAGAAAAATGATAGGATGGATTACGAGAACTTTCAAGTCCAGAGATCCCATCACAATGGTTGTACTGTTCAAGTCACTTGTGTTGTCATGTCTTGAGTACTGCTCAGTACTCACTTCCCCCTTCAGAGCAGGAGAGATTGCTGAAATAGAGGAAATACAGAGAACATATACGGCACGCATAGACGAGATAAAGCACCTAAATTATTGGGATCGTCTCAAAGCTCTCCAAATGTACTCACTAGAAAGAAAACGAGAGAGAGATATAAAATAATATACCTGGAAGATACTGGAGGGCCAACTACCAAATCTACACAGTAAAATAACAACGTACTGGAGTGAACGATAAGGAAGAAAATGCAGAATAGAACCAGTGAAGAGCAGAGGTGCCATAGGCAAAATCAGAGAACACTGTATAAACATCAGAGGTCTGCGGTTGTTCTTATGCCCTACCAGCGAGCATAAGAAATATTGCCGGAACAACCGTGGACATCTTCAAGAGGAAACTAGATTTATTCCTCCAAGGAGTTCCGGACCAGCCGGGCTGTGGTGGGTATGTGGCCCTACGGGCCGCTCCAAGCAACAGCCTAGTGGACCAAACTCTCACAAGTCGAGCCTGACCTCGGGCCGGGCTTGGGGAGTAGAAGAACTCCCAGAACCCCATCAAGCAGGTTGTTGACCAGACCACACACTAGAAGTTGAAGGGACGACGACATACCCATCAAGCAGGTATGTTGAAGCAACAGTGAAGGAGGCTGCTGCCACCACCTCTCGCAGACACTCGGTGCCCTTGTTTAACACTGACTGCGTGCGAGTAATTCCTGAAATTTTTCTTGATTTCCTGTATTTCCAACATCCACCTGTACCCTTCGTTTGTATTGTCCTAGAAGACCTAACCTAGAAGAGACTCACAGTTTACTTTCTATTCCCCTTAGTATCATGAACGTCGTGATCATATGCTGTGGGTACTTTAGAAGCTCGAGTTCAGTCCCCTGAAGATCCAAGTGAATTACACAGAGAAATCCTATTAATGTCATATATATATATATCAATGAGAAAATCAACTGGAGCTCTTGAGGTGACTCGAACCCGCGATCAATGGAACTGCCAGCCACAACCTCTACCACTGCACCACCTTGACCTACTAAAAGTTACACAACCTGGGATTCAAATGAATCGACAGAAAGTCTTGGAGGCTTCTGAACTCATTCTAAGTTTTACGTATTAGTTATTTACTTATAGTTAATATAAGTACTATTTAGAAGGTCGGGTTGAATACCTCAGCCATGCACAGGAGACCTGAGATATGCAGGAGCGTGTCCCGTCTTCCACAGGGGCCAGTAGACAGTACACACAGAGGTGTAAGACCCGTCCACCTGTTGGGTGTAAGATCCGTCCACCTGTTGGGTGTAAGATCCGTCCACCTGTTGGGTGTAAGACCCGTCCACCTGTTGGGAGTAAGATCCGTCCACCTGTTGGGTGTAGGACCCGTCCACCTGTTGGGTGTAGGACCCGTCCACCTGTTGGGTGTAGGACCCGTCCACCTGTTGGGTGTAGGACCCGTCCACCTGTTGGATGTTAGACCTGTCCACCTGTTGGGTGTAAGACCCGTCCACCTGTTGGGTGTAAGATCCGTCCACCTGTTGGGTGTAGGACCCGTCCACCTGTTGGGAAACCGTTGTTTCCAACGAGACAATTCTCAAGCGATTGAAGAAAAAAGACAATCATCCGACCTTTGCTGTTAGAATAAGTCTCTGATGAGGAACCATACCAAAAGATTTCTGAAAGTCTGGGTACATCCCATCTACTGGCTTCGAATATCTGGCTACGTCACATATATTGCCTCCAATAGTCTAATATATAATATAAACTGCCCCGTAAAGTCTAATACTTGTATTAGATCTAATTCATCAGATCAAATTCTAAAAGTTTAACACATCAAATCAACTGCCATGCTTTTTGTCGAACATTAAAAGACGATTTTTCATGAATATTAATTTAATATCAAACTAATGAAATTTTTTAAACAATGTTGTTGTGACGCGTGGTGGTGGATGGTTAATATTGGTGCTTAGCTAACAGTGACTGCGGGGGAGTGAGGTCGAGCTCCTTATTCTCCACCTACTGGCCTTTTTGTATAACTTTTTCATTGCAATTTAATTATTTTCGTGTTGAAATGCTGTTTCTAGTCTAGCCCTTAAAACTGTGGACGAAGATGGTTTCCACAAGTTCTTTAAGTTCATTCCGCTTGTTGTCATCCCTGCACAAGTTGCTAGTATTTCCTGACATTCCTTTGGCTTGTTTGCGTCTCCAGCTTTCACTTGTGTCCACTTGTATGTTGCTGTTGTTAAAGATTGGCTACCTGGAACAAAATGTTCCAGGTAACACGGACTATGGTGGGCCCGTAGTGTCTTAGTCCACTTGTAATTTCATAACTTATCCTACTGTACCTTCAATCTGATGAAGTTGTCCTTGTCCATCTTATATATTTCCCTCAGTATCTTGCATGTTGTGATCATATCTTTATTGTTTCTCCTGTCCTCTAGGGTTGTGAGATTTAGCCCCATGTTAGTAGCTTAGACCTCTTAGCTCTGGTACCAGTCTCGCGTCAATCATTTGTACTGTTTCAGTTTTGGCTTTAGGCTTCACAAGGTACGGATTCCATACCAGTGCTGCGTACTCCACTATTGGTCTAACAAATTTTCTGTAGATTGTCGTGAAGGAGTCTTGATTTAGGTTTCTAAACGATATACCTATATTTGCCAACGTCTCTTATGCTTCCGATGTTATCCTGTTCGTGTGTGTGCCACCGGGCTTAGTTTNAAAATAGATCACTTGCGTCCAACTAATTAGTTTTAAAGTCTGTTGTGGGACAAAATAAAAATTAGCTTAATCGATGATTGATAAAGCCATTCGTCTTAATTTTGAAACAATAAATGATGAATGATCACAAGATGGTTTTAGTAATGCTGCCCATGTTTGGCAACTTTGCTCTTAATCTATTCCAGCATAGTTGAGTCAGTTTATAGTGGATTATAAGGAATTAGTTTCCTTCAATCATATTTTATCATGTCTTCCATATCTCCCTCTCTGTCTTGTATATCTGCCTCCCTGTCATGTATATCTCCCTCTGTCTTGTATATCTGCCTCCCTGTCATGTATATCCTCCCTCCCTGTCATGTAATCTGCCTCCCTGTCATGTATATCTCCCTCTGTCTTGTATATCTGCCTCCCTGTCATGTATATCTCCCTCTGTCTTGTATATCTGCCTCCCTGTCATGTATATCTCCCTCCCTGTCATGTATATCTCCCTCTGTCTTGTATATCTGCCTCCCTGTCATGTATATCTCCCTCCCTGTCATGTATATCTCCCTCCCTGTCATGTATATCTGCCTCCCTGTCTTGTATATCTGCCTCCCTGTCATGTATATCTGCCTCCCTGTCATGTATATCTCCCTTTGTCTTGTATATCTGCCTCCCTGTCATGTATATCTGCCTCCCTGTCATGTATATCTCCCTCCCTGTCATGTATATCTGCCTCCCTGTCATGTACATCTCCCTCCCTGTCATGTATATCTCCCTCCCTGTCATGTATATCTCCCTCCCTGTCATGTATATCGCCTCCCTGTCATGTATATCTGCCTCCCTGTCATGTATATCTGCCTCCCTGTCATGTATATCTGCCTCCCTGTCATGTATATCTCCCTCCCTGTCATGTATATCTGCCTCCCTGTCTTGTATATCTGCCTCCCTGTCATGTATATCTGCCTCCCTGTCATGTACATCTGCCTCCCTGTCATGTATATCTGCCTCCCTGTCATGTATATCTGCCTCCCTGTCATGTATATCTCCCTCCCTGTCATGTATATCTGCCTCCCTGTCATGTATATCTCCCTCTCTGTCTTGTATATCTGCCTCCCTGTCATGTATATCTCCCTCCCTGTCTTGTATATCTGCCTCCCTGTCATGTATATCTCCCTCCCTGTCTTATATATCTGCCTCCCTGTCTTGTATATCTCCCTCCCTGTCATGTATATCTCCCTCCCTGTCATGTATATCTCCTCTCTGTCTTGTATATCTCCCTCCCTGTCATGTATATCTCCCTCCCTGTCATGTATATCTCCCTCTCTGTCTTGTATATTTCCTTCCCTGTCATGTATATTTCCCTCCCTGTCATGTATATCTCCCTCTCTGTCTTGTATATCTCCCTCCCTGTCTAGTATATCTGCCTCCCTGTCTAGTATATCTGCCTCCCTGTCTAGTATATCTCCCTCCCTGTCTAGTATATCTGCCTCCCTGTCTAGTATATTTGCCTCCCTGTCTAGTATATCTGCCTCCCTGTCTAGTATATTTGCCTCCCTGTCTAGTATATCTGCCTCCCTGTCTAGTATATCTCCCTCTCTGTCTTGTATATCTCCCTCCCTGTCATGTATATCTCCCTCCCTGTCTAGTATATCTGCCTCCCTGTCATGTATATCTCCCTCCCTGTCATGTATATCTCCCTCTCTGTCTTGTATATCTCCCTCCCTGTCATGTATATCTCCCTCCCTGTCATGTATATCTCCCTCTCTGTCTTGTATATCTCCCTCCCTGTCTAGTATATCTGCCTCCCTGTCTAGTATATCTCCCTCCCTGTCTGTATATCTCCCTCCCTGTCTAGTATATCTCCTCCCTGTCTAGTATATCTTCCTCCCTGTCATGTATATCTCCCTCTCTTTCTTGTATATCTCCCTCCCTGTCTAGTATATCTGCCTCCCTGTCATGTATATCTCCCTCTCTGTCTTGTATATCTCCCTCCCTGTCATGTATATCTCCCTCCCTGTCTTGTATATTCTCCCTCCTGTCTAGTATATCTGCCTCCTTGTCTAGTATATCTGCCTCCCTGTCTAGTATATCTCCCTTCCTGTCTAGTATATCTCCCTCCCTGTCTAGTATATCGCCCTCCCTGTCTAGTATATCTCCCTTCCTGTCTAGTATATCTCCCTTCCTGTCTAGTATATCTCCCTCCCTGTCTAGTATATCTCCCTCCCTGTCTAGTATATCTCCCTCCCTGTCTAGTATATCTCCCTCCCTGTCTAGTATATCTGCCTCCCTGTATAGTATATCTGCCAGGGGAGGGATGCATGGAAGGGAAGGCTCTGGGTCCGTACCTTTCTAATCGACGGTTTTCTAACGTACAGATTAACGATCTGTAATGTTCTCTGTCATATCTACTATATATACTACGCACACACACACACCCACACACCACACACACACACACACACACACACACCACACCACACACACACACACGCACACACACTACACACACACACACACACACACACACACACACACACACACACACACACACAGCGCCACATCAAGAGCATTACCGTCTATAAACTTACTATCTCTCCACCCCGACCTCCCAACTTTTAGCCCCCGTGTTGGGCTCCTTGCGTGACGCATCAGTGCGTCTGTCAGTCAGCGTCGCCAGCTTTCTTCTTCCTGTCTCGCCAAGACCCGGGGTTTCCCCTTTTTTTTGGGGGGGGAGGGGGGCAGTCACCGCCACTTATGTTCCACTTTGTACCCTGGGTTATAATACGCCTCACTCTGGGGTGCTCACTTTGCCTGGGGAACACTATTCTCCTTGTGTGGTTCATGTATAGGAAGCTTCGGATGCGATTTTTGGTACGGAAAATTGAGATGCAGCGTCGTGTTTGTGGTCCATGTGGTCCAAGAAGCCCATTTCCGTCCATGTGGTTCAAGTGGTCCACGAAGCCCATTACCGTCCATGTGGTCCAAGTGGTCTAAGAAGCCCATTTCCGTCCATGTGGTCCAAGTGGTCCACGAAGCCCATTTCCGTCCATGTGGTTCAAGTGGTCCACGAAGCCCATTTCCGTCCATGTGGTCCAAGTAGTCCACGAAGCCCATTTCCGTCCATGTGGTTCAAGTGGTCCAAGAAGCCCATTACCGTCCATGTGGTCCAAGTGGTCTAAGAAGCCCATTTCCGTCCATGTGGTCCAAGTAGTCCAAGAAGCCCATTACCGTCCATGTGGTCCAAGTGGTCCAAGAAGCCCATTACCGTCCATGTGGTCCAAGAAGCCCATTTCCGTCCATGTGGTCTAAGAAGCCCATTACCGTCCATGTGTTTCCAAGAAGCCCATTACCGTCCATGTGGTCTAAGAAGCCCATTACCGTCCATGTGGTCCAAGAAGCCCATTACCGTCCATGTGGTTCAAGTGATCCAAGAAGCCCATTACCGTCCATGTGGTCCAAGAAGCCCATTACCGTCCATGTGGTCCAAGTGGTCCATGAAGCCCATTACCGTCCATGTGGTCCAAGAAGCCCATTACCGTCCATGTGGTCCAAGTGGTCCAAGAAGCCCATTACCGTCCATGTGGTCCAAGAAGCCCATTTCCGTCCATGTGGTTCAAGTGGTCCAAGAAGCCCATTACCGTCCATGTGATCCAAGAAGCCCATTACCGTCCATGTGGTCCAAGAAGCCCATTACCGTCCATGTGGTCCAAGAAGCCCATTACCGTCCATGTGGTCCAAGTGGTCCATGAAGCCCATTACCGTCCATGTGGTCCAAGAAGCCCATTACCGTCCATGTGGTCCAAGTGGTCCATGAAGCCCATTTCCGTCCATGTGGTCCAAGAAGCCCATTACCGTCCATGTGGTCCAAGTGGTCCATGAAGCCCATTTCCGTCCATGTGGTCTAAGAAGCCCATTACCGTCCATGTGGTCCAAGAAGCCCATTACCGTCCATGTGGTCTAAGAAGCCCATTACCGTCCATGTGGTCCAAGTGGTCCAAGAAGCCAATTTCCGTCCATGTGGTCTAAGAAGCCCATTACCTTCCATGTGGTCCAAGTGGTCCAAGAAGCCCATTTCCGTCCATGTGGTCTAAGAAGCCCATTACCGTCCATGTGGTCCAAGAAGCCCATTACCGTCCATGTGGTCTAAGAAGCCCATTACCGTCCATGTGGTCCAAGAAGCCCCTTACCGTCCATGTGGTCCAAGTGGTCCAAGAAGCCCATTACCGTCCATGTGGTCCAAAAAGCCCATTACCGTCCATGTGGTCCAAGTGGTCCAAAAGCCCATTACCGTCCATGTGGTCCAAGTGGTCCAAGAAGCCCATTTCCGTCCATGTGGTCCAAGTGGTCCAAGAAGCCCATTACAGTCCATGTGTTGCAAGTGGTCCAAGTGGTCCAAGAAGCCCATTACCGTCCACGTGGTCCATGTGGTCCAAGAAGCCCATTACCGTCCATGTGGTCCAAGTGGTCCAAGAAGCCCATTTCCGTCCATGTGATCCAAGTGGTCCAAGAAGCTCATTACCGTCCATGTGGTCCAAGTGGTCTAAGAAGCCCATTACCGTCCATGTGGTCCATGTGGTCCAAGAAGCCCATTAGCGTCCATGTGGTCCAAGTGGTCTAAGAAGCCCATTACCGTCCATGTGGTCCAAGGACCCGCGTCAGAATTGCGGCTTAAAAGACAGTGTCGGAAACTTAGTTCAGGATACCGTCACTTACACGGGACTTAAGAGTCGTGCCAGAGTCCGGCTTAAGACGGGTCTTAAGTCTTAGAATCGGAGCTCATAGGCGTACTGGCTTGCAGCAATAACGCTAGGAGCGTCGTTTGAGATCCGACGTCAATCATGTGATTTGAGGCACGTCATCACGTAGTTGAAATCCAGTGTCAGCAACACCTTTCTTTAGACTGTCAGAAATGTGTGTTAAGAGGGAGGACAGGAAAGTGGCAGCAGATAAATATGAGCCTACGGACGCCGCGTCAGTTGGGCGATAAGTCACACTCGCAAAGCTCTGGTTTACGTCGCAGGACCAACGACGAGTTTTGAAGATTAGTTTCGTGTCTCTGAAGCAGCATCTTGGTGGAGCCTCGAGGCTTCGGGCCATGTTTCAGGACTTGAAACACTGTCGTTGGCGAGTGAGGGAAATCATTTCTAAATCTAACCTGGACAGTCCCCGCCCCGCTATACCTGATCAACCAGGCTGTGACTCATACGTCAGGCTGCGAGCAGCCGCGCCCAACAGCCTGGTTGATCAGTCCAGCAACCAGGAGGCCTGGTCGACGACCGGGCCGCGGGGACTCTAAGCCCCGGAAGCACCTCAAGGTAACCTCAAGGTGGACGACTCTAACCATCTTGACCCATCCGCTTCACCTCAGGTAAACAGCACGCCTCGCTCACTCGTCTCTACTGAGTAACAATGTATGTGGCCCAGATGGCGTGTCTCCTTGTGTGTTACATTTACTCTTAAGACGTTAGCCTGGTGAGAGGAAGAAGTTAGACGCTTCTAGCAAGAGATCAAAAGGAGGTGCGCTTGCTAGTGACATGAGAGTTGACCACATTGCATTGTTGCAGAAAGAGGCCTTATGCCTTGCTAAGACCTTAAATATTCTCGTACTAAAAAATGGTCGCGGCTCGCGGAATTGATGTACTGTCCCGTTTTGTGTTTGGAGTCCTCTGGTAGGTTAGGATGAGGCACTTTAGTACGATAGTTTCTTGACGTTGGAAGGCTTTAGGAGGACGGGCTTGCCACTTTCCATTTCACCTAATGTTCCTGTTCACCTAGCAGCAAGTAGGTCCTCAGGAGGTAGTCAGCTTGTTATGGGGTTGCCTTCTGGGCGGGGGCGGGAATTCCATCCTTTGGGGGGGGGGTACCTTGATAAAAGTCTACCGTGTATACATACATTATGTTTAGGTTTTTAGAGATACGAAGTTCATAGCAGAATGTATACGTTGCTAACTTGCAAATGCATGAAAATGAATTTAAATTAAGATACAATATAGGCCAAGGAACGTGATGTTTATTTAGTTCAGAGTGCTGATTTGCGGCGAGATCCAATGATTTTAATAAATGTGGGGAATTCGCTGAACCCAGACACGGCTTCGTATGTCTATCAACATCAAACATCACAACTCAAATGCTCAGTACAGCCACAAAGCTTTTAAAAAGAGAGGGAAATAACAGACTTGTTCCGTTTATTTTTTTTTTCATTTAATACCTTAATTATCGGTATGAGTCGAATGTCGTTCTTTTATTTTAAATATGTTCTTCATGCGTAGGCCTAATATACACTAGATGTTTCTTTTCTTTGATGCAATAAGCTAACAGATTTGTTTCTCAAAGAAATGCAATAAGTCTTTTCAGTGTTTAGTGTTGGTCTGTTGTCAATTAGATGTGGACAGTTACTGAAGCCTGTGTTTGCTTTGTAACCCAATGTGTCTAACTCAATATTGGTTAACATGTAGGTGGTGTCTTCAGCAAATAGTCTGAGATGTTGGGAGACATTTAATGTTTCAGTATGTCGGGGACACACAGCTTGTTAGAGTTCATGAAGTCCCCCCCCCCAACCCCTCCCCACCAGAAAAAAGAAAAGAAATTAAAAACCTTTCCCCAGGATGCAAACCACAACAGTCGCCTCACTCCCAGACACCCATTGACTGTTGTGTTAACAGAGGCATCAAATGTAAGGGAGAGTGTCCTATCGTCTGGTCTTGGCCGCGTGTCGGATCCAATCCGGCTGGCCCACTACTTTTCACTAATCTCTAGTGAAAAGTAGTGGGCTTAAATACCCACGTTTTCTATAGATTGGTAAAGTAGGGTAAGTGGTGACCAAACCACACACTAGAAATTGAAGAGACGACGACGTTACGACAATCGACTTGATAATGGTCCACGACGGACCGAAACGTCGTCGTCTCTTCAATTTCGAGTGTGTGGTTTGGTCAAAAATTTTCAGCCACATTATTGAGACATTTTACACGTTGTGGGTGCATGGCGACTCTGTAAAATAAACATCAATAGTGCCTCGCAATGTTAAGCGATTGAGTAAAGAGTCTTCCCGCTTAAACCGTGCGTCATGTTTCGGGAACAATTGCTTACGAATATGTTTCTATGAGCTTCTAATTGCCTGTGAAGGTTAGAGTTTTCAGAACAATTAGATAATCTCAATTTTGCCCCGCGTTTCACATCCAATTACGCTGGTGATTCAGTGTCGGGAATGGTGTAAGATCCGGTGCCCCTGCCAGTGCAGGGGGTCGTACTGGTTGTTCGTCAAACAGTCTTACCTCGCCTACAAGTTTACCTTCATGCCTACAAGTCTTACCCTCATGCCTACAAGTCTTACCTCCATGCCTACAAGTCTTGCAAGTCTTACCTCCATGCCTACAAGTCTTACCTTCATGCCTATATAGAAGTCTTACAAGTCTTACCTCCATGCCTACAAGTGTTACAAGTCTTACCTCCATGCCTACAAGTGTTACAAGTCTTACTTCCATGCCTACAGTCTTACCTTCATGCCTACAAGTCTTACCTCATGCCTACAAGTCTTACCTTCATGCCTACAAGTCTTACCTCCATGCCTACAAGTCTTACCTCCATGCCTACAAGCCTACCTTCATGCCTATATACAAGTCTTACAAGTCTTACCTCTATGCCTACAAGTCTTACAGTCTTACATCACGCCTACAAGTCTTTGTTAAAAAATTTTGGTGTGATCTCTCTGTTGTGATGCCGAGAAAATAGATCGCTAAAATGTTTATTGGCTCATACATTATTTATATACAGACATTAATACCTACAAAAAAGGTATGTTTTTATTTGTCTTTCCGAGGATGGAGGCCAGATGCTTAGGGCTAGCCTCACTTAACCTTCACACATGAAGCATGTAGGTATGGGAAAGTCATAGGCCAGTTGGGGTCGGCGCAAGTGAAAAGCTTCAACAAATATTGGTATTTATAAAGATTGTAATTTTCTTGAACAAGTCTGAAATATTGGTTGTGTTTCCCATTGAGTTTTTTTAGCATTTAATAAATTTTGACAAGGGAAAGAGGGGGGAATGAGATAGAGGAGAGAGACAAAGGGGAAAGAAAAGGAAGGTGGGGAAGGGGTGAAGAGGAGCAAGAGATGGAAAGGG
>WNGS01113158.1:14864028-14876369 GCA_020271785.1 Procambarus virginalis | reverse complement strand
TTAATACTACTCTCTCACCTCACTTTAATACTATCCTCACCTCACTTTAACACTATCCTCACCTCACTTTAACACTATCCTCCCCTCACTTTAACACTATTCACACTATAAATTGTCATCCATACTTTTGTGAAAATAAACATTGCATTCACCTGGGCTGTAGGAGACTCGAACCTGAACCCTAAGCGTAAGGCCGATGCTCATCAACTGCACTTCTGAGCTTCAGTAGTGGTCAGGGAAAGTCGAAAATTTGTATTATAATTTATCAGTCTATATTAGACCAGTATTGGAATGTGCAGCACCGGCCTGGTATCCGTACCTAGTGAAACATAACACAGCATTTAAATAAGTTAACAGTTTAGCAACAAAAGGAACTAAATTTCACATGCCTGGATGAGAGAAGAACCAAGTTGACATGTTCGCAACATACAAGATACAAAGGGAGCAGACAAGATGGACAAGGAGAGCCTCTATAAATTAGAGAGAATAGTAGAAAGAGAACATAAGTAGAAGTTGGAAATGCAAATTAATCGAATGAAATGTAAAGGAATACTCGTACCCAGCTTCCAAGGGGTTGTCATAGCCAAGGGGTGGTAATGGGGGACGAGCTCCCACGACCAATAAAAGGCTCCCTTACGGCATGCATCTCAAATAGCCTCTGACAACCAAGTCCAACTCCTGGCCTGCATGAGTGGCTTAGTCTTTCAGTCAGGCGAAACTACTTTTACTGACAGGAAAGAAGGGGCGAGGCGTGCCTCTGGCGCCTTAAACCCAGCTGCTGCAGGTAGATGGGACTCGACAGCGGGGATGGCAACTCATCTAGTGAAAGGAAACCCCTGATTTCAAACCTCCGCTGCCCTGCGGCCATACCCACTTTTGGGAAAGGATTTAGGAGTCAACTTTGAGAAAAAATCCAGAGCTGGAGCCACTAAGGCAGTTCATTATTGACTTCAACCTCGTTCTGGTAGCTCCTGCGACGGCGCTGGAACCAATCGTATTGGCGTTTGCCTTTCCAATGGAAAATTTCAGCAACGTGGAGAGAGGGAACCTGTTGCATGGGTAATATCGACCTACCAAGGTTTTGCGCCCTAGAGAGGACACTCCAGCCTCGCCTCACAGCATCAAATCAACGTGGGAAGCGACAGTCTACCGGTTATAAGTCTCCTGGTTGATTGACGAAGAGCATGACGCCAGGGGTGGCTTCCGACGGTGGGAGGGCAATCACGCCCCACTGGGCAACTACTGTCTGCCTCAAACTGGGTAAACGCCAGCCAGTAAGGTGCTACCTCTCCACGGTCCGTTAACCTCACTGGGTGCATGGAGTTTAGGGTGAAAACCGACAAGCGGACCGACAACTTTGCATCAAGCCATACCAGATCCAAAAAGAAATTATCAACTGCCCTAAAGCTGGGCACATGGAATGTCAGGACAATGACGCCAGGTTTTTCTGACGACCTGAACGAAATAAACGACGCCCGAAAAACAGCAGTCATCGATAGGGAGCTGAGCAGAATGCAGATTGATATCGTTGCTCTCCAAGAGATCAGGCTCCCTGGATCAGGAGCTGTGTGAGAGTGTGAGCTAGGGCCTTCTCCTTCTTCTGGCAAGGAAAACCTCCAGACGAAATCAGGGAACATGATGTGGGATTCACCGTCAGGTGAATCCCACATCATGTGGTTTTCCCCCATCATGGTATGATGTGTCCCTGTTGGGACACATCATACCACCGACAGGGGAAACCGAACAAATTTTGTCACTCCAGCTGCATTCTCAAACAGGACCCGCCAGTTTAATTAATGCATATGCACCAACACTGACCTCTTCAACAGAGGCAAGGGAAAAATTCTACGACGATCTCAACAGTCATAGTAAGAATCCCTGTAAAGGAGCCACTGTTCATCCTCGGCGATTTCAACGCCAGAGTGGATGCCGAGCACAACTCTTGGCCCACTTGTTTGGGTCAATTCAACATAAGGAGGATGAATGAGAACGGGCAACGTCTACTAGAACTCAGCTGCCTTCATGGTCTCTGTATTACCATCACGTTTTTCAGCATAAAGCCTCAACACCGAGTCTCCAGGAAACACCCCAGATCCAAGCACTGGCACCAGCTTGACCTGATTCTCACCAGACGCACAAGTCTACCCAGCATCAAGATTACGCATAGCTGCCAGAGTGCTGTCTGTGACACCGACCACTCCTTGATATGTAGCAAGGTCAACATGCAAACAAAGATGATTCACCTTTCTAAAAAGGAGGACAGACCTCGCATCGACACCAGCAAAACCCCGCAATCAGGACAAGGTGAAAGATTTTCCATGTGCGCTCGAGGAAGCTCTCCCTGGCCCAGCCGTGGCCAATGCCTGCACTTTCAAGATGCTGTGTTCAACGCTGTTATGTCCACCTTCGGCAAGAAGACCAGCAACCTGGTTCGAGGCTCATTTGGAAGAAATGACACCAGTCATCGAAGAGAAGAGAAACACCTTAGCAGGCCTACAAAACTTGCCCAAATCAGCGCAACTTGCAGATTGTTCAGGCCGTCCGCTGCAAAGTGCAGCAGAGCATCAGGCGATGCGCCAACGACTATTGGCTCCAGCTCTACTACCTGATACAGACTGCAGCAGATACAGGCAATGTAAAGGGGTATATGACAGAATTAAGCAGGCCGGTGGCCCAATCCAGAAGAAGATCGTCCCTCTGAAATCTACCACAGGCGAGGTAATTCAGGACCAGTCATTGCAGCTGAAGCACTGGGTTGAGCACTACTCTGAGCTATACGCCAGGGAAAACGTGGTCACCGAAGACCCCCTGAGCGCCATTGAGCGTCTGCCTGTGTTAAAGAAGCTCGACAGAGAACCTTCCCATGAAGAACTTAGCGAGTCCCTAGACTCCCTTGCTTCTGGCAAAGCAATTGGAAAAGACAGCATTCCTGCCGAGGCCTTGAAGTGCTGCAAAGGTAACCTACTCATGCAGTTGCATGAAATTCTCTGCCTCTGCTGAAGAAGAGAGGTGCTACAGGACATGAGGGACGCCAACATCATCACGCTGTACAAGAATAAAAGGTGACAGGGGCGACTGCAACAATTACCGCGGCATCTCCCTCCTCAGCATTGTCGGAAAGCTGTTTGCTTGAGTCACATTGAAGAGACTCCAAGTACTTGCAGAGAGTGAGTCTACCCAGAACCACAGTGCGGATTCCGAGCTAACAGGTCCATCATCAACATGGTGTTTTCCCTCAGACAGCTGCAGAAGAAATGCAGGGAACAGAAGCAGCCACTCATCGTAGCCTTCTTAGATCTGACAAAGGCTTTTGACCTCGTCAGCAGGGATGGCCTGTTCAAGATCCTCCCCAAGATCGGATGTTCACCCAGGCTCCTCAGCACCAAATCTTTCCACGAGAACATGAAGGGCACCGTGGTCTTTGACGGCTCAACCTCAGATAACGGCTGATCCGCCTCGACATTTGAATCATATGCCTTCGACACCCAAAGCAGAGTAAAGCAGGGCTGGATCCGCCACAGAAGGTATCTACCTCCGGACCAGGTCGGATGGAAAGCTCTTCAACCTCGCCAGGCTAAGAGATAAGTCAAAGGTTCAGCTGAGATGTCTGCATGATTTCCTTTTTGCCGACGACGCAGCAGTCACCGCCCACTCAGTTGAAGACCTCCAACAGTTCATGACCCGCTTCAGCGAGACCTGCCAGGCTTTTGGACTCACCAGCATCTTGAAAACACAGGTCATTTGATAAGGAGTGGACTCCCCCCATCTAACATTAGCATCTCTGATATCAAACAGGTAGTCGTCCACGACTTCGTGTATCTGGGCTCCGTAATCTCTGACCCCCTCTCTCTTGACATGGAGCTCAACAAACGCATTGGTAAGGTATCTACTACCATGTCCAGACTGACAAAGAGTGTGGATCAACAATATGTTGGCCGAGTACACAGAGATCCAGGTTTAGAGCCTGCGTCCTGAGCACTCTCCTATATGGCAGTGAGTCCTGGACACTCCGTGCCCGACAGGAAAGAAAGCTGAACGCCTACCACATGCGCTGCCTCCGTCACATCTTGGACATCACCTGGCAGGACAAGGTGACAAACAACAGCGTCCTGGGGAGAGCTAGAATCCCCAGCATGTACACAATGCTGATGCAGAGACGTATGTGTTGGCTCGGGCACGTGGTGCGAATGGGCGATGGCAGGATCCCCAAGGATCTCCTGTATGGAGAGCTGACGCAGGGAAAACGTCCAACAGGCAAAACCCCAGCTACGGTATAAAGACGTATGCAAGAGGGACCTGAAAGCCATAGACGTCGATTTTGCCAAGTGGGAAACACTGGCCGCAGACCGTTCAGCCTGGAGGCAGTCTGTTTAGAAAAGTCTCTCCAGGTTCGAGGAGAAACTTGCCAAGAATTCGGAGGCAAAGAGACAGAAGGAAAGCCGGTAGCCAGGAAGACAGACTAGAACCAGACTTCGCTTGTGCTCAGTGAGGGATGGACTGCCCTTCTGGGATTGGTCTCATCAGTCACACAAGACGCTGCACCAGGACCAACAACCAGAGCAACTCCATAGCCTCCCGAGACTGAAGGATGCCTACTATTCGTACCCTGTACGTGTGACCAACAAGTGGAATGCACTGAAAGAAGAGATTGAAAAGTCCACCTCCATCCATAAATTTAAGGCCAGAATCGACAAAGAATTCGACTCTTAGAATAGTTAAGCTATAACTCAACGGATACAACAAGCCTAGTAGGCAGGACATAAGAAGCTAGACCTCAATCCATCGTAGACACTCATAGTTAAGTATTGATAGATAAGAACCTCATACTACCACCACAACCCCCTCCCCCCCTCATACCTCCATCATCACCATACCACCATCACCCTCATACCTCCCCCTCCCCTCACTCCCACATATTCCATCAGCTCTGGCCTGTTAACCGTTATATACTGAATTAATGACGATTGAACCTCATCACCATAGACCCGTGTCCGCCTGGCCGCCCCGCCTCCCACCCCGGACACGCCCGCCCGCCTCCCACCCCAGACACGCCGCCCCGCCTCCCACCCCAGACACGCTCGCCCCGCCTCCCACCCCAGACCGCACGCCCCCCCCCGCCTCCACCCCAGACACGCCCGCCCCGCCTCCCACCCCAGACAACGCTCGCCCCGCCTCCACCCCAGACACGCTCGCCCCGCCTCCCACCCCAGACACCCCACACCACTCCCACCCCAGACACGCCTGCCCCGCCTCCACCCCCCCCAGACAACGCCCGCCCCGCCTCCCACCCCAGACACGCCCCGCCCCGCCTCCACCCCAGACACGGCCGCACCACCTCCCACCCCAGACACGCCCGCCCCGCCTCCCACCCCGACACGCCCGCCCCGCCTCACACTCCCTCCTATTCTCCTAAGAAATACGGGTGTTTAGCGAGAGAGTTATGTTAGTGTGTGTGTCTTCAATCCCCGCCTGCTCCTCTGCTCGCCTCCTTGGACCTTTTTTGTCTAAGACGGAGAGGGGTCGGAAGGAAGGGATTTTTAATGGCCGAAAGTTTAAACGTAGCATTGCGAGGATTCTGAACCAGTTTGACTCATGTCTCTGGTTGATTCGGTCTTGTGTATTATAATAATTAAATGAATTATACCTATCTTGTATATGTGTATAGACAGTGTATTTCTGCCAACAACATCTTAAATCTTACTTTATCTTTACTGAAGTTTAAAAGACGTCGATTATTCAATTGGAGTGAATGTATTTTCTTGAATAAATAAAGGATAATAGAAGAAAATTATTGAATCTTTGAAGACGACGTTAAGGGCCAGAGGTTGTTAACCTGTGATTCATGCAGCACGGTGATTGGAGAGAAACATAGAGAGTTCAAAGCTGACTACAGAGGACCATAGTGAGTTACATAACTGACTACAGAGGACCATAGTGAGTTACATAACTGACTACAGAGGATCATAGAGAGTACAAAACTGACTACAGAGGACCATAGTGAGTTACATAACTGACTACAGAGGATCATAGAGAGTTACAAAACTGACTACAGAGGACCATAGAGAGTTACATAACTGACTACAGAGGATCATAGTGAGTTACATAACTGACTACAGAGAACCATAGTGAGTTAACATAACTGACTACAGAGGATCATAGTGAGTTACATAACTGACTACAAGAGGACCATAGAGAGTTACATAACTGACTACAGAGGATCATAGTGAGTTACCTAACTGACTACAGAGGACCATAGAGAGTTACATAACTGACTACAGAGGATCATAGTGAGTTACATAACTGACTACAGAGGATCATAGTGAGTTACATAACTGACTACAGAGGATCATAGTGAGTTACATAACTGACTACAGAGGACCATAGTGAGTTACATAACTGACTACAGAGGATCATAGAGAGTTACAAAACTGACTACAGAGGACCATAGTGAGTTACATAACTGACTACAGAGGATCATAGTGAGTTACATAACTGACTACAGAGGACCATAGTGAGTTACATAACTGACTACAGAGGATCATAGTGAGTTACATAACTGACTACAGAGGATCATAGTGAGTTACATAACTGACTACAGAGGATCATAGTGAGTTACATAACTGACTACAGAGGATCATAGTGAGTTACATAACTGACTACAGAGGACCATAGTGAGTTACATAACTGACTACAGAGGATCATAGAGAGTTACAAAACTGACTACAGAGGATCATAGAGAGTTACATAACTAGGTACAGAAAAAGCATGGCGGGTTGCAATTTTGGTTACAGAGGACAGCGTTAAGTTCCGTGGTAAGCCAAGAATGTATTGGTTAGGTGTTAGCAGGTGTACCAACAGCTGTACGCCCCCAGCAGGTGTGGAGGTGGGCCCCCAGGGCACCCCACCAGCAGGTGTGAAGGTGGGGCCCCAGGGCACCCCTCCAGCAGGTGTGGAGGTGGGCCCCCAGGGCACCCCTCCAGCAGGTGTGGAGGTGGGCAACCAGGGCACCCCTCCAGCAGGTGTGGAGGTGGGCCCCCAGGGTACCCCTCCAGCAGGTGTGGAGGTGGGCCCCCAGGGTACCCCTCCAGCAGGTGTGGAGGTGGGCAATCAGGGCACCCCTCCAGCAGGTGTGGAGGTGGGCCCCCAGGGTACCCCTCCAGCAGGTGTGGAGGTGGGCCCACAGGGCACCCCTCCAGCAGGTGTGGAGGTGGGACCCCAGGGCACCCCTCCAGCATGTGTGGAGGTGGGCCCCCAGGGCACGCCTCCAGCAGGTGTGGAGGTGGGCCCCCAGGGCACCCCTCCAGCAGATGTGGAGGTGGGCCCCCAGGGCACGCCTCCAGCAGGTGTGGAGGTGGGACCCCAGGGCACACCTCCAGCAGGTGTGGAGGTGGGCCCCCAGGGCACCCCTCCAGCAGGTGTGGAGGTGGGCCTCCAGGGCACCCCTCCAGCAGGTGTGGAGGTGGGCAACCAGGGCACCCCTCCAGCAGGTGTGGAGGTGCGCAACCAGGGCACCCCTCCAGCAGGTGTGGAGGTGGGCCCCCAGGGTACCCCTCCAGCAGGTGTGGAGGTGGGACCCCAGGGCACCCCTCCAGCAGGTGTGGAGGTGGGCCCACAGGGCACCCCTCCAGCAGGTGTGGAGGTGGGCAACCAGGGCACCCCTCCAGCAGGTGTGGAGGTGGGCCCCCAGGGTACCCCTCCAGCAGGTGTGGAGGTGGGCCCACAGGGCACCCCTCCAGCAGGTGTGGAGGTGGGACCCCAGGGCACCCCTCCAGCAGGTGTGGAGGTGGGCCCACAGGGCACCCCTCCAGCATGTGTGGAGGTGGGCCCCCAGGGCACGCCTCCAGCAGTTGTGGAGGTGGGCCCTCAGGGCACCCCCCCAGCAGGTGTGGAGGTGGGCAACCAGGGCACCCCTCCAGCAGGTGTGGAGGTGCGCAACCAGGGCACCCCTCCAGCAGGTGTGGAGGTGCGCAACCAGGGCACCCCTCCAGCAGGTGTGGAGGTGGGCCCCCAGGGTACCCCTCCAGCAGGTGTGGAGGTGGAACCCTAGGGCACACCTCCAGCAGGTGTGGAGGTGGGCCCCCAGGGCACCCCTCCAGCAGGTGTGGAGGTGGGCCTCCAGGGCACCCCTCCAGCAGGTGTGGAGGTGGGCCCCCAGGGCACCCCTCCAGCAGGTGTGGAGGTGGGCCCCCAGGGCACCCCTCCAGCAGATGTGGAGGTGGGCCCCCAGGCACGCCTCCAGCAGGTGTGGAGGTGGGCCCCAGGGCACCTCCAGCAGGTGTGGAGGTGGGACCCCAGGGCACACCTCCAGCAGGTGTGGAGGTGGGCCCCCAGGGCACCCCTCCAGCAGGTGGAGGTGGGCCTCCAGGGCACCCCTCCAGCAGGTGTGAGGTGGGCCCCCAGGGCACCCCTCCAGCAGGTGTGGAGGTGGGCCCCCAGGGCACCCCTCCAGCAGGTGTGGAGGTGGGCCTCCAGGGCACCCCTCCAGCAGGTGTGGAGGTGGGCCCCAGGGCACCCCTCCAGCAGGTGGTGGAGGTGGGCCCCCAGGGCACCCCTCCAGCAGGTGGGAGGTGGTAGTTCCAGCTGAGGTGTTCTTTAAAGTGTTCTTGCTTCAAATGTTCTATCCCCCGTGTTCTCTACGTCTTATCTAATGTTCTCATTACAATGTTCTCGTTACAGAGTTCTCTCTCTCCAGTGATTTATACATTCTTAAAATGTTCTTTATGAAGTGTTCTCTGACTGTGTTCTCTATTCTGCGTTCTATTTAATATTTTCGTCTTGAGCGTTCTCTAATCACAGATCTCTAAATTGTGTTCAATATTCAGTCTTCTATAACAATTGTTCTCTAATCTGCTTTGTGTATGTTCTCTGTTCAGTCTTCTATAACAATTGTTCTCTTTATCTGCTTTGTGTATGCTCCCTGTTCCGTCTTCCCGAAAATTGTTCAATGTTCTCTTTTCAGTGTTCTCTACATATGTTGGTCTCCCTAAGCAACCCGTTCTCGCACTTGCTTATAGTCAATATCTTGCTTATGAATAAGTGCATATTTGACATACTAATTTATTGTGAATATTTTAGTTTACCTTGAAAAGCTGAATAGAACACCACAACCTGACTTAACTTTCTTAGTATGTTAAGATGTTATAATTAGTACTGAGCTAGACCTATATTGATATTACAGTTTTATGAAATAATAATAAAAACTAAATATTTAAGTAAATTGTAAAGTAACTCAGGAAATTGTCAAATTTTGTATCAAATCTCTATTGTTTAATAAAACAGAGACAAAAAGTTAGTGCCTTGAAAAAAAAGGCTTGGAATATGTCACATATGTACTTATTTATAAGCAAAATAGTGATTATAAACAATAAGTGCGAGAGCACTGTCTTGTGCGAGAGCAGGTTGCCCTAAGTGCCCAGTGTGTATTAAGGACTCCAGAAGCTGTTGTCTTAAGTACAGATCTTTCTCTTAAAAGCTCAAGATAACGATTTCCATTCAGTACCTTAAAGGCCACCTAGTGTAAGGACCACCTCAGAGTACCTTCTTGGCTATCTTGAGATGATTTCGGGGCTTAGCGTCCCCGCGGCTCGGTCATTGATTAGGCCTGCTTTTTGTTACATATATCCCCAGGAAGCAACCCGTAGCAGCTGTCTAACTCCCAGGTACCTATTTACTGCTAGGTGAACAGGCGCATCAGGGTGAAAAAAACTCTGCCCATTTGTTTCCACCTTCGTCGGGGATCGAACCCGGAAACTTAGGACTACGAATCTTTTTTTTAGTAATCTATTTATTGCTGTATTTTATTTTTATCTTTATTGTTTGTATGAATAAATCTTTAGAGTTTAATTAGCTTATTTGATTGTTCATTGTATATGAGTAGAGAGAGTGTATTGTTAGAAAGGTTTCGTGCCTTATAAAGCACTGAGGTTTCGTGTTGATTGTGCAATGATTTGTAATTCTTGTCTGTTGCAATTGAGTAATAGCAACACCCGAACCTCACGCACCAAATTTAACCCATCGTCACAATAAGCTTCACGTACTCAACCACTTTCGTCCACCGTGGCCCACCCAGCCCATCCCGGCCCCCCCGGCCCACCCCAGTCCCCCCCCCCCGCCCACCCCGGCCCCCCTGCCCACCCCGGCCCACGGGCCCACCCCGACCCACCCCGGCCCAGCTCTCAGTGGTGTGGCCATCTCGACTTCAGAACATTTTACGCACGTTCTCCAGTTGGTAATAATTTGTCGCAGTCGGCTCAGTTTTTTGAGTAGGCGGGATTGGAGGTGGTGTTGAGGGAGGAATGTGAGGGGAGGAATGTGAGGGGAGGAATGTGGGGGGAAGGAATGTGAGGGGAGGAATGTGGGGGAGGAATGTGAAGGGGAGGAATGTGAGGGGAGGAATGTGAGGGGAGGAATGTGAGGGGAGAATGTGGGGGGAGGAATGTGAGGGAGGAATGTGGGGGAGGATGTGAGGGGAGGAATTGAGGGGGGATGTGGGGGGAGCATGAATGTGGGAGGAATGTGAGGAAGGAAGTGAGGAATGTGTGTGGGGCGAATATAAGGGCATGAGTGCAAGAGTATGAATATATAACCACATAAAAGGGAAAAATTCCAAGGAACAGGAATACACACGAAATAATATATATATATATATATATTATATATCTATATAATATATATATATATATATATATATATATATATATATATATATATAGATAGATAGATAGATAGATATGAGTATACAGTTGACATTTATTTTGTATCCTCGACAAATAAAACTGTAAAGTTCAGGAGGAAAGTTTGAAAGCCATTTACTTCACTTCTTTAAAAAAAAAGGTTTATACTGAAGCTGTTTGTCAAAAGTTTTTTTTTTTACCCCTGGCGAACCACTTAATTTCGGCTGAAAATTTGCATGATTGGCATCCTACGAACGTTTGAAGCATCGTAAATACCCCAACGTTTCAAGCATCGTCAGACCAAACGTTTGCAATATACCAGAAAGTTTCCAACGTCGTCCGAACACTAAAACGTTTCCAGTGTTGTCATGACACGAACGTTTCCAGTTTCGCCAGACACGAACGATCGTAAAATCGTTACAACAAAGGTTGTATTTAACATAGAATATATTTGAATACAGTATATCACGATTAAAATGTTATATGCTTTTGTGTAATTAAAATATAATGTATGCTAACAGCTCTCATACAATGAAAATATTTTTTTTTATGTTAAAGATTATGATTTATTGAAAATTTGTTTATTATTATTAAAGGTTTTAGATTTATAAATTATAATAAGATTTTTTTTTTGTAATTAATGCTATACCAACACTTCTGTCTACATTACTGTTTAATTGTTTATATTAATTGTTATTATTGACATAGTTACTCATTTTTATTTAAATATTTATATTTCATAAAAAAAATTTTGCTCCCCTTTATTAATACTTCAAGCTAAAAAAAAAAATCTAATTTATTGGTATTTTAAATACTATTTTTTTCTCGAAAATTATTTTATCAGGAGCAAACGTTTTATAAAAAAATTTAATACAGTTATACACAATTATTATGAGAGTATCGACTGGAATATACGCTCCGGTTATGCTCCGCTTGGTGGTGAATATATACTCAAGAGTATAATTAGTCCTGGACAATGTTCAGGTGGAGGCTGACTCCATACACAGTTTTTAAATATAGATATGATAGAGCCCAGTAGGCTCAGGAACCTTACACCCAGTAGATTGACGGTTGAGATGCGGGACAAAGAGCCAGAGCTCAACCCCGCAAGCACAACTAGGTGAGTACACACACACACACACACACACACACACACACACCACACCACACACCACACACACACACACACACACACAAAAAAAAAAAAAAAAAAAAAAAAGAGTTTCCCAGGTACCTATTTACTGCTAGGTGAATAGGGGCGTTTGTTTTCTGCCTAGGTCTCCAATCGAACCTAGGCCCTTAGGACTTCGACAATAGGGAGACAGAATCGACAATCGTCTCTGTTCACATCAGTCGCGAGACCGTGTAAGACCCCTGTGTGTGTGTGTGTGTGTGTGTTGTGTGTGTGTGGTGTGAGTTAGAGCCACAGATGAACCAGAGGGATGAGTAGAATATTTATTTGGCATAGCAGCGTCTGGATTGAAGAGGAAGAGGAAGTAATAGAAGCCACCTCCATCCAGAGCTGTATAGGCATACGAGTGGGAAGACTTGTAGGTTGTGCAAGTTGTATTGGGCAACTGACGGCTAGAAAGGCTTAGGTCTAAGAGCTGAAGCTCTTAGAAGCACACACACCACACACACACACACACACACACACACACACACACA
>WNGS01113158.1:14798674-14810527 GCA_020271785.1 Procambarus virginalis | reverse complement strand
GGCACCCGGAGAGGTGACCCAGGAGGACCACTCTTCATTCCCCCTCACCCCCGTTTGGCACTGACAGCTGTACTCAACCACACTGCGACACGCGATGACAGCTGTCTTATTGCCGGACCGTGATCACCAGAGGGAGAGGAATGCCTTGAGGTAACCCACTTGCCTGAGTCTCGACCTGACCGCCCATCAGCTGACTCACAGCCTCACCATGATAGTCACGTTTCGTGACTAAACGAATATCAATACTGCATAGACACTGGAGTAACACGACTGTCACTCAACGCTCCCGGCTCAGTTGGCTGTTGTGGTTGGTAGAATGGTCATCAGGTCATCCTCTTGCTCCTGTTAAGTATCATGCCACCCAATCGATCATCAGTTAATAGAATATCACATATAGGTAGGGCCAACCGGAAGACTACAAGTGGAATGACGATCAGTCACTCAGACGAAACACCTGGAAGAATTAGACCCATCTTACTTCTCCCGCCAACGACATTCGGGTAGGGACGTCTACGTCACGTCACGCGCGGCGGCTTCCAATGGCCTCACGTCCTCCGGCGGCCAGCCAATCAAAATTCCAACATTTTGGGTGAAACGCAGTGCATCACTTCCGGTTTTGTTTTGGGCGGGCAAAAGTTCCCTCCTGCCTGAGTGTGTCCGCCATCTTGCCTCCCAGGATGGGCGCCTGACCCCCTCCACCCCCAACTGTAACCACATAACAGTAGAAATTCTGGGATACAACTCCTTACATCCTGTACAAACGCAAACCACAATCAATCTTAATGAGGCTATCGTGGTACTAAACATAGGAAAGAAATGTATGACTATAGGCGGGAGAGGAGTGTATCTTGCAGGTACATGTAATACTGTGGAGCACCCCACCCCTCCACTTCCAGCCTGCCTCTACATCCTGACGCCATCACCGTACCGAAGCACCATATCTCTCACGACTCAGGCTCGTAACTCAAGGATTGTAATGGTCCTATTACAACTGTAGCCCAGCATTGAATAATATATTAACAATGTTAAAAATCGGGCTTGAAAATGAGCTAAGGGAAAATAATGGCTTAAGGCGTCTAATATTTACTGAATTGTAGATATTAATCATGGTAAACTACTCATGTTTATGTGTAAGAGAGAGAAGGGGATTTTTGTGTATTAATAATATAGCAGCCAAGACCATTAACTATCCGGTCTGTAATGACCACACGAGTATAAGTTCAGGAATATCCTCAATAATTCTGGATATATCCTGAGATATCCTGGATATCCACCCCCTCCCGTTGAGCGGGGGGGGGGGGGAGGAATATTGCCCAAGTAGGAACCGGAGGATCCTACTGGGATCCGCCGGTACCCATTCCCTGGTTATGTACAGCTATCATAACGTTGTCCTGCCCCTGCGACGGCTGTAGTGGCTCCTCCACCAGGGTTAGTTAGCCTTCTCACACCCTACAACACCTCACCCCACAGACAGTAGCTTGACACACCCCCCCCCCCCCCATCCCGAAACGCAGTGGGTAGAACCATTGTCCTCCATCCCCCTCCCTCTCACACACCACCACACACACCACACACACACACAACACACACACACACACACACACACACACACACACACACACACACACACACCTGTTGATTGACGGTTGAGAGGCGGGACCAAAGAACCAGAGCTCAACCCCCGCAAGCACAACTAGGTGAGTACAACTAGGTGAGTACACACACACAAGCTGTTGGGCCAGACGGAATCTCACCATGGGTATTGAAAGAGTGTGCAGGAGCACTTTGTTTGAAACCCTCCTTAGTGTATAGTAGGTCACTGGAAACGGGAGACCTACCAGAAATATGGAAGACTGCTAATGTTGTCCCAATATACAAAAAGGGTGACAGACAAGAGGCACTGAACTACAGGCCAGTGTCCTTGACTTGTATACCATGCAAGGTGACGGAGAAGATTGTGAGAAAAAACCTAGTAACACATGGAGAGACGAGACTTCGTGACAACCCATCAACATGGGTCAGGGAGAGTAAATCTTGCCTTACAGGCTTAATAGAATTGTACGATCAGGTGACAAAGATTAAGCAAGAAAGAGAAGGATGGGCGGACTGCATTTTTTTTGGACTGTCGGAAAGCCTTTGACATAGTACCCCATAAAAGGTTGATGCATAAGCTGGAGAAACAAGCAGGAGTAACTAGTAGGGCGCTCCAGTGGATAAGGGAGTACCTAAGCAATAGGAAGCAGAGAGTTACAGTGAGGGGTGAGACCTCAGACTGGCGTGAAGTCACCAGTGGAGTCCCACAGGGCTCTGTACTTGGACCTATCCTGTTTCTGATATACGTAAATGATCTCCCAGAGGGTATAGACTCATTCCTCTCAATGTTTGCTGACGACGCCAAAATTATGAGAAGGATTAAGACAGAGGAGGACAGCTTGAGGCTTCAAGAAGACTTGGACAAGCTGCAGGAACGGTCGAACAAATGGTTGTTAGAGTTTAACCCAAGCAAATGTAATGTAATGAAGATAGGTGTAGGAAGCAGGAGACCAGATACAAGGTATCATTTGGGAGATGAAATACTTCAGGAGTCAGAGAGAGAGAAAGACCTGGGGGTTGATATCACGCCAGACCTGTCCCCTGAAGCTCATATCAAGAGGATAACATCAGCGGCTTATACCAGGTTGGCTAACATAAGAACGGCCTTTAGAAACTTGTGTAAGGAATCTTTCAGAACATTATATACCACATATGTCTGACCAATCCTGGAGTATGCGGCTCCAGCATGGAGTCCCTATCTAGTCAAGCATAAGACTAAAGTGGAAAAGGTTCAAAGGTTTGCCACCAGACTAGTACCCGAGCTGAGTGGTACGAGCTACGAGGAGAGACTACGGGAATTAAACCTCACTTCGTTGGAAGACAGAAGAATTAGGGGGACATGATCACCACATTCAAGATTCTCAAATGAATCGACAGGGTTGATAAAGACAGGCAATTTAACACAAGGGGCACACGCACTAGGGGACACAGGTGGAAACTGAGTGCCCAAATGAGCCACAGTGATATTAGAAAGAACTTTTTAGTGTCAGAGTGGTTGACAAATGGAATGCATTAGGAAGTAATGTGGTGGAGGCTGACTCCATACACAGTTTCAAGTGTAGATATGATAGAGCCCAATTGGCTCAGGAATCTGTACACCAGTTGATTGACAGTTGAGAGGCGGGACCAAAGAGCCAGAGCTCAACAAGTACAACTAGGTGAGTATACCTGAGAACCCCTCCCCCCCCCCCTCCCCCGACAGAGCTGAGAACCCTTTGTGTGATGTCGGCGCCGTCTCCAGCAGCTGTTGCTGCAGTTACGGCCGTGATTATCATTTGCATAATGGAGTGTTGCTGGCCAAAGGTACTCGAGTCGGGTGTTCGACAGGCTTGGTGAGACGGGTGTTCGACTGGCTCCGAGAGTCGGGTGTTCGACTGGCTTGGAGTGTCGGGTGTTCGACTGGCTCCGAGAGTCGGGTGTTCGACTGGCTTGGAGTGTCGGGTGTTCGACAGGTTACGAGAGTCGGGTGTTCGACAGGTTACGAGAGTCGGGTGTTCGACAGGTTACGAGAGTCGGGTGTTCGACAGGTTACGAGAGTCGAGTGTTCGACAGGTTACGAGAGTCGGGTGTTCGACAGGTTACGAGAGTCGGGTGTTCGACAGGCTCCAAGAGTCGGGTGTTCGACAGGCTTCAAGAGTCGGGTGTTCGACAGGTTACGAGAGTCGGGTGTTCGACAGACCACGAGTGTTGGGTGTTCGACAGGCTACGAGAGTCGGGTGTTCGACTGGCTCCGAGAGTCGGGTGTTCGACTGGCTCCGAGAGTCGGGTGTTCGACTGGCTCCGAGAGTCGGGTGTTCGACAGGCTCCAAGAGTCGGGTGTTCGACAGGTTACGAGAGTCGGGTGTTCGACAGGCTACGAGAGTCGGGTGTTCGACAGGCCCCGAGTGTCGGGTGTTCGACTGGCTCCGAGAGTCGGCTGTTCGACTGGCTTGGAGTGTCGGGTGTTCGACAGGCTACGAGAGTCGGGTGTTCGACAGGTTACGAGAGTCGGGTGTTCGACAGGCCACGAGTGTCGGGTGTTCGACAGGCTACGAGTGTCGGGTGTTCGACAGGCTTGCGAGTATTATGCGACAAATTATCTCAACGATTTTCTCAACTATAAATAGTGTAATTATTATTATATATAATATTGTTGTGTTTAGTTATGCCTCGCTTAGGTTAAGTGTTTAGGTCACGTTAGCAGTTGTTGTTACTTGTAGTTTGTTGGTGAAACGCTTAGCCCCGCCAAACACACACCGAAACTACGACGTTGGTACAACGTTCGAACAAGTTTTAATACCTCCTAACCAGTTATAACAACCAATATAGCAAGTTGTAACAACGTTCTAATACGTCATAACTACGTTAAGCCAAGATGTAACAACTTTATTACAAGTTGTAACAAACGGAAAATAGAGACAGTTACGGTTTGTGTTTCCAGGGCAGATGCGATTCGAACAGAGAACACGAGTGAGCAGTGTTCGAGACAAGTTCTTGCGTCATCCAGCTGCCCGTCCTGTAAGCAACGATGTAAAAAAATGCATGGAATGTAAGTCCATTCCATGTACCCGCCAAACCCGTTGTTTATGAATGAAAAACGATTTACACACGACTCATAACTGATGACGTCCGAACACTTCCGGAACAAGTGCTTCGCTCACGTCCTCTGTTCGAATCACAAATCTTGAAATGCTTCTCCCACCTACTTCACATACAAATAATCACCAACAGAACCTAACCACCTAACCTAACCTACGCCTAACTGTACATAGATTTTTTATGTATATTAATACTAATTTATTCTTGAGAACAATCCAATTTTTAATACACTGTATGTTAAAGTTGATGAATATGTCTGGGAAGGACAGCCGCTGCTTTAACCAGCCTAGTGTGAGGACAGGTTACGTCATAATTTATTAGTCTTGTGTCAAACAGCCCGTCCTCGTCGTGTGCACGCACGCGTTCTTGCACACGCGTGCAAGAACTGATTAAACTGGAGAAGGTTCAAAGGTTTGCCACCAGACTAGTACCAGAACTGAGGGGTATGAGCTACGAGGAGAGACTACGGGAATTAAACCTCACGTCACTGGGAGACAGAAGACTTAGAGGGGACATGATCACCACATACAAGATTCTCAGAGGAATTGATAGGGTAGATAAAGACAGACTTTTTAACACAAGGGGCACACGCATTAGGGGACACAGGTCGAAATTGAGTGCCCAAATGAGCCATAGAGACGTTAGAAAGAATTTTGTCAGTGTCAGAGTAGTAGACAAATGGAATGCATTAGGAAGTGATGTGGTGGAGGCTGACTCCATACACAGTTTCAAGTGTAGATATGATAGAGCCCAATAGGCTCAGGAACCTGTACACATGTTGATTGACGGTTAAGAGGCGGGACCAAAGAGCCAGAACTAACCCCCCCGCAAGCACAATTAGGTAAGTACAATTAGGTAAGTACGCGTGTGTCTCCCTAACAGTGAGAAGGACCGGGCTTCAGCTTCTGGGCCGCACTTTTCCAATTGTCGGTCGTTTATTGTAATGACTTCCGAGCCTTTTCTTGTCGTCTAGATCTGCCTCAATAAGTATAAGTGGAGGTAACCTCTACCCGTCTGCCTTCTGGTGCATCTTCCTTACTGGCAGCACGGAAGGAGTGCTTCCTCACGCCCCAGAGGCTCCAGCCAACACGCTGGACTTCTCGTTCCGCTAGTGCCCAACCTGAACAGTCTGTAATGGATCAATCCCTGTGGGATATGCTTTACTTCAAAGTGCTGAGATCTGACCAACATGGCTCCATTACCAACGAAAACAAGGAGCCCAGAGTCTCTAGTAATCTTAATTTAATGGAAATCGTCGACACAACTCGGTACATAATTAACACAATTAATGTAGACAAGACGGAAAACTATGCCTTTCCTGACACACACTCAACCAAACAAAGCAAATACAAATTTAATTTGGTCAAAAGGCCTCAAAGGTATCGAAATCCCCCTCTGGATTAATTTGCGAAATAACTTTTTGGTTTCTTGAAAGGTTCTTTTAAATTCGCAAGTGACTAGATTTTGAGATACCTGGAAGAGGTTCTGAGAGTTCTCCTTCTCCTTCCAAGTCAAGGCTGGGGTCAAGTCTTGACTTGTGCTAACTTGGGCCAATAGACTGTTCCATTCACCTGGGCTGTAGGAGACTCGAACCCTGGACCCACATGCGTGTGTGGCAGGAGCTCTATCGACCCAGCTATTGAGTAGTCTTAATACTGTATTTTTGTCAACGGACTTGCTTGGAGCGGCTCCTAGGTCCACTACAACCTGGTGGATCTGGTGCCTCTTGCAGTATCAACATGTCTAATTGCCCCGCGAACACGTGCACAGGTAAGATAAGGACACAGTATATGTCTCGGTGTATTATTGCTCCTGATCTGGAGAGGTGAAGAACGGCAGGTTCCTGCTCTGATGGGTTATATACCAATGCTATACAGTTTTACCACAAATATGGTGTAAGTTGTTTTATTCAAAATAAAGTTCCTCGCGCACCAGGCCGACGTGTGAGGAGAACTGGCCAATATGTTTCATAATATTTTTTTACGTGATTAATTACTGATTTGGTTACAATGTGGCAAATCGGTGATTAATCAAGTCATTAATTTCGGTGAGGCGGCCCCATATTGGTGAACGGTGACAGTGTTTATGCCTTCCAGGGCTTGCTTGTGTATGTTTTTATCATAGAATGTCCCCCACTTTAAGGGATTCTTAAATATATTTGGTAATTTCTGCGGTTTTTTTATATTGTTAAATTCTATTTTGAATGGGGCCTTAGACTTCGTTTATATTAAAGGTTGTAAACTGTGAATCAGGTCATTCACGACTGCTAAAATTAGAATTTTAGATGTCGTTATCATGTTTCCTCTGTCTTTTCTTTCCCTCATTACCCTGGACAGAGTTCGCTCAATTTAGAAATAATAAAGTACAGAAAAGACCTGGGCAAATACTGACTTGGAAATTGGGTGGTTGATCTACGGAACAAATTACCGGGTAACACAACAGGCGTGGAATCGCTTGATTGTTTCCAGCGGAGGTGAGACACACTGTATACGAATGAGTCTGGGTGGATATCAGCTGTAGTTGCCTCGCACGGGACAATGGTCTTCAGTGGTGTTCACATCGCTGGACTGTGTTCAGGGTCATATTATGCTTTAACCAGACAAATGAGCGTCGGTGGTAATTTGTTAGGTGGGTTGACTGGGATAGTACCCTGCTGGTTAGGCTAAAGTACTTCAAATAAAGGATCAGATCGTTCAAATAAAAAATCAGATCGTTCAAATAAAGGATCACAGCGTTCAAATAAAGGATCAGATAGTTTGGAGGACGGGCTTGGCAGCCCGTCCTCCAAACAAAGACACAAAGTCCATTCCATGCACCCGCCAAAAACACTGTTTATGATTGAAAAACTGTTTATACACGACTCACAACTGATGACGTTCGAACACTTCCGGAACAAGTGCTTCACTGACGACTTTTACTCGAACCACAACGCTGTAAATGCTTCACCCACGTACTACCAATACAAATAATCGCCAACAGAACCTAAACACCTAACCTAACCTAACTAGTGCCTAAACATGCAGAATATGCTAATATTTAATAATATTAATTTATATTTGAGAAAAGTTCTGTTTAGAATGAACAGCATGTTAAACTTGATGAATGCATCTTTGGGGTCGACCGCTGGATGGAATGGACTTGGTCTGTAACGTGTTGCGCTTGGAGTGGCAACGCTGCAAGTACACAGACACATGGCACCACCGCACGCTCCCGATAACCTTTTCATCAGGGTAGGGAAGGGAAGGGAACTATCAAGGAAAAGTGCGAAGCCCTTACGACTATATAACACTTGGAAGGGATCATGATATAAGGATTTGGGATGGGATGGGGGAAAGGAATGGTGTCCAACCACCTGGACGGTCGGGGATTGAACGCCGGTGTTACGATATTATTAAGGGGGACAGCTTTCATTCTTAGTAACAAAAAAAAAATCCACCTGAACGATACTTAAAGAACGCTTTATTCCGACCGGAAGAACTCTTTACCCGGGTCCTATTAAGAGAATGTGAGAAAGAGTTGAGCTCTAAACACAATATTTTATAAATCAGTTCAGTTCATCAAAGTTCCGGAACCGTAGAAAGTTGGTAATGTTGTGTCAGTCTTCAAGACAGGGAGTAGATCACTTGTATCAAACTACTGGATTATCTTATCGTCTGTTGTGAGGTAAAGTGTTGGAGTAGATAATTCCTGCCCCACTTCCCCCCTCCCCCCCCCCCAACCAAAAGGCCATTCGTCTACATCTTGAGAAACAAATTAACAAGTGTTGTTGTTGTTGAGTTAGGGGCGACGACGATGGTGGGATCGGATGCGCCCCGGTACCCGTGAAGGGTGAATCGCGAAGCCAAGAAAGGCGAAACGCCAAGCCAAAACGCGAAACGAGTGACGCCAAGCACAAGAAACTAAAATGCCACACGGTAAAGAAACGCACAAAGGGAGAGGCAGAAGCACATAATATAACAGGGCAAACAAACAGCCAGAGGGGCACACAGCATGTCATAGAGCAAATACACAGGAAATCAGTGCACATACTTGCCCGGGAACCTGGCCCGCGGGAACCGTACATTGAACGCTTCCCAGAGCACCCATCGCCAAGGGTCTCGTCCATCCACCAGGGACGCCATAACATCCGGAACCGGGGCAACAAACACCTGCAAACAGGGGACCCAGATGGTAGTACTCATGAGGCGAGAAGTCGCTACTCGCCCCCACATGAAGGGAACTTGCCCACCATGAAAGTACTCCGGTCCGTCAGACAGCAGTAACTCGGCAATCTCCGACCAGTGACCCGGCAGCATCACAAACGCCGGCAACACGTCCTCCAGGGCCCCAACACGCACCCTCACCACAGGGGCACCCGCTGCCCTGGGCACACCACCAGACGACAGCATGGAACCCGGACGTTGTGCATCCTTCTGTAACGTCACCACCAGGCCACGCCCAGCACCAGAGTCCACACCATCCCTGGCAGCGGAAGCCACCACCCCCCCCACTGCGGAGAGTCCCCTGGAGGAGAAAGAACCGAAGGCACGTCCGAGACACAGGCACCTGCACCAGCAGGTACATGGACCTCCGCCACCATGAACTGCACAGACATCGACGTATCCGTATCCACACTGTCAACACCCGAAGACCCACAGTCACCGAAGTCACCAACATCGGCCCAGATAGAAGACGAACGCCAAGAACGTTTGGGCACCGGCCGGATATCGTCAAAGCCGGAAGTAGACCCAGAAACACGGGTACCACGAGCCGGATGAACCGACGCCCGACACAGAACGGCAGCAGCCTCTACCACAGGGGGAACCGGGCCACACACACCAGGAGGCTCCGCAGCCACCCCAACACCCAGCACATCTGGGACCCGAGTCACGGACACGTGGCCAGGCGCAGCATCCGAAGACGAGGGAGAAGACAGCGACGCCACACAGGGAGCACCATGAAGGCCCACGGGAGCTGCTTGAACAGTGACAGGATCAGGCAGACCAACCGACGGTACCGCAATACCCAGAGGAGGGTCGGCAACAACCAGAGGAACGTCAGGCGTCGCCGGGGGAGATGCAGCAGCAAACGGGACGCGCACCTCCTCATCATCACTGGAGACTGCCTCCAGTGGAAGCGGAGGAAATCCTCTTCTCAGAACAAGTTTACTGGAGCAGCTGGGGCCTCAGAACACCTGGCAGCCTGATGCCCCAACAGGCCACACCGGAAACAGGTACGAGGCTGCCGGGTATAATACACCCGGACGTAGTATCCCATAAGCCGGACAGAAGAAGGTATATCTGACCGCAGGCGCATTCCCAATGTGCGAATGTTCGTTCGCCTCCCAGCATACCGCCCCGAGGAGAGCGTGTTCACCCGCACGCTGACAACAGTACCAAACCTCCCGAAGTAACGCCGGAGGAGGTCTTCAGGGAACTCCAGGGGCGCACCATGGCCACCACTGCGGTCCGAAATCGCCACAGAGCCGGCATCATCCGGCAACGGCAACGTACGCCCCTCGTACCAACGGAGGAAGTCCCGGTACTCCTCCTTCCTCACGAACTTAAAAACAACCCGGTGGGCCGTAACAAGCTCCACACTATCGATTGCCTCAACCGGGATACGAAGCATGTCACACATCACCATCTCGATGGTCGTATAACCAGCCTAACAAGTGAACTCCAGGCCCACGGAGTTCACACGCACAACAGGGGGGAAGATGGCCTCCCATGTCAGAACATCACGTCAACACTCAGCCAGGCAGCAACAAACTGGGAGGGCAAAGACGCCCACACCACCTGGCGACCAAAACGGCAAACAACCCCAGCAGCCACGGAGGGTCGCCAAGACGTCCTCACACCACGGCTGCCAGCAGTTGACTCCCGATTAACAAGTGGCTCACAACACTGGTTTCGACTCCAGACCGCTCACTTTCTGGCGATTTTACTTTCGTTATTGTCCAGTACTTGTCAGGCAGACGACAGGAGTGAAGTGTGACCTCTTGCTAACACACACACGACATAACTGTCTCTATTTTCAGCTTGATACAACCTGTAATAAAGTTGTTACATCTTGTTTTAACGTTCTTATGACGTGTTAGAACGTTGTTACAACTCGCTATATTGGTTGTTACAACGTAGTTTCGTAATATTCACAGGAAACAAAGAGTTAGTTGAAATGTAGTTACGGGACTATAATGTCCCTGACTGGACATTATGTCCCCTGACTGGACATTATAGTCCCCCTGACTGGGCATTATAGTCCCCCTGACTGGGCATTATAGTCCCCCTGACTGGACATTATAGTCCCCCTGACTGGGCATTATAGTCCCCAGAAATTAATGTGATTAGTTGTGAGAGATGAGGATTATAGGATCCTCCAAGAGGACTTGAACAAGTTACCAGATGGTCGAGAAATGGCTACTGGAGTCAACACGAACAAGTGTAAAGTTATGGAAATGGGACCAGGTGAGAGGAGACCAAAGGGACAGTACACAACGAAGGGACACTGTCTCCCAGTAACCACTGGAGAAAAAGACCCGGGAGTTGACATAATACCAAACCTAACTCCGAAGGCTCATATAATAGGATCTCGAGGTTTATCTTAGATGATTTCGGGGCTTATCGTCCCCACGGCCCGGTCCTCGACCAGGCCTCCTTTTTGTTACACACCCACCCGGAAGCAGCCCGTAGCAGCTGTCTAACTCCCAGGTACCTATTTACTGCTAGGTAATAGGGGCATCAGGGTGAAAGAAATTTTGCCTATTTGTCTCCGCCTCCACCGGAGATTCAACCCGGAACCTCAGGACTACGATCCGAAGCGCGTGTCCACCCAGCTGTAGGCGCCAGGAGTCAGGATAACGACAGCAGCGTACTCTACACTGGCGAAAAGATAGAACATTTTTCAGGAACCTAAATAAAGAGGTATTTAGATGGCTGTGCACTACCTACGTGAGACCAAGTAGGTAGTAGGATGCCGCCCCATCGTGGAGCCCTGACCTTAGGAAACTAGAAAGGGTTCAGAAGGCATGTACCAGAATTGCGAGAGATTGAAATGAAGAGAGACTGAAGGAACTAAACCTGGCAACACCAGAAAAAAAAAAGAGGAGGGGACATGACTGAGATGCATAAAATACTTAGGGGATTTATACAGAGTGGAAATAGAGAAAATGTTCACAATGAATTTCAACAGAACAAGGGGGAC
>WNGS01113158.1:14760299-14778828 GCA_020271785.1 Procambarus virginalis | reverse complement strand
TAGTAACATCATACAACATTAAAATTCAACCCTAAATATTTGTTAAAATTCACTTGAAGCACGGCAGTTTTTTTTAAAGATAGGAATTCTGACTGCTACGAGGTTCATTACTCACCCTTGCTGCAAAGGTCCACCTGGCGTAAGGTGGTGGAACATTGTATATTTGCAGATGGGACAATATAGGCGATAATGATAGCTGTGTGATGTTGTTGTAACCGGGACAGGCACACCCAGGAGTGGAAAGGACTTGGTACTCCCTAATAAGTTGACTAAATGAGGATGCAGTTGACACTCATCAGTGACTTTGAGGAGCCGCATACTACTAAAGTTAACGTGATGGAATCTTCAACACAAGACGCTCAGCCATCACAGTCTCTGTGAGAGAGAAAGAGAGACAGAGAGGACGGACAGAGAGAGAGAGAGAGAGAGAGAGGAGAGAGTCGAGGAGAGAGGAGAGAGAGGAGAGAGAGAGAGAGAGAGACGAGAGAGAGGCGTGAACCGGAAGAGGGAAGACAAGAGGGGTAAGGAACACTCTCGTGTGTATTGTTGAAAGACCTTCGGCTTGAATTAATTTTATATGATTCACTGATGAAAAAGATGACAAAGTTGAATAAATATAAATACACACGCACACCGCGGCGCGTGTGTGCGTGCGACCTCACCTAGTACTCACCAAGTTGTGCTTGCGGGGGTTGAGCTCTGGCTGTTTGGTCCCGCCTCTTAACGTCAATCAACAGGTGTACAGGTTCCTGAGCCTATTGGGCTCTATCATATCTACCCTTGAAACTGTGTATGGAGTCAGCCTCCACAATTACTTCCTAATGCATTCGATTTGTCTTCTACTTGGCACTGAAAAAATTCTTGCTAATGTCTCTATGGCTCATTTGGGCACTCAATTTCCACCCTGGTGTCCCCTAGTGAGTGTTCCCCTTGTGGTAAATAGCCTGTCTTTACTACCCTATCAATTCCTCTGAGAATCTTGTATGTGGTGATTCATGACCCCCTCTAACTCTTCGGTCTCCCAGTGACCGTGAAGTGTAATTCCCGTAGTCTCGCCTCGTTGCTCTTATCCCCTCAATTACGGGTAACCAGGCCTTGGTGGCAAACCTGTGAAACTTTTCGAGTTAGTCGTACGCTTGACAAGACTCCATGCTGAAGCTGCATCCTCCAGGATTGTCCTGACATAGGTGGTATACAAGTGTCTGAAAGGATTCCTTACACAAGTTCTAAAGGCCCCGTTTCTTATGTTAGCCAATCCTGGCATATCGCCGTGATGTTTAGTCCACTTTGACATGAGCTTCAGGGGACAGGATTGGCATGATATCAACCCCCAGGGTTTCTCTCTCTCTCAGACCTCGTGAAGTATTTTCATCTCCCAAATGATACCGGGTATCTGGTCTCCTGCTTCATAACCCTATCTTCATTACATTGCATTTGCTTGGGTTTAAACTCTAACAACTAGTTGTTGGCACCATTCCTGCAGCTGTCCAGGTCTTCTTGAAGGCTCAAGCTAAACTCCTCTGTCTTAATCCTGCTCAATGTTTTGGCGTCGTCAGCAAACAGTGGGAGGAAGGAGTCTATACCCTCTGGGAGATCATTTACGTAATATCAGAACAGGATAGGACCGAGTACAGAGCCCAGCGGGACTCCACTGTTGATTGCACGCCAATCTGAGGTCTCACCCTTCACTGTAACTCTCGCCTTCCTATTTGCTTAGGTACTCCCTTATCCACATGAGCGCCCTACCAGTTACTCCTGCTGTTTCTCCAGCTTATGCACCAGCCTCTTATGGGGAGTACTGTGTCAAAGGCCTTTCCGACAATTTAAAAAAATGCAATCCGCCCACCATTCTCTTACTCTTCTTGCTTATCCTTTGTCACCTGATCGTAGAATTCTATGGTGACTGTAAGGCTAATGATTACCCTCACTGGAACCCATGTGGCTGGTTGTCACGTAAAGTCTCTTCCTCCAGAGTGTGTTACCTAGGTTTTTCTCACAATCTTTCTCCATCACCTTGCATGGTATACATTTCAGTACACTGGCCTGTTAGCTAAGTGGTGACTCTTGCCTGTCACCCTTTTGAATATTGGAGACCTAAATTTTTAGTCGTCTTCCATACTTCTGGTCGGTCTCCCGTCTCCAGTGACCAACTATACACTGTGGAGAGTGGCAAACAAAGTGCTCCTGCACAGTCCTTCAATACCCATCGGGTGGATTCCGTCCTGGCCCACAGCTTTTCGCACGTCCCGCGGCCATAGGTGCTTCTTGTGTGTTGTGTGTGGTGTGTGGTTGTGTGTGTGTGGGTGTGTGGTGTGTGTGTGCGTGGCTTGTGTGGTGTGGTGTGGTGTGTGTATCGAACCTAGTGTGCTCACCTAGTTTGTGTTTGCGGGGGGTTGGAGCTCTGGCTCGTTGGTCCATGTGTGTGTGCTCGCCCGTGTGTGCGTGACACGCGCGTGTGCGTACACGTGCGTGTCGGTGTGCGCGCATGCACCTTCGCTATCGACTCAGGGCAAAATGTCACACGAACCTGCCATTTGAGGCTGGGAAAACTCCCCACGATCTCTTATCCAGCAGCAAGAAGCAGAGTTCCTGGACCTTATCAGTGACTACGGTTCGTTACCCGGCCGTGTTCCCCGCACTGATAACAATTCGACTTGTTTTTCCAATCACTCCGTTTCAATTACCTCTGAATCACCTAACTCTTACCTCTAAACTATAAGCAATTGGATAGTGTCCGATCCTTTCTCAACTCTGTAACATTGTGAGACTTTTTGATTATTGTTGAATTATAAAATTCACAATAATAGCAGCTGTATCACTTTTCTCCTAAATTATATATGTTTTTGTGAGAGGAGGCCTGGTCAGAGACTGGGCCGCGTGGACATTGATTCCCGGAACTACAATAGGTATGTGCCTTGGGGGAAACCTAGGGATGGGTATCATTCCCATTTAACTGCTCCTTCACTCTTTAATAATTTGTTCATTCCTCTTGGTGGTTATATCATTAATTATTCTAAATACTTAAAGTATTGTTCAACGGGGATTTTGGTGGTGTTAAATAGCTTTAATATTTATATATAGCTTGCAATGATTGCATTTGATGTGACAACAACAAAGTATTAATAAGATTTTTTTTTTTGCATAACTTACTCCTCTAGAATACAATATATACACCGTGAAGGCCACCCGCGGGTATAATACACACTAGGGGGGATATCCGCGGTTCCCGGGGACCTGAGATCTGTCTGTATGCTGTGGAGTTAGTCGTTGTGTTTTTTCCTTTCCTGTCCTTCTCTGTCTGTTCCTGTCTGTCTTCCTCCTCTCTCTCTCTCTCTCTCGCTCTCTCTCTCTCTCTCTCTCTTTCTTTGTCACTTTCACGTTGTTTCAACCTCCACTTAGAATACCCCCGTTGAAAAGCAGAGGTGCAACAGGTACTCTGAGAGAGAACTCTATCAACATCAGAGGCCCGAGACTGTTCAACACGCTTCCACTACACATAAGGGGCATAACTGGCAATCCCCTCACAGTGTTCAAGAGAGAACTAGATAAGCACTTCCAAAGGATACCTGATCAACCAGGCTGTGACTCATACGTCAGGCTGCGAGCAGCCGCGTCCAACAGCCTGGTTCATCAGTCCAGCAACCAGGTGACCTGGTCGACGACCGGGCCGCGGGGACGCTAAGCCCCGGAAGCACCTCAAGGTAACCTCAACGTAAGGTAGCATGCTTAATATTTTTTAATGTATTCTTTTCGCAGTGCTATAAAGGTTTGCATAGTCCCTGCAGAGCAACGATACTGTTAATTACTGATTAGAGTTACTTTCTCGTCCCTATGCAGGCGATGAGTCACAATAACGTGGCTAAAGTATGTTGACCGGACCACACACTAGAAGGTGAAGGGACGACGACGTTTCGGTCCGTCCTGGACCATTCACAAGTCGATTGTGTTTCTCGCCCCTATTACTTTTGACAGAGATAATGATAAACAAACTGGCTGAATGCTTATTAGTAATTCTCCTTTCAGTCACATTTTCTCTACAGTGTTCCCGTCCAGGAGCGGCTTAACCCAATTAGCAATAATGATGTCTCGACGGGTATTAAAGATTACCACAATGCTGCTTGCGGTCAAGTGTGACGTGTGAGGGTCCCCGTCAAGTGTGACGTGTGTGAGGGTCCCCGTCAAGTGTGACGTGTGTGAGGGTCCTCGTCAAGTGTGACATGTGAGGGTCCCCGTCAAGTGTGACGTGTGTGAGGGTCCCCGTCAAGTGTGACGTGTGTGAGGGTCCTCGTTAAGTGTGACGTGTGAGGGGTCCCCGTCAAGTGTGACGTGTGTGAGGGTCCCCGTCAAGTGTGACGTGTGTGAGGGTCCCCGTCAAGTGTGAGGGTCTCCGTCAAGTGTGACGTGTGTGAGCGTTCCCGTCAAGTGTGACGTGTGTGAGGGTCCTCGTCAAGTGTGACGTGTGTGAGGGTCTCCGTCAAGTGTGACGTGTGTGGGGGTTCCCGTCAAGTGTGACGTGTGTGTGGGTCCCCGTCAAGTGTGACGTGTGCGAGGGTCCCCGTCAAGAGTGACGTGTGCGAGGGTCCCCGTCAAGAGTGACGTGTGCGAGGGTCCCCGTCAAGTGTGACGTGTGCGAGGGTCCCCGTCAAGAGTGACGTGTGTGAGGGTCTCCGTCAAGAGTGACGTGTATGAGGGACCCCGTCAAGTGTGACGTGTGTGAGGGTCTCCGTCAAGAGTGACGTGTATGAGGGTCCCCGTCAAGTGTGACGTGTATGAGGGTCCCCGTCAAGAGTGACGTGTGTGAGGGTCCCCGTCAAGAGTGACGTGTGTGAGGGTCCCCGTCAAGTGTGACGTGTATGAGGGTCCCCGTCAAGTGTGACGTGTATGAGAGTCCCCGTCAAGAGTGACGTGTGTGAGGGTCCCCGTCAAGTGTGACGTGTATGAGGGTCCCCGTCAAGAGTGACGTGTGTGAGGGTCCCCGTCAAGTGTGACGTGTATGAGGGTCCCCGTTAAGTGTGACGTGTGTGTGGGTCCCCGTCAAGAGTGACGTGTGCGAGGGTCCCCGTCAAGTGTGACGTGTGTGAGGGTCCCCGTCAAGTGTGACGTGTATGAGGGTCCCCGTCAAGTGTGACGTGTGTGAGGGTCCCCGTCAAGTGTGACGTGTGTGTGGGTCCCCGTCAAGAGTGACGTGTGCGAGGGTCCCCGTCAAGAGTGACGTGTGCGAGGGTCCCCGTCAAGTGTGACGTGTATGAGGGTCCCCGTCAAGTGTGACGTGTGTGTGGGTCCCCGTCAAGAGTGACGTGTGCGAGGGTCCCCGTCAAGAGTGACGTGTGTGAGGGTCCCCGTCAAGTGTGACGTGTATGAGGGTCCCCGTCAAGTGTGACGTGTATGAGGGTCCCCGTCAAGAGTGACGTGTGTGAGGGTCCCCGTCAAGTGTGACGTGTATGAGGGTCCCCGTCAAGAGTGACGTGTGTGAGGGTCCCCGTCAAGTGTGACGTGTGTGAGGGTCCCCGTCAAGAGTGACGTGTGCGAGGGTCCCCGTCAAGTGTGACGTGTATGAGGGTCCCCGTCAAGTGTGACGTGTATGAGGGTCCCCGTCAAGAGTGACGTGTGTGAGGGTCCCCGTCAAGTGTGACGTGTATGAGGGTCCCCGTCAAGTGTGACGTGTGTGTGGGTCCCCGTCAAGAGTGACGTGTGCGAGGGTCCCCGTCAAGTGTGACGTGTATGAGGGTCCCCGTCAAGAGTGACGTGTGAGAGGGTCCCCGTCAAGTGTGACGTGTGTGAGGGTCCCCGTCAAGAGTGACGTGTGCGAGGGTCCCCGTCAAGTGTGACGTGTATGAGGGTCCCCGTCAAGAGTGACGTGTGTGAGGGTCCCCGTCAAGTGTGACGTGTGTGAGGGTCCCCGTCAAGAGTGACGTGTGTGAGGGTCCCCGTCAAGAGTGACGTGTGTGAGAGTCCCCGTCAAGAGTGACGTGTGTGAGGGTCCCCGTCAAGAGTGACGTGTGTGAGGGTCCCCGTCAAGAGTGACGTGTGTGAGGGTCTAAGACATTATAGCCTCGTCTTGGAGACATTTAATTTGTGGTTCTTAATTAGCCTCAATGATTTAGATTAACCTTCCCTGATGGCCTGATAAAGCCTGCCAAACAGGTGTTGGGTTGTTACAATCAGTAATGATTACCTAATCAATCTAATCAATCTTGATTACCTAATCAAGACACAAGATGTTGTGTCTTGATCACCTAAGTGAAGAGGAGGAATTGAAATAACGTACTACAGGAATATTTGTATTTGTTATATATATATATATATATATATATATATATATATATATAATATATATATATAAATTCTTGTATTCTTGTACTGCCACTGGCCAGCATAGCGTTACGTGCAGGTTCTTAGTACTAATTTCCCCCCGGAATACGACCCACTGAATCGTTTAACAACCAGGTATACCTATTCACTGTTAGGTGAACAGGCCTACAGTTAAGGATTCTCGCCCAGTCAATCCTCCTCGGCCAGGATACTAATCCAATCCAAAGCGCTCCCGAGATGCCAGGAGAGTGCCTGGCACTCGCCACACACACACACACACACACACACACACCCACACACACACACACACACACACACACACACACACACACACACAGACTGCATATTTCTTGACTGCCAAAGGCCTTTGATACAGTACCGCACATGAGACTGCTATACAAACTTGAGAGGCAGGCAGGAGTGAGCGGAAAGGCCCTAGAATGGGTGAAGAACTACCTAACAGGCAGGAGCCAGAGGGTAATGGTAAGGGGCGAGAAGTCGGACTGGAGAACAGTAACAAGTGGAGTACCTCAAGGATCGGTGCTGGGACCAATCCTCTTTCTAATTTACGTAAATGACATGTTTACAGGAGTGGAGTCATACATGTCAATGTTTGCGGATGACGCGAAATTAATGAGAAGAGTTGTGACAGACGAGGATTGTAGGATCCTCCAAGAGGACTTAAACAGGTTGCAGAGATGGTCAGGGAAATGGCTACTGGAGTTTAACACCAGTAAATGTAAAGTTATGGAAATGGGATCAGGTGATAGGAGACCAAAGGGACAGTACACAATGAAGGGGAACAGCCTACCTGTAACGATTCGAGAAAGAGATCTGGGAGTGGATGTGACACCTAATCTAACTCCTGAGGCACACATAAATAGGATAACGACAGCAGCGTACTCTACACTGGCGAAAATTAGAACTTCATTCAGAAACCTAAATGAGGAGGCTTTCAGGGCGCTTTACACTGCCTACGTGAGACCTGTCTTAGAGTATGCCGCGCCATCATGGAGCCCCCACCTGAAGAAACACATAAGGAAACTGGAGAAGGTTCAGAGGTTTGCGACGAGGCTTGTCCCAGAGTTACGAGGGATGGGATATGAAGAGCGTCTGAAGGAACTGAACCTTACGACACTAGAGAAAAGAAGGGAGAGAGGAGATATGATAGGGACATAAAATACTCAGGGGAATTGACAAAGTGGAAATAGATGAAATGTTCACACGTAATAATAACAGAACGAGGGGACATGGGTGGAAACTGGAAACTCAGATGAGTCACAGAGATGTTAGGAAGTTTTCATTTAGCGTGAGAGTAGTGGAAAAATGGAATGCACTTGGGGAACAGGTCGTGGAAGCAAACACTATTCATACTTTTAAGACTAGGTATGATAGGGAAATGGGACAGGAGTCATTGCCGTAAACAACCGATGGCTGGAAAGGCGGGATCCAAGAGTCAATGCTCGATCCTTGCAAGCACAAATAGGTGAGTACAAATAGGTGAGTACACACACACACACACACACCGGTGTGTGTGTGATTAAATTTTCTTAAGGGAGCCGGTCGGCCGAGCGGACAGCACGCTGGACTTGTGATCCTGTGGTCCTGGGTTCGATCCCAGGCGCCGGCGAGAAACAATGGGCAGAGTTTCTTTCACCCTATGCAGCTGTTACCTAGCAGTAAAAGAGGTACCTGGGTGTTAGTCAGCTGTCACGGGCTGCTTCCTTGGGGTGGAGGCCTGGTAGAGGACCGGGCCGCGGGGACACTAAATAAGCCCCGAAATCATCTCAAGATAACCACACACACCACACACACACACACACACACACACACACACACACACACACACACACACACACACACACACACACACACACACACACACACACATTTCTTATGCCGAAGAAATATACCACTTGGCCACGGGGACTGCAATAGATATAAATTAATAAAGAGAACCTCAGATGAGAATGATAAAGATAACTGGGACATTAGTGATAAATGGGTAACTGAGAGAAGGCAATAGAGGTAACTGAGATAAAGGATGATACAGAGACGAGCGATGGTTGTGCATGGGGGGGGGGGGCAGCAACCTACGCCAGCAAGCACAGATGAGTGACAACACACAAGAAATTGTTGCTCTCGAAAGATTGAGGAAAGGAAAGCTCATTGAATTTTCTTATGGGAAGAAAATCTGATAGGAATGAAGTCTCGTTCTCTCTCTCTCTCTCTCTCTCTCTCTCTCTCTCTCTCTCTCTCTCTCTCTCTCTCTCTCTCTCTCTACTACCCTCACTCTCCCTCCCTCCCTCCCTTCCTGTCCCTCTCCCCTTCCCTCCCTTCCCTCTCTCCCAGCACGTGTATGGGACAGGACTCTCCTGGTAGCCTGTGTTCCTAGATAATAACTTTACCTTGGGCGCCCACGCCGCGAGCAGATTCGACAATGGAAACAAATTAATAGCGAGCCGTGATGTCAAAAGCTTTGTGTAATGAGGCTTTCACTGTATAAAGCAATTCCCAATAAATATTTGTCAGTAATTCAATTAGCGCATACGCAGGCATAAACAAGTGTAATTACCCGAATACAACAGGCAGGCTCATAAACACGATTATACATAAAAGTCTGGCTGGTGCGGAATGTATGTTTTATACATGTATTTATATTTGTAGAGTCATCAAGTGTTACATGAGCTATGCTCTAAGTAATGATGGGTGGGAGAGGGGGCGGGTGGTTAGGGGGGGTGGGTGGGTGAGTGGGGGGCGGGNCCTCTCCCTCTCTCCCTCTCCCCACTGCTTGCCGTCCTCAGAGAAGACTCCGTATCACACCTGACACTTTCGTTAATGTCTTCACTTACCTAAAACTCACCTAGTTGTGTTTACAGGGCGAGCAATAGCTCCCAAACTACTGGTTTCCATCTCGTGTGCAGTTAAGGCAATGCTTTACATTCCTCCTTCATACTGTCGTGATACCTGCGTAGATGTTACTTATAATTCACCTCAACGTCTCGACATTTATGGTTATTGATCTTATGCAAGCACGACCGTCGACGGCCCAGTGAATGGGATGTACAGGTGTCGTTAGTGGACACGTAAACCCTTGATGAATGCTAGTCTTATAGAGGCCGTTCTTCGTCCCGTTCAGTGAGCGTCATCGCCAAACGGCAGCCGTTCACCGGCATGCAAGAACGTGGAAGCGAATCATGTTCTGAGACGGAGACCTGCCAACCCCCGCAACCTAACCTGTTCCGGCCTATGGCCCGGAGCCTGGAACCCAGTATAGAAACATAGAACTTCACTGCCTCTGCGCGTCGTCGTCGTCGTCGTCGTCGTCGTCGTCGTCGTCGTCGTCGTCGTCGTCGTCATCGTCGTGGTAACGAAAGCTTCGCCACCCGATAATTGTTCGGAAGAAAAACATACGACACAGTGGTTTCTGAACACCGTTGCCATGGAAACTGAAGAAATCACTAACGTTAGACCCAGTACTCTGGACCCCGGTCAGCATGGACAGAACCCGGTACTCTGGCCCCGGTCAGCATGGACAGAACCCGGTACTCTGGCCCCGGTCACCATGGACAGAACCCGGTACTCTGGCCCCGGTCACCATGGACAGAACCCGGTACTCTGGCCCCGGTCACCATGGACAGAACTCGGTACTCTGGCCCCGGTCAGCATGGACAGAACCCGGTACTCTGGCCCCGGTCAGCATGGACAGAACCCGGTACTCTGGCCCCGGTCAGCATGGACAGAACCCGGTACTCTGGCCCAGGTCAGCATGGACAGAACCCGGTACTCTGGCCCAGGTCAGCATGGACAGAACCCGGTACTCTGGCCCCGGTCAGCATGGACAGAACCCGGTACTCTGGCCCCAGTCAGCATGGACAGAACCCGGTACTCTGGCCCCGGTCAGCATGGACAGAAACCGGTACTCTGGCCCCGGTCAGCATGGACAGAACCCGGCACTCTGGCCCCGGTCAGCATGGACAGAACCCGGTACTCTGGCCCAGGTCAGCATGGACAGAACCTGGTACTCTGGCCCAGGTCAGCATGGACAGAACCCAGTATTCTGGCTCAGGTCAGCATGGACAGAACCCGGTACTCTGGCCCAGGTCACCATGGACAGAACCCAGTACTCCGACCCAGGTCAGCATGGACAGAACCCAGTACTCTGGCCCAGGTCAGCATAGACAGAACCCAGTACTCGGCCCAGGTCAGCATGGACAGAACCCAATATTCTGGCCCAGGTCACCATGAACAGAATCCGGTACTCTGGCTCAGGTTAGCATGGACAGAACCCAGTACTCTGGCCCAGTTCAGCATGGACAGAACCCAGTACTCTGGCCACGTCAGCATGGACAGAACCCTGTACTCTGGCCCAGGTCAGCATGGACAGAACCCGGTACTCTGGCCCAGGTCAGCATGGACAGAACCCGGTACTCTGGCTCAGGTCACCATGGACAGAACCCGGTACTCTGGCCAGGTCAGCATGGACAGAACCCGGTACTCTGGCTCAGGTCACCATGGACAGAACCCGGTACTCTGGCCCAGGTCAGCATGGACAGAACCCGTACTCTGGCCCAGGTCAGCATGGACAGAACCCAGTACTCTGGCCCAGGTCACCATGGACAGAACCCAGTACTCCGGCCCAGGTCACCATGGACAGAACCCAGTACTCTGGCCCAGGTCAGCATGGACAGAACCCAGTACTCTGGCCCAGGTCAGCATGGACAGAACCCGGTACTCTGGCCCAGGTCATCATGTACAGAACCCAGTACTCTGGCCCAGGTCAGCATGGACAGAACATAGTACTCTGGCCCAGGTCAGCATGGACAGAACCCGGTACTCTGGCCGAGGTCAGCATGGACAGAACCCAGTACTCTGGCCAAGTCAGCATGGACAGAACCCAGTACTCTGGCCCAGGTCAGAATGGACAGAACCCGGTACTCTGGCCCAGGTCAGCATGGACAGAACCCGGTACTCTGGCCCAGGTCAGCATGGACAGAACCCAGTACTCTGGCCCAAGTCAGCATGGACAGAACCCGGTACTCTGGCCGAGGTCAGCATGGACAGAACCCAGTACTCTGGCCCAGGTCAGCATGGACAGAACCCGGTACTCTGGCCCAGGTCATCATGGACAGAACCCAGTACTCTGGCCCAGGTCAGCATGGACAGAACATAGTACTCTGGCCCAGGTCAGCATGGACAGAACCCGGTACTCTGGCCCAGGTCATCATGGACAGAACCCGGTACTCTGGCCGAGGTCAGCATGGACAGAACATAGTACTCTGGCCCAGGTAAGCATGGACAGAACCCGGTACTCTGGCCCAGGTCAGCATGGACAGAACCCAGTACTCTGGCCCAAGTCAGCATGAACAGAACCCGGTACTCTGGCCGAGGTCAGCATGGACAGAACCCGGTACTCTGGCCCAGGTAACCATGGACAGAACCCAGTACTCTGGCCCAGGTCAGCATGGACAGAACCCAGTACTCTGGCCCAGGTCAACATGGACAGAACATAGTACTCTGGCCCAGGTCAGTATGGACAGAACATAGTACTCTGGCCGAGGTCAGCATGGACAGAACCCAGTACTCTGGCCCAAGTCAGCATGGACAGAACCCGGTACTCTGGCCGAGGTCAGCATGGACAGAACCCAGTACTCTTGCCCAGGTCACCATGGACAGAACCCGGTACTCTGGCCGAGGTCAGCATGGTCAGAACCCAGTACTCTGGCCCAGGTCACCATGGACAGAACCCGGTACTCTGGCCGAGGTCAGCATGGACAGAACCCAGTACTCTGGCCTTGGTCAGCATGGACAGAACCCGGTACTCTGGCCAAGGTCAGCATGGACAGAACCCAGTACTCTGGCCCAGGTCACCATGGACAGAACCCGGTACTCTGGCCGAGGTCAGCATGAACAGAACCCGGTACTCTGGCCGAGGTCAGCATGGACAGAACCCGGTACTCTGGCCCAGGTCACCATGGACAGAACCCGGTACTCTGGCCGAGGTCAGCATGGACAGAACCCAGTACTCTGGCCCAGGTCAGCATGGACAGAACCCGGTACTCTGGCCGAGGTCAGCATGGACAGAACCCGGTACTCTGGCTCAGGTCAGCATGGACAGAACCCGGTACTCTGGCCCAGGTCAGCATGGACAGAACCCGGTACTCTGGCTTAGGTCAGCATGGACAGAACCCGGTACTCTGGCTCAGGTCAGCATGGACAGAACCCAGTACTCTGGTTCAGGTCAGCATGGACAGAACCCGGTACTCTGGCTCAGGTCAGCATGGACAGAACCCAGTACTCTGGTTCAGGTCAGCATGGACAGAACCCGGTACTCTGGCTCAGGTCAGCATGGACAGAACCCAGTACTCTGGCCGAGGTCAGCATGGACAGAACCCAGTACTCTGGTTCAGGTCAGCATGGACAGAACCCAGTACTCTGGCTCAGGTCAGCATGGACAGAACCCAGTACTCTGGTTCAGGTCAGCATGGACAGAACCCAGTACTGTGGTTCAGGTCAGCATGGACAGAACCCGGTACTCTGGCTCAGGTCAGCATGGACAGAACCCAGCACTCTGGCCGAGGTCAGCATGGACAGAACCCAGTACTCTGGTTCAGGTCAGCATGGACAGAACCCAGTACTCTGGCCGAGGTCAGCATGGACAGAACCCAGTACTCTGGTTCAGGTTACCATGGACAGAACCCGGTACTCTGGCCGAGGTCAGCATGGACAGAACCCAGTACTCTTGCCCAGGTCACCATGGACAGAACCCGGTACTCTGGTTCAGGTCAGCATGGACAGACCCCGATACTCTGGCTCAGGTCAGCATGGACAGAACCCAGTACTCTGGTTCAGGTAAGCATGGACAGAACCCGGTACTCTGGCTCAGGTCAGCATGGACAGAACCCGGTACTCTGGCTCAGGTCAGCATGGACAGAACCCAGTACTCTGGCTCAGGTCAGCATGGACAGAACCCAGTACTCTGGTTCAGGTAAGCATGGACAGAACCCGGTACTCTTGCCCAGGTCACCATGGACAGAACCCGGTACTTTGGCTCAGGTCAGCATGGACAGAACCCAGTACTATGGCTCAGGTCAGCATGGACAGAACCCAGTACTCTGGCCCAGGTCAGCATGGACAGAACCCAGTACTCTGGCCCAGGTCAGCATGGACAGAACCCAGTACTCTGGCCCAGGTCAGCATGGACAGAACCCAGTACTCTGGCCCCGGTCAGCATGGACAGAACCCAGTACTCTGGCCCCGGTCAGCATGGACAGAACCCAGTACTCTGGCCCCGGTCAGCATGGACAGAAACCGGTACTTGGCTCAGGTCAGCATGGACAGAACCCAGTACTATGGCTCGGTCAGCATGGACAGAACCCAGTACTCTGGCCCAGGTCAGCATGGACAGAACCCAGTACTCTGGCCCAGGTCAGCATGGACAGAACCCGTACTCTGGCCCAGGTCAGCATGGACAGAACCCAGTACTCTGGCCCAGGTCAGCATGGACAGAACCCAGTACTCTGGCCCAGTCAGCATGGACAGAAACCCATACTCTGGTTCGGTCAGCATGGACAGAACCCGTACTCTGGCCAGGTCACCATGGACAGAACCCGGGTACTCTGGCCAAGGTCAGCATGGACAACCCAGTACTCTGGCTCAGGTCAGCATGGACAGAACCCAGTACTCTGGCTCAGGTCAGCATGGACAGAACCTTCAGAACTCTATTTCATCCGGGAATAACATCATATATCTTAGCATTAGAGGCATCAGTTTCTAAGGGAGGGGGGGGGGGCAGCTTCAGATGAGCTGAGGTAGGATAACGAGCTCTGGCTTACAGTTTCAGCTCTTGGCTTACAGTTTCAGCTCTTGGCTTACAGTTGCAGCTCTTGGCTTACAGTTTCAGCTCTTGGCTTACAGTTTCAGCTCTTGGCTTACAGTTTCAGCTCTTGGCTTACAGTTTCAGCTCTTGGCTTACAGTTTCAGCTCTTGGCTTACAGTTTCAGCTCTTGGCTTACAGTTTCAGCTCTTGGCTTACAGTTGCAGCTCTTGCTTCAGTTGCAGCTCTTAACTTACAGTTGCAACTCTTGACTTACAGTTGCAGCTCTTGACTTACAGTTGCAACTCTTGACTTACAGTTGCAACTCTTGACTTACAGTTGCAACTCTTGACTTACAGTTGCAACTCTTGACTTACAGTTGCAGCTCTTAACTTACAGTTGCAGCTCTTAACTTACAGTTGCAGCTCTTGACTTACAGTTGCAGCTCTTAACTACAGTTGCAGCTCTTAACTTACAGTTGCAGCTCTTAACTTACAGTTGCAGCTTAACTTACAGTTGCAGCTCTACTTACAGTTGCAGCTCTTAACTTACAGTTGCAGCTCTTGACTTACAGTTGCAGCTCTTAACTCAACGACTTCTCAGAAGGTAAATAATAGATTTATGAGACTAATTTGATATGAATTTGAAAACGCACACTTCTGACAGTTTCAATTTTGAACAGCTCTAAAGATTTTATACATGATAAACTTGGTGCTTTTTTTAATATCTCTACACAGATTTTTTACGACCCTTTATATATATAGCAAAAAATATAAAACTATATTTTTTGTATGGAGCGTGTTTCATCGCATATTAGTGAGATTATTTATTTAATAGTTAAAAAGTAAGGTTTGTAAAAGATCTTTACATTTTATTGCTTAAAGTCGGCCAATATTTAAAGAAATATTATGAACCGAGAACAATTGATGTTTAGGACTTTCTCTCCATTTTTTTTTTTGCAAGAAAATAATTTAAATTTACAGAAGCCTGAGATTTTTGGAGATACATTTCTATTAGAGAAATTAAAAACAATGCTGCTTAAAATGGTATTTCCACTAGAGAGTTGCGACTGCATGATTACCGGACGTTGCAATGGCAGTGAGGAGTCCATCCACTTGGAATCGTCCGTACAGCGACGGCCGCACTTCTTGCTGGTTGGGCTCGATTCCCCAAGGACGGAGGGGGGGGGGGGGTTGATCATGGATTTTCACTCCGTCCACATATCCCAGCTCTCATCCTGTCCTCCCCAACCACTTGGGCTGGACGGTAAAGCGACGGTCTCGCTTCAAGTCAGGTCGGTGTTCAATCCTCGACCGCCCAAGGGGTTGGGCACCATTTCTCTCCCTCCGTCCCATTCTAATCCTTATCCTGACCCCTTCTAGTGCTATATAGTCGTAATGGCTTGGCGCTTTCCCTTGATAATTCCCTTCCCTCTTATCCTGTCCTCATAACAATTCAGTATGCTGTATACTCATACATGCTTTATACTCATACATGCTGTATTCTCATACACGCTGTATACTCATACATGCTGTATACTCATACACGCTGTATACTCATACACACTGTATACTCATACACGCTGTATACTCATACACGCAGTATACTCATACACACTGTATACTCCTACTGGGTTAGTGTTGTCTTCACACTTCCTTACGAGGTGACAGTTGAGGACAAGAAGGACAGCCAACGCACCTTCCCTGCTACGGCCAACGTAATTTCACCCTTCAAGCATCTGGCCGATGACCTATTTTCCAACAGAAATTTCCTGAGGCCGACGACTTATTTGTTATTGCAAGAATAATCGCAAAAACACTTGAATTAGTTTTAAATTTAAAATTTAATTTAATTTAAATGAATTAATTGTAAACAAACCACCCGCCGCGGGAAAAGATGGCGACAGTTATTATTTCTAGCTTAAATTTATATGAAGATCATATTGGTTCCCAAATATCTGATATTAAGCCAAGACGCTTAGGGTCAGGAAAGACCTGGGTAAATACTGGCTTTTGGAAACAGTTGCTCATTTACGGAACACATTTACGGGGTCACATAACAGACGTGGGATCCCTGGGTTGTTTCAAGCGTAGGATAGACATGTAAATGAATGACTTTGGGGGGATATAAATAGGAAGGGTGCCTCGTATAGGCCTAATGGCCTTCTGCGGGTTTCCTTATTCGTATTAGTTTTGCAATCCTGGGGACGAGAAGCTTTCTCTATTTCTCTCTCTCTCTCTCTCTCCTCCTCTCTCTCTCTCTCTCTCTCTCTCATCTCTCTCTCTCTCTCTCTCTCTCTCTCTCTCTCTCTCTCTCTCTCTTCCTCCTCGTCCCTCTCTCCTCTCTCCTCTCTAATCTCTCTCTCTCTCCATAAAAGCCTGGTGGCCACTTACTGTTGAGCAGTGCCAGTAAACAATGGAGGAGCAGCAGTGATGTCCTCGTGGCGGCCATGTTGCCTGCTGCGGACATTTTGATGATGTCAGTACATGCTGGGTGACGTCACAGACTCGCTCGTCCAATAACAGACGACCCGCGAGAGAAGTGGGTAAAGGAGTGACGTCACAATCACCAGCGATTGGCTGCCCGTGCAGGGGAGTAGCGAGCACATGCAAGTGACGTCACGGCAACACTAATTTCTCATTGGCTGGCCTTGAGGAGATACATGCCATGCAGTGACGTCACGGCAACGCTGACACCTTATTGGCCAAATTTTCCAATTAGGCTTTCGCCGCGGCGTCACAGTTATGATTCTAGAAGTTCCCGAATTCTGGCGGAGAGAAGAAATAGAAAATTTTAGCAATTTGAGCAGAACTAGGAAATGGGAAAAACAAATTTAAAACATAATCCACGCGTAATTGTTTCAGTCGTTGATTATTTCTGATTATTTCATATATTTTATATAATTATTACACCCTGTCAACATGTTTATTGGAACGCAAATGTTTACATAAAGGGAAAAACATGTTATATACTTCTGATTATAAACTGAGAAGCCTCAAATATGTAAATGTTCAGTTACGACAATAGACTACAGGTCGAGTTCTGTTCTTGTGTGTGTCTGAAGTTTACACTGGACCCCAGGTGTCACTGGACCCACAGGTGTCACAGGACCCACAGGTGTCACTGGACCCACAGGTGTCACTGGACCCACAGGTGTCACTGGACCCACAGGTGTCACTGGACCCACAGGTGTCACAGGACCCACAGGTGTCACTGGACCCACAGGTGTCACAGGTGTCACAGGACCCACAGGGGTCTAGACCACCCCCCACGTGACCTGTCACTGTGGTCTCTCACCAGATCCACATCTCTTATGGATGGCCCTCAGGTTGCCCAATCGTTACCCCCCTCCGGGTGCTCCCTGGGTCACGCTAACAGCCGGACCAACACCCAGAACATACCACAGGGGGGGGGTGTTATAATATATAACCTGTCGCCTATGTAAAGCGTGATAATATAATATAGTACATTGTCCTTGTTTATAATGAACAGTATGATGCAACTTTAATACAAGCATTTAGGGGGCGGTCCAATCCAGTTTGGCTCCAAAAATGCAAAAATGGAAACTCGTTCGATTTCAATCAACTTTTTTTGACAAGTTCTATATGAAATGTGTTTCATCTGGTCCAAGTTTCAGCATCGTAGCATAAATAGGAAGGTAGAAAAAAAAATAATGAAGTAGTTGTGAAAATTATGCCAAAATGGTCAAAATCGATTATGAATCAAAAGTGTCAACTGAAATCATAGCTATGACTCTTTGCTATCACAATAGCATATATTAAACAAATATTATAATTAGTTTAATTGGAAAAATTTTAAGAAAAAAAAAAAAAAGTTTTTTTTTTTTTTCAATTTTTTTTTTTTCAAATTTTTTTGGACGATTTGCATCAAACTTACAAAACTTACTGTACGTATACCTATCTGTAAGGATGCCAATTTTGGAGAAAACAGGTTGATGTCAACCTCAGCCACAGATTTAGAACCTTAGACTTCATTAATTTCTGTTTTTTTCAATTGACACAAATGTTTACAAAACTGAATAATTTTATTATTCAATTTACAATGAAACTTACACAGTATATGTGGAGGGCATGTCTCTACATGTGCAAGATTTCACTTTTCTCTAAGTTCATTTATTGATTTTATAATAGCAATAAACATGCCTTTTTTGCATAATTTTTTTGTTGGAACTTTGAACATTTGTATTAGGAAAACTAAAGATGTTTTGGAAATCCTAAATCATACAATCATTTATTATATGCTAATGTGTCAGAAAAGTGTCACAGAATAATTATATCTGAAACGTGTGTGAAGAAGTGTAGACTTGAAAATGTGTAAAAAACGTTGAAAAAAAAAAAAAAAAAATCTTTTTCTATTTACCTTGCAGTACTGAAACTTGGG
>WNGS01113158.1:14752690-14760274 GCA_020271785.1 Procambarus virginalis | reverse complement strand
ACAATTTCAGCACTTTTCATATACAACTAGTCAAATAATATTGGTTGACATTGAACAAATTTTTCTACATAACTAGACCGGCCCTTTAGGAATAATGTTGGGACAGCGGGTGAGTGTGCGGGCGTCAACTGAGAGGGAGAGAGAGAGAGAGAGAGAGAGAGAGAGAGAGAGGAGAGAGAGAGAGAGAGAGAGAGAGAGAGAGAGAGAGCATATTTATAATGTAGCCCAGATAGATACTGGAGTAAGTGGTAGATTTTTTGGAGTGAATGTGTGATCTTTGGTTGTGAAAGGATATACTGTGTATTGTGCTCGCATTTAAATCATCAGTCCTTACTATGTGGCAGCTATCGCATGGGAGGATACTGCTTGACAATAGTTATGAGGGTGTCCAGCTGCTGGACACTTTTCATTACCAGAAGAGTGACAGTATTGATGGCTTCAGGGTGGTTACTGCAAGAGTCAGGGACTCTTAAAGCTCTTCTAAAGTCGTTGGTTGCTTCACATGCCAGGAGACAGTGAAGTACTGGCTTTTCTGTGACAGTTTGGCAGAAGATGCATTTCCTGTCGGGATTCACCAATCTCCCAGTTGCATCTGTAACCTAGACGTAGTCTATATAACCGAACTGATATTTCCCTGTGGATTCTTATTGAGATATTTAACCTGTCTAACTTGATGGCCTGAAGACACCATATTGCAGAGGGCGAACCTTCATCTACTCTCAGGTGTAGATGGGCTTTGTTGAGGTGTGAGAGTTTGTTGGTGATGGTGTTTATGTACTCTAGGCTGGGTTGGATTGTTTTGTGGATCACTGGATGACAAGTTGTCAATTTAGCAATTTCATCGGCTCAGCATTTAATGGGATTCCAACATAGGATGGGATCCAGTTTAGGGTTATGTTGAGTCTTTTGTCTTTAGCTACTGCTCCAAGATACAAAATTGTAATTATTTCCACATTATATTTCTGCTGCTTTTGTCCTAATATTTGAAGTACAGCTTTTGAGTCTGTGTGTATGATTGCATTCTGAGTGTTTTGTGCAATCACATATGCAAATGCCTGTTGTATGGCAAACAGCTCAGTTTGGGTTGATGATACTGGTCCTCCCAGTCTCCAATATGACCTGTTCGCTGGCCGTACAAAGAGCAGCGCCAGCACTCTCATATTCTGTGTCCACCGATCCGTCTGTGAAGATGTGGGTGGCTCCTGCTACTGCAATGCTGCTCATTTGCTTTTCTATGATGCGATGCGCCTTAGGATTGTTGGGTCATAGGCAGCCTTTTTCATCATTAGACTTTCTATTACTATTTTTGAAGGCAGGCTCCTCCCACGGTGGGGAACAAGTGTAGTGTGGGTGTGGTTGATCACCTCCTCTATCAAGACTCATGCTTTATAATTGTAGTCTGTCAAGGACTTCTCCCGCTCTGGCAGCCCATGCGTTACCGTTATTTTGGCCAAGTCCAACCACCAAGGCCTGCCGTACCGGGACTGGATCAGGGGAAACAATTATCTTACTGATAATCGTAGCTGTTCTTTGAGATATTCTTTCTTGAAGTGAGGGCAAACCCGCTTCCAGTCTTAGAGTTTCAAGTCTGGTTCACATAGGGGCTCCCAGAGCAGCTCTCATAGCATTGTTTTGTGCTACTTCAAGATTTTTCCATTGCTGTTGTGATAGGCTTGTGAGTGCAGGTGCGGCATAGTCCATCACTGATCTGACTGCCTGTCCATAGTATGTGCTATGAACTTGCCGATTGGCTCCTCCAGAGAGGGAGGTTAGCGACCTGAGAATTGCCGTCCGGGCCACAGTTCTCTCTCTTTAATAAGTGACCTCAGCATTAAAATTGATGTGCGTGTCCAGGATTATTCCTAGATACTAATAAGTGTCCACCCATTCAGTAGATTTACCCTTTACTGTGAGTTGGATGTTGGGCTTTGCTATTTTTATGGGCATGGTTTTTGTCATTGTGGGGTTGCGTTTGATACCAATCTGCTTTGCCTCTTCACTGAAGCAGTCTAAGCATTTGGGTGCAAGATGCGCTGCATAACTTTCTTTAATGATGATGACAAAGTGGTCCGCGCAGCCTGCAATGTTGTGGGAGTTTCAACCTCATTATTCTTTCCATTAAACAGTTGAAGAGAAGGGGGCTGAGAAGACCTTGTGGTGTACCATTTTCTTGTCTTTTGTATTCAGAGACTGTGTCATGAAGTTTTACTCTTGCTTCTCTGTTTATGGTACAAGTTTTGGTCCAGGAGAGCAGGTTGCCTCTGACTTCTTTGTTGAGGAGGCAGCAATGAATAGCTGGGGCGCTAGCCAGTTCAAAGACTTTCTCCAGGTCCAGGAATATCAGCATTCCTGATCTGAAATTTAGGTGGGCTAACAGAGTGATAATACATGCCGCTGTGCCAACCCATTTTCTATAGGCATACATGTCCTAGTTCAGTTTAAGCGTTTTCCACTCATGTTTGTTGAGTACCATTCTGTCAGCCGTCTTCACTGCACAGCTTTAGAGAAAAATGGGCCCTTGAAATTGCTGGATCTTTGGATTTTGGAATCGGCATTATGTCTGCCCTATTGTAAGCTGTAGGTCTAGGCTAAATTAATTGACCAAAGGGATGAAGCATCTCGCTCTGGGCCAAGGTTTATAATAATTTTCTAGGTTATTTTGTTGTCTCCAGTGAATATCTCTAGAGTTTTTCTTAGCCTGATTGAACTCATCCAGTGTGAAAGGGGTATTAGTGTCAGAGGTTCCTGCACATGCTGTTAATAGCTTACAAGTTTTTAAGGTTGCTTTTGTTGTTTTAGATTCAGTACTCAGAACAAAAAGTTCCAAGAAGCACGGATTATGGTGAGCCCGTACGTGGAGGCTCTCTGAAGCCATTATGCCATCTGCCCGAAACATGGGCATGCTCGTGGAGCCATCTGCCCGAAACATGCGCACGCTCATGGAGCCATCTGCCCGAAACATGCGCACGCTCATGGAGCCATCTGCCCAAAACATGGTTATGCTCATGGAGCCATCTGCCCGAAACGCTCTGTGTGCTAGTGGCTTTACAAGAATGTAAAACTTCAATGCTCTGTACTCTCATAAACTCAATATACCTTCTTGAATATAAATAAATAAAATAAAAAATACAATTATCTGTATCAATAGTTGATACTGGAGACCTGGGGACGGGGGCTGGATGTACCAGTTATGGAGCTGGTGGGTTAGTGTAGACCTCTGAGTCTTCCATTCTTTCTTTGGCTGAGCCTTGCTGCGAGGTGATGTGGCCGTGATGTCGTCGGAGTTTGGTGAGTGGCCTCCATGATGAGGTCTTGTTTTGAGTAGGTGTCGTATTTGTGCTGCTGCGGTGGAGCTCCTACTGAGATTTCCTCGTCTGAGGAGTCTGTAACATCCGTAATTGGTGGTTTTGTCTTTCACCTTGCAGCCTGAGGTAGGCTCAGGTGTCGTGGATTGGTGGTAGAAGCTATTTCAGGAGCGTTGGTGGTGCTGTTAGCATTTGTAGACTGCAAGCGCGGCTGCTGAAATGGTGATGGTAGGAGTGTTGGGAGGTGGAGAGGGAAATACCTCTGTGCCACCCAGGTCTTGGGTGGTTCTGGAGTCTGTGTTGAGATCGACCTTGTGGTTGTCCTGGTGGTAATCTCCGGAGTGGCAGTGAGTCTAGGCTGTTGGGCTAGGTACAGCGCATTGAGTTCCTTGACGAATCGTTGATTGTCTAGTCCAGCAAACCTCCCCGCTAGTCGAATAAGACCAGGGATAATGCCGCAAGGGACTGTGGGACTGTAAGGGTCCCTTGGGTTCCCAGTGTGGAGGCCGGGTGATCTGTTGGGTGGAGTCACTGTATGGTAGAACTGGAACGGTCGTAGTCTGCATCTGGCTTACAGAAGGGAGGCTCGGGAACTGGTCAGGTCCAAGGTCTAAGGTCGCAGCAACTTGCCTCTGGGTGGTCTTCTCTTTTATTTTCTTCAGTTCCTCATTCCTTATTGTGCAGAGGTAGGAGGTGGCGGCGTGCTGTTCTCCAAATGTTCGTGCATTTGTTGGTGGTAGCTTTACAGTCCTTGTAGTTCTGAGTGCCGGAGTATGAGCTGCACTTATCCGTTTGTTCTGAGCACTCGTTGGAGAAGTGTTCATAGCTGAGGCACGCACTTGTAGCGGGTACTTCATTTTGTTAGCGGGTACCTCATCTTGTTAGCGGGGACCTCACTCGCTAACCAGTGGTTCACCTTGTTCACAAATATCGTTTTCCCGGCAGTGATTTGTCTGGGAGGAATTGGTGAGAGGTTCGCCTCCAGTAGTGGGACCCGGCGATCCGGATCTTCTGTAGGTCCGGTTTTGTTGCTAAGATTACCGTGGCCTCGTTACCACGCATATGGACGTCAACTGGTCCTACTGATGTCAATGGCTGCTGCAATTTCGCGCTTGTAGACTCCAAGGAGTCGCACTTTCACTTTGTATGTCATGTTCTCTGGCAATGGCTGAGTTCTCAGCACTCAGAGTGGTTTACAAGATTGACTGATTGATGAAGATTAAGCCACCCAAGAGGTGGCACGGGCATGAATAGCCCGTAATGGCTTACAAGGTTGTTGTTGTTGTTTTTAGATTTAGTTACTCAGAACGAAATGTCCATGTAGCACGGGCTATGGTGATCCCATAGTGGCATTACCTGGCACAGGAGCGGTGCTGTAGGAAAACTCTAGACATTTATAAGTGTTGGTACACCTCACTCTACGATACACCTAACCCCCTTTATCGAAGGGAGCGGCGAATGGTGAGGTGATTGTTGCCTGACTCCGTCTTCTAGCTGTCCGCCAGGTCTTACATCTTCCCTCTGGCTCAATATAGGACGATCGAACAGTTGTATGCTCGAAGTCGAATTCATCTGAATGTTGATTACTGGTGTCAGCTCCCGAATGAATACAACCTCCTTGTGTCCCCTTGGACACAGGTGAAATCGAGTGCTCAGATGAGCCATAGACATTAGAAAGAACTTACTCAGTGTCAGAGTAGTTAACAGGTGGAATGCATTAGGCAGTGATGTAGTGGAGGCTGACTCCATACACAGTTTCAAATGTAGATATGTTGGAGCCTAGTAGGCCCAAGAACCTGTACACCAGTTGATTGACAGTTGAGAGGCGGGACCAAAGAGCCGAAGCTGAACCCCCGCACGCACAACTAGGTGACTACACCCCCACACACATACCAAGCACGCCACAAAACTATTCTGTTCAACACCAGCCGGACTTTATAAGGCTAGTATCAATTTCATGCAACATGCTCCTATAAAAGATAGCTTTGATTGCAGTGATTGCCAAACCCCAAGTGAAGTGTGATGATCGAATTACGTGGTGATAATTGATTAATGACTAGTTAATTGCCTAACTTGATCATGCCAGAAGCTTTTTTTAGGCTTATTGATATTTAGATTCGGTTTGAAGCTGAGCTATAAAAACGAGGAAGGAAAATGCAATATGTGTTTATTTGTTTGGACTACAGTAATTGTAATCTCCTAATTGCCTCGACCGGGAATCGAGCCCGGGCCCGGACTACGACTCCCGAATCCTGTGTGTGTTTATACTCACCTACATGTACTAACTTAGTTGTGCTTGCGGGGATTGAGTTTCTGCTCTTTGATCCCGCCTCTCAGCAACCAATCAGTTTGTGTACATGTTCCTGAACCTGATGAGCTCAGGAATGAGCTCATCATCGTCATAGCGATGTTTTAAACGTCACAGAGCATCCAATTTGCTCACAGTGACACTGAAAATGTTCTTTCCAACGTGGTGAATTGGGTGTTCAGTTTTACGGTAAGAGTTGCCACGTTATTTATGTCACACTGTTGTCTGGGCTGTCAGTTGTTTAGTGGAGAATTGTGTATCATTCCTGCTGCTGTACTGGGTCCTCCCAGTGTCATGTTATGCTGTCCCCAAGACCGTTCCTAGCGTCACGGGGCTCGTTATGCTGTTCCCAAGACCGTTCCTAGTGTCACGGGGCTCGTTATGCTGTCCCCAAGACCGTTCCTAGCATCACGGGGCTCGTTATGCTGTCCCCAAGACCGTTCCTAGCGTCACGGGGCTCGTTATGCTGTCCCCAAGACCGTTCCTAGCGTCACGGGGCTCGTTATGCTGTCCCCAAGACCGTTCCTAGCGTCACGAGGCTCGTTATGCTGTCCCCAAGACCGTTCCTAGTTTCACGGGGCTCGTTATGCTGTCCCCAAGACCGTTCCTAGCGTCACGGGGCTCGTTATGCTGTCCCCAAGACCGTTCCTAGCGTCACGGGGCTCGTTATGCTGTTCCCCCAAGACTTATGCCGTCCAAAAGACATTTTCAGGCTGGCGTTACCATATCAGAACTCCAGTCCCTCTGGGTCAGCAAAACCACTCCCTCCCTCCCTCCCTCCCTCCCTCTCTCTCTCTCTCTCCTTCTCTCTCTCTTTCCCTCTCCCTCTCTCCCTCTCTCCCTCTCCCCACTGCTTGCCGTTCTCAGGAAAGACTCCGTATCACACCTGACACTTTCGTTAATGTTTTCACCTTACCTAGAACTCACCTAGTTGTGTTTACAGGGTCGAGCAATAGCTCCCACACTACTGGTTTTCCATCTCGTGTGCAGTTAAGGCAATGCTTTACATTCCTCCTTCATGCTGTCGTGATACCTTGTAGATGTTACTTATTATATTCACCTCAACTGTCTCGACATTTATGGTTATTGATCTTTTGCAAGCACGACCGTCGCGGCCCAGTGAATGGGATGTACAGGTGTCGTTAGTGGACACGTAAACGCTTGATGAATGCTAGTCTTATAGAGGCCGTTTCTTCGTCCGTTCAGTGAGCGTCATCGCCAAACGGCAGCCGTTCACCGGCATGCAAGAACGTGGAAGCGAATCATGTTCTGAGACGGAGACCTGCCAACCCCCGCAACCTAACCTGTTCCGGCCTATGGCCCGGAGCCTGGAACCCAGTATAGAAACATAGAACTTCACTGTCTCTGGGCGTCGTCGTCGTCGTCGTCGTCGTCGTCGTCGTCGTCGTCGTCGTCGTCGTCGTGGTAACGAAAGCTTCGCCACCCGATAATTGTTCGGAAGAAAAACATACGACACAGTGGTTTCTGAACACCGTTGCCATGGAAACTGAAGAAATCACTAACGTTAGACCCCAGTACTCTGGTTCAGGTCAGCATGGACAGAACCCGGTACTCTGGCTCAGGTCAGCATGGACAGAACCCGGTACTCTGGCCCCGGTCACCATGGACAGAACCCGGTACTCTGGTTCAGGTCAGCATGGACAGAACCCGGTACTCTGGTTCAGGTCAGCATGGACAGAACCCGGTACTCTGGCTCAGGTCAGCATGGACAGAACCCGGTACTCTGGCTCAGGTCAGCATGGACAGAACCCAGTACTCTGGTTCAGGTCAGCATGGACAGAACCCAGTACTCTGGCCCAGGTCAGCATGGACAGAACCTTCAGAACTCTTATTTCATCCGGGAATAACATCATTATATCTTAGCATTAGAGGCATCAGTTTCTAAGGGGAGGGGGGGGGGCAGCTTTCAGATGAGCTGAGGTAGGATAACGAGCTCTTGACTTACAGTTG
>WNGS01113158.1:14745190-14747690 GCA_020271785.1 Procambarus virginalis | reverse complement strand
AGCATGGGGGGGGGGGGAGAGTCGTACCATAAAAACCAATAGGATGCGAGGGGAGGACGACGAACTTGTGTCCAACCAGCCATAAATTGAAGCCCATCACAGGCACTGGCCAGTACCATAAACCATGGTTGTGGAGGCAAGAGTAGTCGGGCGTTGGTCCGCCTGGCGTAGGTCCGCCTGGCGTTGGTCCGCCTGGCGTTGGTCCGCCTGGCATAGGTCCGCCTGGCGTAGGTCCGCCTGGCGTAGGACCGCCTGGCATAGGTCCGCCTGGCGTAGGTCCGCCTGGCGTAGGTCCGCCTGGCGTTGGTCCGCCTGGCGTTGGTCCGCCTGGCGTTGGTCCATCTGGCGTAGGTCCGGCTGGCGTTGGTCCGCCTGGCGTTGGTCCGCCTGGCGTTGGTCCGCCTGGCGTTGGTCCGCCTGGCGTTGGTCCGCCTGGCGTGTCTCTACGGTGCTAGCTACCTACACCATCACAACTGGCGACAGGTGTAGAGGCTGGCGGAGCTGCGTCCCACCACAGTCTACTTCTTCACTTCCAACGAAACTTCCTCGTCACTAAAATTATATTTCGGCAACACATAATAAAAATTTATTGTGCGACAAACACACTCTGAAACACCTCGAGGTAGGGTAATTATCAGGAGAAATCACTAAGCCAGAACGAATATATTGCACTTGAAAGGTATTGAGCAGAAGTATTTGGGATAGGACAGAGAAAAGGAATACTGCCCAACCACTTCTATTGTGGATGACTGTGTGTGGCTGAGAGACGAAGCCACACAGTAGCTGTACCGCCCAGTCCAAGTGGTCAGGCTCTCAGGCTGGACGTGAAGAGTATCTCAGAAAAGCCTCAAATTACAATGTTTTTATGGCGTTAGGCTTAAGCCCCAACACCGGACGCCTACTGGTGGTACTGGACGCCTGCTGGTGGTACTGGACGCCTGCTGGTGGTACTGGACACACCAACACCGGACGCCTGCTGGTGGTGCTGGACACACCAACACTGGACGCCTGCTGGTGGTACTGGACGCCTGCTGGTGGTGCTGGACACACCAACACCGGACGCCTGCTGGTGGTACTGGACACACCAACACTGGACGCCTGCTGGTGGTACTGGACACACCAACACTGGACGCCTGCTGGGGGTACTGGACACACCAACACTGGACACCTGCTGGTGGTACTGGACACACCAACACCGGACACCTCCACTATAGGCCAACCAGAGGGTGGGATTATACACCTTTTCAAGCAACACCCGGGATCTGTTGCGAAGACTTCTTAAAAGTCTTGTGTTAAACGTGCGCTAACGGGACGAGACTAAGTAACCAACCCTCTTCAAAGGCCTTGGCACAGGTGTAAAATATTGATGATAATTTATATTACAAAATTACCGTTTTGGTTTACACAGAAAATTTAAATTGAGGCAGTACCTTCAGGGTCGACACCAGCGAGGACGAGTCTGAGGATGGCACTCGCTGTTAATGACGGTCTGTAATTCAGGTCTATAATTTAGGTTTTTAATTTAGGTTTGTAATTCAGGTTGTAATTTTCGATTGTATTCACGTATGTAATTTAGGTTTGTGATTTAGGTTTGTAATTTAGGTTTGTAATTTTGGATTGTAATTCAGGTACGTAATTTAGATTTGTAATTCAGGTTTGTAATTTAGGGTTGTAATTCAGGTCTGTAATTCAGGTTTGTAATTCAGAGGTTCCTGCCTCCATCCTCCATTGTATATATGAATAACATTGTCTTCCCTGCCTCTAGGAGGAAGTTTGGTTGCATCGATACGCATTCAGACTGACCTCTTACAGACTGATTGGTACAGCGACGGGCTTGCGTCTTGCAGGATCGGAGTTCGATTACCAATGGTTCAAATGTGGGAGCACCGTTCCTTTATTTCCCTCCTCATATTCCAGTTCCTCGTCCTGATACACTAAGTTGACTCTAAGTCAACTTTTGAATACTACTCAGTTTCTGAGTAGTATTCAAAGAAGTCGTCTCACAGCTGACGAGGACAGAGTTCGACTCCCAGGCATCTTTGGACAGGTTCCCCCTCGCAGGTGGGAAGCGGGACCAAAGAGCTTTGGCTCTTTGGCTCTTTGCAAGCACAACTTCGCGAGAACTTATGCCATTTGTTTATCAATAAAAAGACACCCCGGGATGGTTGTGTTTGACTGTTGTGGGCAGCACCCTACAGAAGGGCGCCTCCGGGGGAATTGGATACATATATAATATATATATATATATATATATATATATATATATATATATATATATATATATATATATATATATATATATATATATATATCCAACCAACGACCTTACAAGCACATCCTAAATTTTTTTCCATACCCGACAATAAAAATTCACTTACGAATACACTCCCGAGGATGTTATGGTGTTGTTTGTCTCTCTTGAAGATTGGAGACGGTGCCCTCCGCCGCCTCCTCCATTCATTGTGTGCTGGTCCGGAGGCCATGACCCCCATCATCATGC
>WNGS01113158.1:14724819-14743337 GCA_020271785.1 Procambarus virginalis | reverse complement strand
CAAGGTTGCAGGTTAGGGACACTGGCTTGTAGTTCAGTGCTTCCTGTCTATCCCCTTCTTGTATATTGGGACTACACTATCAGTCTTCCAAATTTTTGCCAATTCCCCTGTTACCAGTGGTTTGTTATACACTATGGAGAGTTGCAGGCACAGTGCTTCTGCTCCTTCCTTTAGTATCCATGGGGAGTACATGTGTGTGTGTGTGTGTGTGTGTGTACTCACCTAGTTGGGCTAGTTGCGGTTGAGCTTTGGCTCGCACCCGCGCTGTGTTTGTGTGTGTGTGTGTGTGTGTGTGTGTGTGTGTGTGTGTGTGTGTGTGTGTGTGTGTGTGTGTGTGTGTGTGTGTGTGCGCACTCACCTAGTTGTACTCACCTAGTTGTGCTTGCGGCAGGTGTACAGGTTCCTGAGCCTATTGGGCTCTATCATATCTACACTTGAAACTGTGTATGGAGCCAGCCTCCACCACATCACTTCCTAATGCATTTCATTTGTCAACCACTCACACTCTGTGTGTGTGTGAGTCGAAGAAAAGTAAGAAAATACTCGTACCCTGTGCGGAGGGTCAATAAGTGGAATGCACTAAAAGAAGAAGTTGTTGGTAGCCACCTCCTTCCTCAACTTTAAGGCTAACTACGACAAAGACTTCGAACGTTAGAATAGTGAAGCTTTAATGTAAAGTGTAGAGCCAGGCTATTAGACGGAGCACGAGGAGCTAGACCTCACTTTCCCATAGGTGAGGTAAGTACACACACACACCCATATATTGATAGTAAATACAAATAGTAAATATAAATAGCAAAACACACACACACACATCATGTATTTTCCTCTTCTGCTTGTCTTCCTCTCCTCCTCCTCCTCCTCCTCCTGCTCCTGCTCCTCCTGCTCCTGCTCCTGCTCCTGCTCCTGCTCCTGCTCCTGCTCCTCCTCCTCCTCCTGCTCCTGCTCCTGCTCCTCCTCCTCCTCCTCCGCTAACAAAACTAGGTATACACCGCCGATCCTTCATAGAGCCTCTCGTCTGCTTCACTTCCTGGCGGGTCCTTCTCACTAAGGCTTTCAATGCAGGGGCCATTTTCCTTCCCAGACTCACTCTCCACAAATTCCCGTTTAGTCAATATCATTAGTAAAAGTTTAAACTAATTGGCATAAATCTATATAATTATCTTTTACAAAAAACTGCCTCGTCGAACTGCATAAATTAGAGAATACAAACACTAATATTAATAATAATATAACATTAACTCACATGTGCGTCACGTCCTCAGTACAAAATATTTTTACAAAATGTTGAAAAAAATTTTTACGACACATGTTATCTGCAGGTTATTTTAAGATGATTTCGGGGCTTAGCGTCCCCTCGGCCCGGTCCTCGACCCAGCCTTTTTTTGTTACACATCCCCATTAAGCAGATCGTAGCAGCTGTCTAACACCCCAGGTACCTATTTACTGCTAGGTGAACAGGAGCGTCAGGGTGAAACAAACTCTGCCTATTTGTTTCCGCCTCCGCCGGGGATCGAACCTGGAACCTTAGGACAACGATTCCCGAGCGCTGTCCACTCAGCCGTCAGGGCCCTCACTGCACATGTTCCGCACAGTCCTAATATATTTCTGTTCTTGTACTTTGCTGTGTTTTATACATGTCTTCGTCCCCAGCTGCTCCATGTAGGCTCCTGATGGGCACAACTTGCTGCTCCATGTAGGCTCCTGATGGGCACAACTTACTGCTCCATGCAGGCTCCTGATGGGCACAACCTGCTGCTCCATGTAGGCTCCTAATGGGCACAACTTGCTGCTCCATGTAGGCTCCTGATGGGCACAACTTGCTGCTCCATGTAGGCTCCTGATGGGCACAACTTGCTGCTCCATGTAGGCTCCTGATGGACACAACTTGCTGCTCCATGTAGGCTTCTGATGGACACAACTTGCTGCTACACTGATCATCACTTTTACTGACTGATCATGGCTGATTTGTCCACTGAAAATGTCTGATTCGTTACTGACTAATTTCTCATTTTCTCTACTATTTCAATTACAATTCTGGCAAACAATTTTTCTACACCAGTTAAGAGACTAATGTCTCTGTAATCCGGATATTCGCTACATTAACCATTTAATTTTACTAAAGTTTTTAAATTTCTCTTTTTTTTCTAAACACGTTGGAAGAGTAATGTCCTCTTATGTCCCTCTTTTCTCCACTGTATTTAATCATTTGTGAATATACAAGATCAATACTACAACTTTTCAAAAACATAAAATCAATTTTATTATTTTATTTTTTGTAGCGGCCTTGAGTAGTTTCCGGAGATCAACAGCCCCGCGGCCCAATTTTCGACCAGGCCTTCCAGTTGGTCGTCGGGTCAACCAGGCTGTGGGACGCGGTAACTAGCAGACTGACGTATGAATCACAGCCTGGTTGATCAGGTGTTCTTTTGAGGTGTTTGTTGAGTTCTCTCTAGAAGACTGTGAGAGGCCGCAGCTACACTCCTTAAGTGTAGCGGGAGAGTGTTGGAAAGTCTTGTGCCGTTCATGATGATAGAGTTCTCTCTCGGCGTACCTATTGTATATATCAATTTCATCCCCAAATCTAACCTTATATTACTTTTTAACCTTTTCGCCGTAGGTATATTTGCTGGTATAGTGACCCACTATTCTCACAATACCAAAGACATACACAGGGACCTGGTAGCTGAATGGACAGCGCTCGGGATTCGTTATCCTACGGATCGGGGATCGATCCCCGGCGATGGCGGAATCAAATGGGCAGAGTTTCTTTCACCCTGATGCTTCTGTTCACCTATCTGTAAATAGATACCTGGGAGTTAGACAGCTGTTACAGGCTGCTTTCTGGGGGGGGAGGGGGGTTACACACAAACAAAAATTTGATTAATTGACAGCTGAGAGGCGGGCCGAAAGAGCCAGAGCACAACCCCCACAAGCACAACTAGGTGAATACACACATAATCGAACCATTGAATTTCCAAAATATTCACAACACTAACTTCTAACTTCTTCTTGTCCATTTTACACCCTGCAATGTTTGTCATTCCTGCTGGTGGTCCCGTCATTCTTCTTGCTTCACTTCCTTGCCTCTTCCCTTACGTATCCTCTTTATTTTTATTTTGTTTCAAACACCTTATTTGCTTCGTTTGCGTCTGTTTTATTAGTTTGTTTCGCTCGGTATTTTTTGCTCTCGACGCATTGTGGGTTGTCTTCACTCACTCTCACTTTGTGTCCGCAAAATTACTGTTTTTCCCTTGGCAAGAAAAAGTAAGTAATTTTCAGTATTAATCAGTTAATAATTGTCAATATTAACCAGGACATAATTGTCAATATTAACGTCATTAGTTAGTCCACATAACTATTTAATTTGGCATGAAAAGACTTTATTCTAAAAACTAGTGACAGATTTCAATTCTTCTTTTTTTGCTTCGTTCTCAGATCTGAAGAGGATAATCGAATCCCAAGTCAGCCAGTATTTCCAGGTCGTCAGTCTTGATATATGATGGGGGGGGGGCTCGCTGGCTAGTCCCTCCCTGCCGCTGCTAGACTCGTTTCTCTGTCTCGCTTCATCTGTTATGACTCCTGCCTCATTGATATGTTGGTTGGTCGCATCTAATAAATTATTATTACACTTTTAATTGCATTGGTAATATGCCAATTGGAAATGTGTTTTTTTTTTATTTGCAGATTAGAAATTCTGGACAGTTTATGTATTGCATAGATTTTGCAGTGTGGACGTATGCTAAGTATGGCCTGCAATGAAAATTATTGCATATTTTTCTTGTTTTAATCACTGTTAGAAATACACAGGCTGGACAATAATGCCAACTTATATTGTTATTTTTATTGTTAAAATATTAAAATATATTTGTCTAAAAAAGGGGTTACCGGTGGTGCCCGGGATGATCCGTGTCTGTCGATCTGTCTTTCCCCTCATCCCTTTCCAGTTCCTTCTCTCTTCTTTCCTATTCCCTCCCACTGTCCCCCACCCCTCCCCATCACCCCCATTTCCCCTCTCCCCACCTTCCACCCATCCCCCTTCTTCCTTATCTTCCCCATCTGGCCTACATTCTCAAACTGACAAACATTTCCATTTATATATTTATAAATTAGGGCGATACCCCGCAGTGTCCTGACCCCTCTCTTCGGTCCGCCTCTCCCCACTCCCCTCTCTCCCCACTCCCCTCTCTCCCCACTCCCCTCTCTCTCAGTCTCCAGTTTCTCTCAGCTTTCCCTCTCCCCTCCTTCTCTCTCTCTCTCTTAACGTCTCCCACCCATCTCCAGTTGTCTGCCCTCTCACTCATTTCCTCTCCTTCCCTCTCTCCCATCTCTCGCTCTCATACTCCTCTCAACAGACACACCCTCCGCTTCCCCTTCTCCTTTCTTCTCTTTCTCTCTGTTTCTTTGTCTCCGTGTGTTGTTGTTTGTCTCTATTTTTCTGTTTGTCTTCCTGTCTCTCTCTTTGCCCTGGTCGACCGGGTCTCTCTGCAGGTCTATTTCTGTCAGTCTCTTATTTGTCTGTTTCTGTCTGTATGTCTGTCTGTTTCTATCTTTCCATTCTCTATCTCTTTCTCATTCTGTCTGTCTGTCTCTCTCTCTCTCTCTCTTATAAAAAAATATATATAAGTCTGCTATTGGTTTGTACATTGCCTGAAGAAGTTAAGTGAAAGTGAAATATTAAGAAATATAGTAGTTACCCATTGGCTTTGAGAAACGGGAGAGAGGCCTGAGAAAGCCATTGAAGCTGTTGGGCGATTGTCTGTTTTATGCTACTACGGCCAAAATATGAATTGCAGAAAATAGGCCACAACCTACAAATGTTTGTAAAAAAAAAAAAAGGCATTAAAGAAAGAGATCTATGGGGTGGTTATGGGAGACTCTCCCCAAAGGAGCACATAAAGGACAATGCGTGAAGCCATTGCATCGCGTTCGAACTTCAGTTTTTTTTACATACATGGATTGAGAAATACTAAAGGAATTGTTTGCGACTTTTGTGAGAACAAAATTGGAATATGCAGGTGTTGTATGGTGGCCATAACTCAAGGAGCACATCTATAAACTGAAAAAGATACAAAGGCTTGCTACAATATGGATAAACGCCTTCCAGCATTGACAAATAACAGTTACTAGGAGAGGTTAGAGGAATAAATATGCCAGTGCTAGAAGATAGAAGAAACAGAGGAGATATGATCACTACGTACAAAATAGTATCAGGAAGAGGGAATTATCAGGGGAAAACCCCAAGCCATTACCGGTGCATAGCACTGGGAAGGGGTCAGGATAAGGATTTGGGATGGGACGGGGAGGAAGGAATGGTGCCCAACCCCTTGGATGGTCGGGGCATTGAACGCCGACCTGCAAGAAGCGAGACCGCCGCTCTACCGTCTAGCCCAAGTGGTTGGGCTAGTAACAGGAAGAGACAAAATTGACAAGGATGAAATATTGAAAACTACAATTTCAAGAACAAGAAGCAAGAGATTCAAACAAGGAAACAAGCATGTCAAAAAAAATTAATTTAAAACGTTCTCTTTGCAAACAGAGTGGTAGTCGGTTGGAACACATACACACTGAATCTTTCACACACACTATAATGTTCTGAATCTTTCAGAACATTATATACCACATATGTCAGACCAATCCTGGAGTATGCGGCTCCATCGTGGAGTCCACATCTATTCAAGCATACGACTAAACTGGAAAAGGTTCAAAGGTTTGCCACCAGACTAGTACCAGAACTGAGGGGTATGAGCTACGAGGAGAGACTACGGGAGTTAAACCTCACGTCACTGGGAGTCAGAAGAGTTAGAGGGGACATGATCACCACATACAAGATTCTCAGAGGAATTGATAGGGTAGATAAAGACAGACTTTTTAACATAAGGGGCACACGCACTAGGGGACACAGGTGGAAATTGAGTGCCCAAATGAACCATAGAGACGTTAGAAAGAATTTTTTCAGTGTCAGAGTGGTTAATAAATGGAATGCACTAGGAAGTGATGTGGTGGAGGCTGACTCCATACACAGTTTCAAGTGTAGATATGATAGAGCCCAATAGGCTCAGGAATCTGTACACCTGTTGATTGACAGTCGAGAGGCGGGACCAAAGAGCCAGAGCTCAACACCCGCAAGCACAATTAGGTGAGTACAATTAGGTGAGTACACACACACACACACACACACACACACACACACACACACACACACACACACACACACACACACACACACACACTCCCAGCGACAAGTAACAGAATTACTCAGATATACACCAACACCAACAGATTAATGAGAAAATCCGAGGAATTATGAGAGACGGAGCAACAGAACAACACCAACCAGTTATTTTGTACATTGTTTGGAGGAAATTGTCTAAGAAAATATGGAATTGGGTTCCCTTACCCAATGAAATATCAGGTAAAGGGAATAAAACGTAGTTTTATTCACAAGTGAACATTAGGAATGAGGGAATACAGTGAGGTTCCTTACCCACTGGAAAATAAACTAATAGGAAATGAAGTTGGGGTCCCTCGCACAAGTGAATATCAGGAAATAGGGAATACAATAAAGGGTTCCTTACCAAGTGGACTATCAAATAATAGGGAATGGAGAAATAGAAAAATAAGATGCGCTGACTGAAATATTTAAAAAAAATTGTGAGATTAGAAAATACTGCGTAAGAAAGTTGCACAAGGGTCCTGATAGCTGAGTGGACAGCGCTCTGTATTTGTAGTCCTTAGGTTCCGGGTTCGATCCCCGGTGGAGGCAGAAACAAATGTGTCAGAGTTTTTTTACCCTGATGCCGCTGTTCATCGAGCAGTAAATAGGTGCCTGGGAGTTAGACAGCTAATACGGGCTGCTTCCTGTGGGTGTGTAACAGAAAAGGAGGCCTTGTCAACGACCGGGCCGCGGGGACGCTAAGCCCCGAAATCATCTCAAGACTACCTCAAGATAGAAACATCAATAATCTGGAGAATTTCAGAATACATGTAAGATGAAGATAGTGATGGATCTCAGGTAAAGCCCACCAGCTGACAGCAGGTGACCCTCGGGAGGAGAGTGATGATAATGACAGTCAGCTCGACGGCTGTTGAGCGGCGAGCATCAGTTAAAGTAAGGTTTAATGACATAATAAAAATTACTAAGGAAAGTCCTTACTACTCATCTGTAAAGGTCAGAGTAGTTTGGACTATTTTAACTACCGTTGAGCATCAGCTCAATGTTATATATATGTGATTTGGGCCTTAGGCCCAAATCGGGCCTTGCATAGTAGGCCGAGAAGTGCGTTCTGGCTACTAGGTACGATATATATATATATATATATATATATATATATATATATATATATATATATATATATATATATAGCACTATGCGCCTTGGAGTACCTGGTACCTTAACCACTAGACCACACGACTGTACAAAAATCTTGGTAGTCGTGAGAATACTTATCCAAGATCCGACAGCGCTCGGTGGTCAACTTGGGAAAAGATATTTCATCGACTGACTACATGACTTTAGTGTTGGGAAGTGATTTAGAACAACTACCTCGTATTGTACACAAATACTCGATACAACTGAATGAACATGTTTATGTTTATACATGCGAAGGTAACGAAATTACTGTGGAAAATGTATAAATTTAGAAAGTTCTTGCAAAGGGCTCGATGGAAGGTGAAACTAGAAAACTAAACAAACAAAAATAAACAGAGGTGACAGGTAACATTTAAGTAGTCAGTTGACAAATAAAAATAACCAGGTAGCGTAATGATTCGGATCAACAAAAAGTGAATTTTACTATATATTTTGCAAAATCAATTTCATTATTTTTTTCACATGAGACATATCATGATAGGTTCACTTTCACTCACCTGGACTTCAGGGAACTCTTGGATTTATATGTTTAATTTCTACCAACTGATAAATAGTTTGAAATGACCTTAAAATTTGGCCCCCCTCGCCCAAGTTAACTGTTGCAGGATAGTGACAGTGTGACACACTCAAGACTAATACCACAAGTCATTCCTCTGAAGGCTAAAACTTGCATTATTAAGTAGAGACAAAAGAAAGTATTTCGAGGAAGCTGACAACGTACATGGTTCCTAAGGTATATATGATCAAGTTGTTTTTTATTACGAATGTTAAATAGATGTAGTGCTGGACCAGAACTGATATATATATATATATATATATATATATATATATATATATATATTATATATATATATATATATATATATATATATATATATATATATGAAAACCAAAGGGGGTTTACCCGGATAGGATCTCGGGAGTTCTTATACTCCCCGAGCCCGGCCTGAGGCGTAGCTCGACTTGTGATAACTTGGTCCAACAGGCTGTTGCTTGGAGCTGCCCGTAAGCAAATTCCCTACAGCCCGGTTGGTCCGGCATTTCTTGCAAGAACTTATCCAATTGGTTCTTCAAGAAGTCCACGAGAGATGCGAGCAGCAGTAAAAGTCGAAGATCCGCCGGACTAAGACCTGCCTTCCCCTCGACCATGGAGAATACCTTCTCCACTATGGCCTCTATCGTGAGGCTGTGGAAGGCAGCCTAGCTAGCCTTCCACCCCGGCTCTCCATGTTATTAACCACCTCAGGAGAACCTCCACACCGCCTCTTGAATTTCACAACTAGAGAGAGGACACCGGAAAAAAAATGATCCGAGAAGCGCAGGAGTTTGGCAGGAGTTTGAGGGACGCTTGAAGAGGTTCGGCAAAGCCTGATCTGGTCCNTGGAGGGGTGGATGTTGATGGAGGGGTGGATGTTGATGGTGGGGTGGATGTTGATGGTGGGGTGGATGTTGATGGTGGGGTGGATGTTGATGGTGGGGTGGATGTTGATGGTGGGGTGGATGTTGATGGTAGGGTGGATGTTGATGGTGGGGTGGATGTTGATGGTAGGGTGGATGTTGATGGTGGGGTGGATGTTGATGGTGGGGTGGATGTTGATTGTGGGGTGGATGTTGATTGTGGGGTGGATGTTGATTGTGGGGTGGATGTTGATTGTGGGGTGGATGTTGATGGTGGGGTGGATGATGATTGTGGGGTGGATGTTGATGGTGGGGTGGATGTTGATGGTGGGGTGGATGTTGATGGTGGGGTGGATGTTGATGGTGGGGTGGATGTTGATTGTGGGGTGGATGTTGATGGTGGGGTGGATGTTGATGGTGGGGTGGATGTTGATGGTGGGGTGGATGTTGATGGTGGGGTGGATGTTGATGGTGGGGTGGATGTTGATGGTGGGGTGGATGTTGATTGTGGGGTGGATGTTGATGGTAGGGTGGATGTTGATTGTGGGGTGGATGTTGATGGTGGGGTGGATGTTGATGGAGGGGTGGATGTTGATGGAGGGGTGGATGTTGATGGTAGGGTGGATGTTGATGGTGGGGTGTGTGTTGATGGTGGGGTGGATGTTGACGGTGGGGTGGATGTTGATGGTGGGGTGGATGTTGATGGTGGGGTGGATGTTGATGGTGGGGTGGATGTTGATTGTGGGGTGGATGTTGATGGTAGGGTGGATGTTGATGGTAGGGTGGATGTTGATGGTGGGGTGGATGTTGATGGTGGGGTGGATGTTGATGGTAGGGTGGATGTTGATGGAGGGGTGGATGTTGATGGTGGGGGTGGATGTTGATGGTGGGGTGGATGTTGATGGTGGGGTGGATGTTGATGGTGGGGTGGATGTTGATGGTGGGGTGGATGTTGATGGTGGGGTGGATGTTGATGGTAGGGTGGATGTTGATGGTGGGGTGGATGTTGATGGTGGGGTGGATGTTGATGGAGGGGTGGATGTTGATGGAGGGGTGGATGTTGATGGTGGGGTGGATGTTGATGGAGGGGTGGATGTTGATGGAGGGGTGGATGTTGATGGTGGGGTGGATGTTGATGGTGGGGTGGATGTTGATGGTGGGGTGGATGTTGATTGTGGGGTGGATGTTGATGGTAGGGTGGATGTTGATGGTAGGGTGGATGTTGATGGAGGGGTGGATGTTGATGGAGGGGTGGATGTTGATGGTGGGGTGGATGTTGATGGTAGGGTGGATGTTGATGGTAGGGTGGATGTTGATGGAGGGGTGGATGTTGATGGAGGGGTGGATGTTGATGGTGGGGTGGATGTTGATGGAGGGGTGGATGTTGATGGAGGGGTGGATGTTGATGGTGGGGTGGATGTTGATGGAGGGGTGGATGTTGATGGTAGGGTGGATGTTGATGGAGGGGTGGATGTTGATGGAGGGTGGATGTTGATGGTAGGGTGGATGTTGATGGTGGGGTGGATGTTGATGGTAGGGTGGATGTTGATGGAGGGGTGGATGTTGATGGAGGGGTGGATGTTGATGGTGGGGTGGATGTTGATGGTGGGGTGGATGTTGATGGAGGGGTGGATGTTGATGGAGGGGTGGATGTTGATGGTAGGGTGGATGTTGATGGAGGGGTGGATGTTGATGGAGGGGTGGATGTTGATGGTGGGGTGGATGTTGATGGAGGGGTGGATGTTGATGGAGGGGTGGATGTTGATGAAGGGGTGGATGTTGATGGTGGGGTGGATGTTGATTGTGGGGTGGATGTTGATTGTGGGGTGGATGTTGATGGTAGGGTGGATGTTGATGGTAGGGTGGATGTTGATGGAGGGGTGGATGTTGATGGTGGGGTGGATGTTGATGGTGGGGTGGATGTTGATGGTGCGGTGGATGTTGATTGTGGGGTGGATGTTGATTGTGGGGTGGATGTTGATGGTGGGGTGGATGTTGATTGTGGGGTGGATGTTGATTGTGGGGTGGATGTTGATTGTGGGGTGGATGTTGATTGTGGGGTGGATGTTGATTGTGGGGTGGATGTTGATTGTGGGGTGGATGTTGATTGTGGGGTGGATGTTGATTGTGGGGTGGATGTTGATTGTGGGGTGGATGTTGATGGTGGGGTGGATGTTGATGGTGGGGTGGATGTTGATGGTGGGGTGGATGTTGATGGTGGGGTGGATGTTGATTGTGGGGTGGATGTTGATTGTGGGGTGGATGTTGATTGTGGGGTGGATGTTGATTGTGGGGTGGATGTTGATTGTGGGGTGGATGTTGATTGTGGGGTGGATGTGATTGTGGGGTGGATGTTGATGGTGGGGTGGATGTTGATGGTGGGGTGGATGTTGATTGTGGGGTGGATGTTGATGGTGGGGTGGATGTTGATGGTGGGGTGGATGTTGATGGTGGGGTGGATGTATGTGGAAAAGTATTTCAGATATTATCGGTTCGAGTGCAGTTGTTCGAGTGGCACTATAGAACTTGCAACAGAAGCGAAACAATTATTTAACCTGAATATACCTTTACTTTTCAGTTGCAATAATGCCAAAATGCACCTAGCATCAGTGTATCGGGATAACTGATCAAACAATATGGACAAAGAGACAGGTAATTAATCAGCAGTGTTGCACAGCGAGGCTACTGAGCAACGCTGCTTCGCTGAGATTATTTAAGGCCGGGCAGGTGTTTTGCCTCGTTATATCGCTATATTTATCGTATATTGCCACGCTGTGTTCGATAACTTATAACAAGAGCGCACCGTTCTGCAGTGGACGTGCCAATATATGGTAGTTCTCTCCTGTACCATGAGTGAAGGTCAACTACAGTCTGGAAACGTGGTAGTTGATTCACTGTTCACCAAGAGTTATGTGAATTACAACCACATTCATGGTAGTTATCTGTTCTACCGTGAGTGCTGTGACCTAGAGCCAAAGACACAGTCACAAAATGTTTCAAATCCCCCCCAGCAGTGACAGCAACTCGAGAGAGAGAGAGAGATCTTTCCTCCAACTCGGTACGGGATCTTTCCTCCAATACATTGTTGTGTGTGAAGCAGTTTTTATCCCACAAGGCTCACACAAGGGGTCACACCCAGGAAGTCTCTCACCAATTCTTTGTGTTGTGGAGGATGCGAATTCCTCCCTAAACCCCACCCACCCCATACTATGGGAAGGGTGCAGCTTGATTATTCAACATTGGTGCACAGTGATCATGGCTCAGGAACACCATAATGGAATAATGTCAAATTCATTGCATTGTTATATAGCATATAACGCACAAACACACAGTCTCTCACACGAAGAATTGGTGAGAGACTTCCTGGGTGTGACCCCTTGTGTGAGCCTTGTGGGATAAAAACTGCTTCACACACAACAATGTATTGGAGGAAAGATCCCGTACCGAGTTGGAGGAAAGATCTCTCTCTCGAGTCGCACTCACTGTTCATATGTAATATAGTCCAACTCCGTGGCTATGTCCTCTGAAAGCCACTCCACTCAAAGGTTATTCCAGTATATATATATATATATATATATATATATATATATATATATAATATATATATATATATATATATTTTTTTTTATTTTTTTTTAATAACCTAGAAGGGGTACCACCTCTGGTGCAAGTGTAGGGACCCATAGCCTCGGAGGAGAAAATAAAGAGTACTCAGAGAAGACCTTGTGGATCTTCACTGAACACTTTGATATTTTCTTCTCCTACCACCCCTATTCTTTTGGTATGTGTGTATATTTATCTAACTTTATTTGAAAATGTCATTACACAAAAAAGTTACAATATTGATTACATGCAGGGCACAAGGCTGCTTGTCACAAGTTGAAAAGCTCCTCCAGCTCCTCAGATGGCGGGCAGGAACCATGGATGCAGTGAGCATTTCCTCTCTGGATTGCCACACTGAGGCGCTGAAAAAGAAAACTGGCAGCTCTAGGGTCTCTAGTTGTTTCGATTAGCTTAGACCCCAACTCCTTCAAAAAGCTAGCAGCACTTTTACCCCAGGCACCAAGTGTCTCTGAGGCAATGGGGACAAAATTGTAGTGGTGCTCAAGGTCTCTGTATTTACGTGACTTGGCCGCTTCCCGGTGATTGGCAGTTCCTCCTGCTTGAGTAGCACTGAAGTCAACATAGGTATTGGCTAAAGTTGAGACGCAAGTGTAGTCCCACACCAACTGTCTACCATTCTTCCAGGGGTTCACCGTGATTCCATCTGGCCGACCGACAGGCTCATTAGAGTTGCGGGATATTAGGTAGCGGGGCTCTCTCTCTGCTGGACAGCCGGCTGTGGTAAGGCTTCTCTTAATAATGTCATTGACCTCGCCGTGTCTTGCATGCCATCCTCCTGTCCTTTGGCAGAGAAGACCATGCCGTCCGTACCTGTTGGCCTCTGCCTCGCCGCAAATACACCTGTATTCGGTGTGGATTGGGGCAGCGAGACGGAGAGCCACGGCAATTCGGAGGGCCTGCGGTGTGAGACGGGTGCCGGTTGCTGACATTGGGGTTGCTAATAGGAAATCACCTGCATGGGGAGCTGCTACTGCTCTAAGTCGGGCAGTGTCATGTGGTGTTGTCGCAGCTTCTAGCAAAGTCGCAGCTTCTTGGTCGGCAATGGGGTGATCCCAGCTGGATTGCTTATGGGCTTCAGAAGGTGGTGGTTGGGGTGCTGGTCCTGCGAGAGAGACCCATTTGGTTGTGCAGTCTGTGAAGCTGGGAACATGTACCCCTGCCTGTTGAACTAGGTGCTCAGGTAGGATTTCCAAATATATATATATATATATATATATATATATATATATATATATATATATATAACTGGAATAACCTTTGAGTGGAGTGGTTCCAGAGGACATAGCCACGGAGTTGGACTGCATTACATATGAACCAACTACATATAGCTTGGAACCAGAGAGGAGCATTGAGGATCCCATTCTGGTGCTTCGACAAAATTCCAATTGTAAAGGTGTTTAAAACTCTTGTGATTAAGCAGAGCATTTCTATACTACAGAAATAGTGGTGCAAGAAATAGAGCAATAGTTAAGCAAAGATATCACCAACTACAGCATCATTCCATGGAAGGGGAGCGTTCAGAAGGCCACACGGGAAAATGTGAGGCAAAATAACTTTAAGAGCTGAAGAGGCACGTTGCCTGGGACGTCCTACTAGGAACACCGGGATGGGTGATCGACTGAGATCACCTCCTGGCAGTTACTATCCTAAAACTGTCTATCCAGCTTAATCCAAGCCAACCAATCTTCCCAGAGGATAGGTTATTTATTGCAAGCTGCCCAATCTTGACCGGACCACACACTAGAAGGTGAAGAGACGACGACGTTTCGGTCCGTCGACTTGAGAATGGTCCAGGACGGACCGAAACGTCATCGTCTCTTCACCTTCTAGTGTGTGGTCTGGTCAACATACTTCAGCCACGTTATTGTGACTCATCGCCTGGCCAATCTTCCCATTAGAGAAAACGAGGCAATCTCCATCACACCTATAACACTGTATTTCCGACGCAGACGACCAGTCTGTCAATATTCCAGTGTTTTGGTCAAAATTAAACCTCTGTAATATTGACTTTTTCTGAGCATTTACCCCGATAGGTTAGTTGGATTCCTGAGGTTCGAAGATTCTGGCCAGGCCAACCCTGGGAGCCGGTCGGCCGAGCGGACAGCACGCTGGACTTATGATCCTGTGGTCCTGGGTTCGATCCCTGGCGCCGGCGAGAAACAATGGGCAGAGTTTCTTTCACCCTATGCCCCTGTTACCTAGCAGTAAAATGGGTGCCTGGGTGTTAGTCAGCGGTCACGGGCTGCTTCCTGGGGGTGGAGGCCTGGTCGAGGACCGGGCCGCGGGGACACTAAAAGCCCCGAAATCATCTCAAGATAACCTCAAGATAACCCATCAACTGATCGTAAGAGTGAGTTGATGGTTTCAACCTGGCATGAAGCCTGACACTTGTGCGAAAGTGTTAAGTACGTTTTTATCTGTTTAGCTCGTGTCTTTGTACTGCTATACCTTATTTGTTGTCATTGATTTTAGTTTCGGTTCCTCAGTATTCGTCATGCTTTTGTTATTTGGTGTTTGGTTCATTTGTTGCAGTTTTTCAGTGCGTACTTTTCATTCATCGACCCATCCTCGAAGGTTACTCACATGTTTTTACTTCTTCATTTATTCTCACATTATACTCTTGTCCCGTCTAGGACTCATATCACTCATCCTTCTCTACGTCTTTATTGTCCTTGTTGGTCATGTCATCCAAGCACTGATTCATCTTCATTAGTAGTTCTTCGCAAAGTATTCATTCACCTACAATGGTGCTACATCTTAGAATACTCATTCATCTACATTGTTGATACTTCTTAGAGTATTCAATCACCTACATTGGTGATACGTGTTAGAGTATTCAATCACCTACATTGGTGATACGTGTTAGAGTATTCAATCACCTACATTGGTAGTCCTTCTTTTAACTTAGCTTCGTCTTTCTCTGGGGTTCCCATCCTTCGACAATCAATTCTTCAATAATTTTTAGTTCTGTTTCCCCTGACATCAAGGAGGCACCACGACTCTCCATACACTGGAGGACCAAAGAGCAAAGCTCAACTTCCTCAGCTGAGGGAGTGTGGAAAAAAGAAAGATGAGATGTGGCCTTTAACCAATATAGTCCTTGCCTAAGCTCAAATAAAACCCGTAAGATCAAACGCGGGAAATTGGGAAGAGGTGGCCACTGGTCCTCTCTGTCCTCCCCCACACACCAACCTCGTCAAAGAAAACTTTCGGGAGTATTTTTAATGGAAGACAGCTAACTCATTGCTCAGGTGAATGATAAAGTTTATTGTAAAGGGTAAAAAGACACAGTGACTTCGAAAAACTGTCCGTAATCTTTTACGTTTTCAATGTGTGTGTTTACCTAGTGTGTTCATCTAGTTGTGTTTGCGGGATTGAGCTTTGCTCTTTCAGCGGGCTTCTGCCACTTTTTTTTCCACACAACCCACACCACACACACACACACACAAACACACACACACACACACACACACCACACATCACACACACACACATTGTGTGTGATATTAGAAATATTAGAAATATTTAAATTGATAATAGAAAGAACTTTTTCAGTGTCAGAGTGGTTGACAAATGAATGCATTAGGCAGTGATGTGGTGAGGCTGACTCCATACACAGTTTCAAGTGTAGATATGATAGAGCCCAATAGGCAGGAACCTGTACACTGTGTGATTGAGTTGAGAGGCGGGACCAAAGAGCAGAGCTCAATCCCCGCAAGCACAATAGGTGAGAACACACACACCAACCAGGAGCAGCCCGTAAGAGCTGTCTAACCCCAGGTACCTTTTTGCTAGATAACAAGGGCATCAGGGTGAAGGAAACTCTGCCCATTTTTGTTTCTGCCGGGAATCGAACCCGACCACAGGACTACGTTACACACAGAAACACAATAACGTGATCATCAAATGAATAAATCCACAAGAGCCGTGACGAGGGTTCGAACCTCCGTCCGAGAGCATCCCAGACGCTGCCTTAATCGACTGAGCTACGACATGGCTCGTCACGGCCCTCGTGGATTTGTTCATTTGATGCATCACACTATTGTGATTTCTGTGTGTATGAAGTAAGGACGAAGAGGGAGAACGGCCTATTGCATAGCTCGAGTGCAGGGGGGAGTTGTGTAAACCCTGGTTTGTGTCTCGGAGAGGCTGCGGATCCAAGTAAATTCAGTAGAATTTCTGGTTGCAATTCTTATCCACGTCGTAGCTCAGTCGATTAAGGCAGCGTCTGGGATGCTGTCGGACGTAGTCGAATCCTCGTCACGGCCCTTGTGAATTTGTTCACATGACTACGTGGCCAGCGTGCTGTCCACTCAGACTACCAGCGCCTACCAGCCTGTGCGTGTACTCGCCTATTTGTACTCACCTATTTGTGCTGAGGGGGTTGCGCTTTGGCTCTTTGGTCCCGCCTCTCAACCGTCAACCACAGGTGTACAGTTCTGAGCTACTGGGCTCTATCATATCTCACTGAAATATGTGTATGGAGTCAGCCTCTCACACATCCCTGCCTAATGCATTCCATTTGTCAACCACTCTGACACTAAGAAGTTTTTCTAATATCTCTGTGGCTCATTGGCACCTAATTTCCACCTGTGTCCCCTTGTGTGGTGTGTCCCTTTGTGTTAAATTGTCCTTATCTACCCTATCAATTCCTTTGAGAATCTTGCATATGGTGATCATGTGTGTGTGTGTGAATGTGTGTACTCACCTATTTGTATTTGTGGGGGTTGAACTCAGGCTCTTTGGTCCCACCTCTCAGCCGAGGCGGTTTTGTGTGTGTGTGTGTGTGTGCGTGCGTGCGTGCGTGGTGGTGGTGCGTGGGTGTGTGTGTGTGTGTGTGTGTGTGTTGTGTGTTGTGTGAGGGTGCGTTTTCTAACCAGTTGTACTTGCGGGGGTTCAGGTTTGCTCTTTGGTCCCCCTCTCGACTATCAATCAAGTGGCAGTGTGTGTGGTGTGTGGACTCACCTTATTTATTACTCCCAATTTGTGCCTGTAGGATCGAGCGTTGACTCTTGGATCCCGCCATTCTTGTCTTCGGTTGTTTAAAACCAATGACTACTGTCCTTTGTAATCATAATAGTTTTAAAGCTATGACTCGTGTTTGCTTCCCCAATGGGCTCCTTTAGTTCATTCCATTTCCCCACTACTCTCACGCTAAAAAGAAAACTTCCTAACTCTCTGTGACTCATCTGAGTTTCCAGCTTCCACCCATGTCTCCTTGTTGCGTTTCAATTCCGTGTGAACATTTCGCTATTTCCACTCTGTCAATCCCCTAAGTGTTTTATATGCTGCTATCATATCTCCCGCTCCCTCTTTTTCTAGTCTCAGTTGTTCCTTCAGTCGCTCTTCAAATCCCATCCCAGCAACTCCGGGACTAGCCACGTCGCAAATTTTTTTTAACCTTTTGCAGTTTCCTCATGTGTTACCCAACCACTTGGGCTGGACAGTAGAGCGACGGTCTCGTTTCATGCAGGTCGGCGTCAATCCCCGACCGTCCAAGGGTTAGCATCATTCCTCTCCTCCCCGTCCCATCCCGAATCCTTATCCTGACTCCTTCCAAGTGCTATATAGTCTAATGGTTTGGCGCTTTCCCCTGATAATTCCCTCCCTCCAACCAGACTAAGATGTGTGTTCCTAACGTGTTTTTTAAGGTGGGTCTCCCATGATGGGGCTACATACTCTAAAACGGTCTCACGTAGGTAGTTTAAAGCCCTAAATGCCTCTTACTTAGGTTTCTGATAAGTTCTAATTTCTCAGCTAGATACTCTGTCGTTATCCGATTTATATGTGCCTCAGAAGTTAATTAGTGTTACATCCATTCCCTGGTTCCTTTCTTGAATCGTCACAGGAGGTAGTTCCCCTTTATTGTGTACTGTCCTTTGGTCTCCTGTCACCTAGTCCCATTTACATAACTTTACACTTGGTCATGTGGAACGCCAGTAGACATTTCTCTGACCTCTCTGCAGCTTGTTCAAGTCTCTTGGAGTATCCTACAATTTCATCTGTCCAACTCTCTCATTAATTTCGCATCATTCGCAACATCGACATGTAGGACTCTATTCCTGTAGAATGTCATTAACGTATATGTGAAATAGAACTGGTCCCAGCACCGATCCTTGAGGAC
>WNGS01113158.1:14668615-14687688 GCA_020271785.1 Procambarus virginalis | reverse complement strand
TCTCTCTCTGTCTGTCTCTGTCTGTCTCTCTCCTCTGTCTCTCTCTCTGTCTGTCCTCTCTGTCCTGTCTCTCTGTCTCTCTTTCTGTCTCTCTCTCTGTCTCTCTCTCTCTCCTCTCCTCATCTCTCTCTCTCTTCCCTCTCTCTCTCTCTCTCTCTCTCCTCTCTCTCCTCTCTCTCTCTCTCTCTGTCGATATATACTTGTGTTAAGAAATGATGTGATCTCAACGGGAGATTTATTGTCCTTGTAGTGTCGGCCACCATGAAAGAGATCTGGTGGTGCTGCTGGTACACTGTGAAGGTTGTGCCTGACAGTTCCCGAGTGTGAACCATCCCGTCCTCATCTTTACACAGTACCTGTTATGTTGATCGTCAGTAGTCTCAATTCGTACGTACTTAGCTTTTAATTAGTAGTAAACTGACTAGTAAGGAACTTTTTTTATATAAAATATGAAGCTTATCACAAACTTATATATTCCTAGGCGTTGTATAGCACACATATGTACTATATTAGGTCTCAGATATTGTTTATTAAGCCTAGGAGGTTAGGTTAGTTAGTTTGTCAAAGCAACGCGTTAAAAATTTGTTTTTCGGTTTGTCTAACTCATTAGTTTTAATTTCGTTGTACGTCGGTATATATACTATAGTCCTCAACGGTACTATACTATTAAAACATGACGATGGGCCGGTTTAAAGGCATAGACTTCAGTAGTCTGTTTCGAGGAACTGTGGCTAGTGTCGTGAGAGTTCTTCATGAACCACCGTGAGAGTTCTTCATGAACCACCGTGAGAGTTCTTCATGAACCACCGTGAGAGTTCTTCATGAACCACCGTGAGAGTTCTTCATGAATCACCGTGAGAGTTCTTCATGAACCACCGTGAGAGTTCTTCATGAACCACCGTGAGAGTTCTTCATGAACCACCGTGAGAGTTCTTCATGAACAACCGTGAGAGTTCTTCATGAACAACCGTGAGAGTTCTTCATGAACCACCGTAAGAGTTCTTCATGAACAACCGTGAGAGTTCTTCATGAACCACCGTGAGAGTTCTTCATGAACAACCGTGAGAGTTCTTCATGAACCACCGTGAGAGTTCTTCATGAACTACCGTGAGAGTTCTTCATGAACCACCGTGAGAGTTCTTCATGAACCACAGTGAGAGTTCTTCATGAACAACCGTGAGAGTTCTTCATGAACCACCGTGAGAGTTCTTCATGAACCACCGTGAGAGTTCTTCATGAACAACCGTGAGAGTTCTTCATGAACCACCGTGAGAGTTCTTCATGAACCACCGTGAGAGTTCTTCATGAACCACCGTGAGAGTTCGTCATGAACAACCGTGAGAGTTCTTCATGAACCACCGTGAGAGTTCTTCATGAACCACCGTGAGAGTTCTTCATGAACCACCGTGAGAGTTCGTCATGAACAACCGTGAGAGTTCTTCATGAACCACCGTGAGAGTTCTTCATGCCGTAAATGGTAAGTTGCGTGCAGACAATGAGTCACAATAACGTGGCTGAGGAGATAATGACCAAACCACACACCAGACGATAACGAGCCGACGACGTTCGGTCCGTAATGGACCATGATTGAGTCGATTGTGATAATGGTCCAGGATGGACCGAAACGTGGTCGTCTCCTCATCTTCTGGTGTGTGGTATGGTAATGGTTAGTCGAGTCTTCGGCTCGGTGCTGGTCACATGTATCCTGTGTTAGACGCGTCTCTCCTCCGTCACGTGAGCCGCTGACAAGACATTCCTATAATAGGGGGATTAATAAGTGTCATGTGTAGTCACTCCATCAGTAGGAGCCGAGGTCAGGGGTCCCGCTTCCTCTTGCTGTAAGTTATAGCTCCGCTCCCGTGCCAGGTAAGTCCACTACGGGCTCACCGTAGCCCGTGCTACTTTGCAACTTTTGTTCAAAGTAACTGAATCTAAAACAACAACATTCCTCTTGCTGACCTTCACAATCATATACATTACCGTTATTAAAAATCGTTCACTCTTTCCAAAAAATTCTTTCAACAACCAGCTTACAAAAGGAGCTTGCAATGTGAAATGCAAGCGGTTGAGTGAAATAAAAATGTGCATTGAAGCTTTTCATTATATACATAAAAAAAATACAAAAGTCATACATTCATCATATATATACATCTAGATGTACTTTCCAATACAAATGAATAAATATAGAGACACGGGAGTGGAGCTGTTTACCAGAGCTTCCACATTCGGTGTTGCAAAACCTTTGCAACATGCTAAATTCGAGACTCGTCTCTCATGTTCCATAAAAGAGGAAACTTCCCAATCTCCAAAAAAGCCGCATGTCTGCAAGCTTAGAAACGCGTTCATAACCCAACGCTGCCTGCACTCTGCTGGTACTCTGAGGGGGGGGGGGAGAGAGAGAGAGAGAGAGAGAGAGAGAGAGAGACATACAGACTGAAAGCCAAACAACGGATATTTAAACATTAAATAAATAAATCGACAAGTGGTCTGGAAGCATTCAGATATGCAAATAAGAAATTGAATTAGTTTTACGTGCATGGAAAAGCATTTCGGAGGCCATGCTTAGGGGCCGGTGATGAGGGGGTTGGCCAGCGGCCGAGGGCAGGGGCAAGGGCCGAGGGCAGGGGCAGGGGCAGGGGGTCCAGAGACCTCACATCCCCAGGGAAGTTAGGGGGAAGAAAGCAGGGGAAAGGGGAGGGGGGGCAGGGTAGAAATTTTGCCAAATTGTTTTGCCACCACTGGTCACCAGGCCAGCCACCACCACTGGTCACCAGGCCAGCCACCACCACTGGTCACCAGGCCAGCCACCACCACTGGTCACCAGGCCAGCCACCACCACTGGTCACCAGGCCAGCCACCACCACTGGTCACCAGGCCAGCCACCACCACTGGTCACCAGGCCAGCCACCACCACTGGTCACCAGGCCAGCCACCACCACTGGTCACCAGGCCAGCCATCACCACTGGTCACCAGGCCAGCCACCCCCACTGGTCACCAGGCCAGCCACCACCACTGGTCACCAGGCAAGCCACCACCACTGGTCACCAGGCCAGCCACCACCACTGGTCACCAGGCCAGCCACCACTGGTCACCAGGCCAGCCACCACCACTGGTCACCAGGCCAGCCACCACCACTGGTCACCAGGCCCACCCACCACCACTGGTCACCAGGCCAGCCACCACCACTGGTCACCAGGCCAGCCACCACCACTGGTCACCAGGCCAGCCACCACCACTGGTCACCAGGCCAGCCACCACCACTGGTCACCAGGCCAGCCATCACCACTGGTCACCAGGCCAGCCACCCCCACTGGTCACCAGGCCAGCCACCACCACTGGTCACCAGGCCAGCCACCACCACTGGTCACCAGGCCAGACACCACCACTGGTCACCAGGCCAGACACCACCACTGGTTACCAGGCCAGCCACCACCACTGGTCACCAGGCCAGCCACCAGCACTGGTCACCAGGCCAGACACCACCACTGGTCACCAGTCCAGCCACCACCACTGGTCACCAGGCCAGACACCACCACTGGTCACCAGGCCAGCCACCACCACTGGTCACCAGGCCAGCCACCACCACTGGTCACCAGTCCAGCCACCACCACTGGTCACCAGGCCAGCCACCACCACTGGTCACCAGGCAAGCCACCACCACTGGTCACCAGGCCAGCCACCACCACTGGTCACCAGGCCAGCCACCACCACTGGTCACCAGACCAGCCACCACCACTGGTCACCAGACCAGCCACCACCACTGGTCACCAGGCCAGACACCACCACTGGTCACCAGGCCAGCCACCACCACTGGTCACCAGGCCAGCCACCACCACTGGTCACCAGGCCAGCCACCACCACTGGTCACCAGGCCAGCCACCACCACTGGTCACCAGGCCAGCCATCACCACTGGTCACCAGGCCAGCCACCACCACTGGTCACCAGGCCAGCCACCACCACTGGTCACCAGGCCAGACCCACCACTGGTCACCGGCCAGCCACCACCACTGGTCACCGGGCCAGCCACCACCACTGGTCACCAGGCCAGCCACCACCACTGGTCACCAGGCCAGCCACCACCACTGGTCACCAGGCCAGCCACCACCACTGGTCACCAGGCCAGCCACCACCACTGGTCACCAGGCCAGCCACCACCACTGGTCACCAGGCCAGCCACCACCACTGGTCACCAGGCCAGACACCACCACTGGTCACCAGGCCAGACACCACCATGCACTGGTCACCAGGCCAGACACCACCATGCACTGGTCACCAGGCCAGCCACCACCACTGGTCACCAGGCCAGCCACCACCACTGGTCACCAGGCCAGCCACCACAACTGGTCACCAGGCCAACCACCAGCACTGGTCACCAGGCCAGCCACCAGCACCACTGGTCACCAGGCCAGCCACCACCACTGGTCACCAAGAAGGCCCAACAAGCTTGTAAGTATAATTAATTGTCCAGGCCAGCCACCACCACTGGTCACCAGGCCAGCCACCACTGGTCACCAGGCCAGCCACCACCTGGTCACCAGGCCAGCCACCACTGGTCACCAGGCCAGCCACCACCACTGGTCACCAGGCCAGCCACCACAACTGGTCACCAGGCCAGCCACCACTGGTCACCAGGCCAGCCACCACCACTGGTCACCAGGCCAGCCACCACATTGGTCACCAGGCCAGCACCACCACTGTCACCAGGCCAGCCCACAAAACTGGTCACCAGACCAGCCACCAGCACTGGTCACCAGGCCAGCCACCACCACTGGTCACCAAGAAGGCCCAAGAAGCTGTTTCATATTTTTTAATATATTTAAGCAGACAGGTTTTAAGTATAATTAATTGTCCAGGCCAGCCACCACCACTGGTCACCAGGCCAGCCACCACTGGTCACCAGGCCAGCCACCACTGGTCACCAGGCCAGCCACCACCACTGGTCCCCAGGCCAGCCACCAGCACGGTCACCAGGCCAGCCACCAAACTGGTCACCAGGCCATTGCATGGTCTAGTTGGTCCCCTTCTAGATTGTGCAGCTGACTTTAGGTTTCCTTACTAATGAAAGGATACAATTCGCCATGGCACGTTGAAAGGATCACAAAGTTCTTAGTTAACTTCCTCGTGAGGAGAGATGAAAAAAAAACTTAATACTGTAGAAAGACGAAGCATTAGGGGGTGACTTCGTTGAAGGATATCAATAGAACAAATGGTATAACAAAGGCGGATAACACCCCACACACACTTCTGTCTGGATATCAACAGATGCTTTACACATAAGAACGCACTTACCGTCCACAAGGACATAAGAAAACTGTCAATTCGCACTGCACCAACCGTCCCACTCCACATACGAATGGGAGACAGTCACCTGTCACGTCCTCTTATGTAACATATGTACTGTTATGCTAACTTTCCCTCGGTCTACGAAGATGTTGAGAGTTATAACGAAATGTTATTTACGTTTGGCCTAATAACACTTTAAAATTAACTTGTGTAGAGTTCATTATAAAATTTCCTTGTCAAGGAAGACTGTAATAAATGTCGAGAAGATTGATGCTCGAATCATTGATATAACTCTTACTCTCATATTCATTACTAAATGCTGAAGAAGCTTGGTGATAAAACTGACCAAGGAAGCCAGAGTCAGGAGAACAAGCGGGGTTAAGGCTCCAGCGCCTCGGAATTGCGATTCACAGAGGAAAACAGTTGCTGCTCTCTCGCCACATGCAACCTTCCTGTGAAGAGGTGGAAGCTGTGTCTAAAATATAATTATTATTCAAGGATTTTTTTCCGTCACATGAAATCTCCCACCTTCTTCCAAAGGCTTCTCCCACCTAACCTCTTCCCACCCACCATTTTTATCACTCTCCTCCCACGTTAACCCATCCCCGACTCCCACTCCCAAGTACCACTTACCTACCATCCCTTTCCTTATACCTCTTTCTTTCCTTTCTATGCTGTGATTTTTCCATATTACTCCATACACTTCTTCCATTCCTTACCATATCTTTTCCACCTATCCTTTGTTTTTTTCCTATTCTACCTACCTACCCTCTCGCTTCTCTTTCTTCTGCACAGTCGATCCATTTCCCTCTTCCAACCTCTTTTTTCCCAACCCTTCACAGTTCTAACTCTTAGATCTCTCTCTCTCTCTCTCTTCTCTCTCTCTCTCTCTCTCCCTCTCTCTCTCTCTCTCTCTCTCCTCTCTCTCTCTCTCTCTCTCTCTCTCTCCTAGCGTTCCATGGACACTCCACCTCCCTCTCCCATCCCTCTTCCCCGATCCCTCCCATATAACTCTCACCCTCCCTCTCCCATCTCTCCCCTATCCCTCCCATGGGCACCCCACTCCCCTCCTCTCATCTCTTGGTAGTGCTCACTGGATATAGATTTTTACGAGCCATAAATAGGACAGGAGAAGAGATCTTTATAACATAATAAAGAGAGCGTCCTAAACGAGCCTTGGATAACGCCAATACTTTACGAGAGCAACTGACAGCTTCTGCGTCGTCAGCTTAAACGAGAGCGTCGACAGCTTCTGTATCGTCAGCATAAAAGGAAGCATTGACAGCTTCTGCGTCGTCAGTTGTAATAAGCTTCTGTGGACAAATTGAGATTAAGGATTAAGTTTGTGTGGTTATGGTACAGAGTGTGAGGGTTTATGTTAATTAAAGACCTGATGTTTTGTGTTATGGCGTGTGTGTGTGTGTGTGTGTGTGTGTGGTGTGTGTGTGTGTGTGTGTGTGTGTGTGTGTGGTGTGTGTGTGGGTGTGTGTGTGTGTACTCACCTATATGTACTCACCTATATGTGTCTGCAGGATCGAGCATTGACTCTTGGATCCCGCCTTTCGAGCATCAGTTGTTTACAGCAATGACTCCTGTCCCATTTCCCTATCATACCTGGTTTTAAAACTATGAATAGTATTTGCTTCCACAACCTGTTCCTTAAGTGCATTCCATTTTCCCACTACTCTCACGCTAAAAGAAAACTTCCTAACATCTCTGTGACTCATCTGAGTTTCCAACTTCCATCCATGTCCCCTCGTTCTGTTACTATTCCGTGTGAACATTTCGTCTATGTCCACTCTGTCAATCCCTCTGAGTATTTTATACGTTCCTATCATGTCCCCCTCTCCCTTCTTCTTTCTAGTGTCGTAAGGCACAGTTCCCCAGGCGCTCCTCATACCCCATCCCTCGTAGCTCTGGGACGAGTCTCGTTGCAAACCTCTGAACCTTTTCCAGTTTCATTATATGCTTCTTCAGATGGGGACTCCATGATGAGGCGGCATACTCTAAGACTGGCCTCACGTAGGCAGTGTAAAGAGCCCTAAATGCCTCCTTACTTAGGTTTCTGAATGATGTTCTAACTTTTGCCAGTGTAGAGTACGCTGCTGTCGTTATCCTATTTATATGTGCCTCAGGAGATAGATTAGGTGTTACGTCCACACCCAGGTCTCTTTCGCGCGTCGTCACAGGTAGGCTGTTCCCCTTCATTGTGTACTGTCCCTTTGGTCTCCTATCTCCTAGTCCCATTTCCATAACTTTACATTTGCTCGTGTTGAATTCCAGTAGCCATTTCTCTGACCATCTCTGCAACCTGTTCAGGTCCTCTTGGAGGATCCTGCAATCCTCATCTGTCACAACTCTTCTCATCAACTTTGCGTCATCCGCAAACATCGACATGTAGGACTCTACACCCGTAAACATGTCGTTAACATATACAAGAAATAGAATTGGTCCCAGCACCGATCCTTGTGGTACTCCACTTGTTACTGTTCGCCAGTCCGACTTCTCGCCCCTTACCGTAACTCTTTGGCTCCTTCCTGTTAGGTAGTTCCTTATCCATGCTAGGACCTTTCCCCCTACCCCCGCCTGCCTCTCGAGTTTGAATAGCAGTCTCATGTGCGGTACTGTATCAAAGGCTTTTTGGCAGTCCAGAAATATGCAGTCTGCCCACCATCTCTGTCCTGTCTTATCCTCGTTATTTTATCATAGAATTCCAGAAGGTTTGTTAGGCACGATTTCCCTGTCCAGAACCCATGTTGATGCTTGTTCACAAACCTAATGTTCTCCAGGTGTGCAACCAGTCGTAGCCTAATTATTCTTTCCAGTATTTTACAGGGGATGCTTGTCAGTGATACAGGTCTATAGTTAAGTGCCTCCTCCCTATCGCCTTTCTTGAAGATCGGCACGACATTTGCCTTCTTCCAGCAACTGGGCAATTCTCCCGACATAAGTGACTCATTAAAGATCATTGCCAGAGGCACGCTGAGGGCCTGCGCTGCTTCTTTTAGTATCCACAGTGATACTTTGTCTGGTCCTACTGCTTTAGATGCATCTAGAGTTGTCAACTGTTTCATTACCTCCTCTGCTGTCACCTCTATATCTGATAGTCTTTCATCTAGGGTAACCCCTTCCAACAATGGGAGCTGCTCGGGCTCTTATATGACTGTGTAGTAGCTTAGGTTGTTTTTTCGCTTTGATTAGGTTATCGTTCTCATAGTCCCTTTCCGATGTCCGTCTGATGTTAATGTAATCGTTCCTAGCTCTGTTGCATCTGATCCTGTTGTCCTCTGTCCTTTGTCTTCTGTACTTCCTCCACTCCCGCCTGCTGGCCATTTTTGCTTCCTGACATTGTCTATTAAACCATGGGTTTGTGTGTGTGCGTGTGTGTGTGTGTGTGTGTGTGTGTATTCACTTAGTTGTATTCACTTAGTTGTATTTTACGGGGGTTGAGCTTTGCTCTTTCGGCCCGCCTCTCAACTATCAATCAACTGTTTACTAACTACACTAACTTTTTTTTTTTTCACACCACACACACACACACCCAGGAAGCAGCCCGTGACAGCTGACTAACTCCCAGGTACCTATTTACTGCTAGGTAACAGGGGCATACAGGGTGAAAGAAACTTTGCCCATTTGTTTCTGCCGGGTGCGGGAATCGAACCCGCGCCACAGAATTACGAATCCTGCACGCTATCCACCAGGCTACCTGGCTACCTGTGTGTGTGTGTGTGTGTGTATTCACCTAGTTGTGCTTGCGGGGGTTGAGCTCTGCTCTTTCGGGCCGCCTCTTAACTGTAAATCAATTGTTACTAACTACTCCCCCCCCCCACCCACACACACCAGGAAGCAGCCCGTGACAGCTGATTAACTCCCAGGTACCTATATACTGCTAGGTAACAGGGTCATCAGGGTGAAAGAAACTCTGCCCATTGTTTCTCGCCGGCACCAGGAATCGAAACCGGGACCACAGGATCACGCGTACAGCATGCTGTCCACTCAGCCACCGGCCCCCCTGTACGTATATATATGCGTTTGTGTCCGTGTGTGTACTCACCTAGTTGTACTCACCTAGTTATGTTTGTGGGGGTTGAGCTCTGACTCCTTTTGTCCCGCCTCTCAACTGTCAATCAACTGGTGTACAGATTCCTGAGCCAACTGGGCTCTATCAAATACATTTGAAACTGTGTATGGAGTCAGCCTCCACCACATCACTGCCTAAAGCATTCCGTTTGTTAACTACTCTGACATTGAAAAAATCTTTCTAATGTCTCAGAGGCTCATTTGGGTACTACGTTTCCACCTGTGTCCCCTTGTTCGTGTCCCACCCGTGCTAGAGAGTTTGTCTTTGTCCACCCTGTCAATTCCCTGTCAAGAATTTTGTAGTTGGTTATTTTAGCTTTCCTCGTAGCTCATACCTCTTAGTTCCGGAACGAGTCTGGTGGCATACCGCTGAATCTTCTCTAACTTTGTCCAGTGTTTAACTCGGTATGGGCTCCAGGCTGGAGCTGCGTATTCCAGGATTGGTCTGACATAAGTGGTATACAGGGTCCTGAGCGATTCCTTACACAAAATTCTAAAGGCAGTTCTTATGTTGGCCAACCTAGCATATGCCGCTGATGATGTCCTTTTGATGTGGGCCTCTGGGGACAGGTTCGGTGTGATATCACCTCCCAGATCCTTTTCTCTATTTGACTCTAGCAGGATTTCACCTCCCAGATGGTACCTTGTGTTCAGCCTTTTGCTCCCTTCTCCTAATTTCATTACTTTACACGTTCCTGAGTTGAACTTTAGTAACCATTTTCTAGATCATTCCTCCAGTTTGTCCAGGTCATCCTGTAGTCTCTGTATCTTCATCTGTCTTGATTCCCCTTATTATTTTTGCATCATCAGCAAACATTGAGAGGAATGAGTCTATACCCTCTGAAAGATCTTTTACATATATTAGAAACAGGGTGAGTTCAAGTACAGAGCCCTGTGGGACTCCGCTGGTGACATCTAGCCACACTGATGTCTCCTCCCTCACAGTTACTGTTTCCTGTTACTTAGATGCTTCCTTATCCACTGGAGCACCTTACCTTTCTCTCCTGCCTGTTGCTCCTATTAAAGGCTTTTGTAACAGCCTTTAATAGGATACTGTGTCAAAGGATTTCTGACAGTCCAAAGAAATGCAATCTGCCCGCTCTTCACTTTCTTCCTTAATTTTTGTTGCTTGGTCATAGAATTCGATTAAACCTGTGAGGCACGATTTACCATCTCTGAACCCATGTTGGTGGTATGTCACAAAGCTATTTCCCTCCAGATGCTCTACGAGCCTTTTCCTCACGATCTTCTCCATCACCTTGCATGGTACACAAGTTAGGGAAACTAGCCTGTAGTTCAGTGTCTCTTGAATGTCACCCTTTTTGCATATTATTATTACTAAATTAGCTGTTTTCCAGCTTTCTGGTAGGTCTCCTGTTTCCAGTGACCTGTTATACACCATAGAGAGTGGCACAATTAGTGCTTCTGCATCTTCTTTTAGTATCCACGGTGAGATTCTGTCAGGCCCAACAGCCTTTGTCACATTCAGCTCCAACAGATTCCCTTTGACCTCATCACTGGTGAGGTCAAATTCCTCCAAGGTTGCTTGGCTTGCCTCCTCCTCCTTTAGTGTAGGGGCTTCTCCTTGTTCTATTGTGAAGACCTCCTGGAATCTCTTGTTGAGTTCTTCACACACCTTGTCATTATCTGTGTATCTATTCCCCCCTTTTCTCAGTTTCATCACTTGTTCCTTCACCTCTGTTTTTCTCCTGATGTGGCTGTGGAGCAGTTTTGGTTGGTTCTTAGCTTTACTCACGATGTCATTTTCATACTGTCTCTCTGCTTGTCTCCTCACTTTGAGGTACTCATTTCTTGCCCTCTGGCATCTCTCACTTCTCTCTAGTGTTATCATATTTTTGTAGTTTCTCCATGTTCTTTTACTCAATTGCTTCGCTACCTTACATTCCTGGTTGAACCATGGATTCTTCTGTTGCTTTTAATTTTTCTCCTTTTGGACCGGGATAAACCTGTTTTCAGCTTCCTGGCACTTCTGGGTGACATAGTCCATCATATCCTGTACAGTTCGTCTCTCTGAGTTCTGTTTCCCATGGTATTCCCATTAGGATGTTCCTCATCTCGTCATATTTTCCTCTTCGGTAATTTAGTCTTTTCCCTTCCGGTCCCATCCTTGGATAGGTTATCCCTACCTCCACCAGATACTCAAATGTCAATACACTGTGGTCACTCATTCCCATGGGGGCCTCAAATTTGACTTCCCTTATTTCTGACTCATTAAAAGTGAATATGAGGTCGAGTCTAACCTCTCATTCTTGTGGGTCCCATGACATTCTAGCTCAGAAAGTTCCTTGTTGCCACTTCGATGAGTTTAGCTCTCCATTTATCTGCACCTCCGTGTGGATTCCTATTCTCCCAGACGTATCTTTCCATGGTTGAAATCGCGCTTGATTAAGATTCTGGAGCCACTCCTGAAGGCAACTGAAGCTGCTCTATCTATTATATTATTGGCTGCCTTGTTGTTCCTGACTAGCCCCGACCAGGAGTCTCAATGAGTAGAAGCCCCGTCTTGGAGTCTCCATGTGCAGAAGCCCCGTCTAGAAGTCTCCATGTGCAGAAGCCCCGTCTAGAAGTCTCCATGTGCAGAAGCCCCGTCTAGAAGTCTCCATGTGTAGAAGCTCCGTCTAGGAGTCTCCATGTGTAAAGACCCGTCTAGGAGTCTCCATGTGTAGAAGCCCCGTCTAGGAGTCTCCATGCGTAAAGACCAGTCTAGGAGTCTCCATGTGTAGAAGCCATATTTAAGCACATACACAGGGGCAGTAAACACAGAAATTGGAATTACTCAATAAAAATTTAATTTATTCATTAGTTATGAGACATTGAGTCCCTGTAGCGGTGAACAATACAGATTCATGTAAAATGAAAAATATATTTTGCGTCTCCTTTCACTTACAAATAGTTTTATTGTTCCTTTATAGACGCAAATAAAGCTTTGGAGGCTCGTGTAGACATACAAGATTGCTTTGGCGTCTTAGGTAGACGTAATAATAGCCTTAGCGTCTTAAGTTGATATAGAATAGTCTTAGAGACGCTACAGACGGAAAAATAGCCTAAATATTCCTGTAGACGTGAATGTTGGTGAAACTTGCATGTAGAAAGTTGTTATTGACGTAAAATTAGTCCCTTTGGAAGTGAATATATCCAGGATGTCTCTGAGAGAAAGAATATATATATATATACAGAACGCCCCCGTTTGAAGTGAATATACCCTTAGGGTCATTATTGACGTGAATATAACCGTAACATCCCTCATGATATCAATATATCTGGAACGTCCCTGTAGCCGTGACTGTATCCGGAACACCCTGTAGTCGAGAATATATTCGTAACTACCCTGTACAAGTGATTTAATGAACTTGGTCAAGAGCTGCTGTTGACATTCTGGCGGACTCGACGGTGTCCAACTTTTTTTGTTTTGTTTTAATTAACATATTTAGCTGTTACATCTGCACAATGCAGATGTTTACATCTGCATTTGTGCAGCTGCTCTAGACTATATGAAGGGGAGTATACAGTTTGTTAAAAAGCTGGCGTCCTGATGCTAAGGTCCCATCACACACGAGTGTTAGTCAGGTGTCCATTTTTTTTATTAATACATGAGGTACATCTGCATTAGTGCAGCTACCCTAGACTATATGAAGTGGAGTACAGTGTGTCAAAAAAGCTAACTACGTGATGCTAAAAAGTCCCCATCACAAAGGATGGTTAGTTATACAGAGGCATGTGATAGGCAGTCTGCACTGGCAGACTCCGAAAGCATTTTGAGGATATCATCAACACAAGAGTGAATAAGGCAGCAGTGGTAATAAAAGTCCCCATCTCGCAGGATGGTTAGTCATACAGGGCCATATGTTTAGTAGCCGGCACTGGCCAATTTTGGATACACTGTGAGGATATCTTCAAGAATACGAGAGTGAATAAAGTAATTGCAAAGCTCCAGGTACCTCATGCCAACTGGTCTGAAAGGTCTAATAACTGGGCATTCGGTGATGTAGTGTGGGAGATCATGCCACAGTTCCTGCTCACAGAGTTTGCAACTGGAGTGCTCAGGATTGGGAGATCCGTCACCTGCAGCCACCTGCCACAGGTAACGGTAACCCACCTGATCCTTGCAACCACTGTGTCGCACAGTCTAGTGGACGTTTTGTGTTGCCCATAGATATAGGTTTCATATCTGAAAAAATTATATACTAGCTTTTTATACTAGTATTTTCAGGTCGTCGGGTCAGTAATTTCGTTCCTATCAGATCTGAGTGTTTGGACCAATACAGTTATGGGGTGTCCAACGAACAAATATAACAAACTCTACAGGACTGTGGTGCCATATTTCAATAATAAACAATTCTAAAGTGATAAATTTTGTTAAGTTCTCTGCAGGTCTAAACTGTATGGAATCGCTGGTAAAATCATACATGGGAATACATTAACTGGCTGTAAGAGAGAGCTTACAGAGTCAGTTAAGTCATATAAACCAGCAAAATGGGTGTCGTCGGCTGATAGCCTGAAACACTGACAAATGGCAAGATTTGGACAATTGAACTTCTCGTAAGAGTTGTGGATCTTAAGAANTTGTATAGTTTGTGGCCTCCTTCAGGGCATATAAATTCTGTTTGCAATGTTGAGCATCCACTATTCATGCTCCAGTAAGCTTCATGGTTGGTAGTGTAAACTGCTGCCCCAGCAGAACCTCTTTCTTGATCAACTGATCCGTCTGTGAAGTTGTGAGTCGTTGTAGGTCTTGAGATGGTTTCCATTTGTCGTTCTATTACTTCTTTGAGCCTCTGCGAGTCACATGCTGATTTTTAATTGGTAATCCTTCAATGAGATTCTTATGATTCGATTCTTCCCATGGAGGAGGCTGCCGAAAGTGTTGATATGGTCTATCTTCTCCTTTGTTTTAATGGTCCATTTCAAGTCCACTTTCTCAAGAATCTTCACTAGATTATTCGTCCATGCACTTGTTCTATATTGAAGGTTCCTCTGAAGCATAGAAAGAGTACTGGGCGTATTGTATTTATACAATAATTGAGGTCAGGAACACAATACAAATAAGAGAGGAGTACATCGGAGTACAGGAATACATACAGGAGTACAAATGGGGGGTAAATGGGGGCGGATTGGGGATGTAAATAGGGACGAAGCAAATACAAAAATTAATTATTGATTAACAAAGATTACCAAAGATCATAATTAATAGGTGTAGTGGGCGTGGCATGTTGAGCAGTGTCTTCTATGTTGGCATCTTCACGTTCTGGTCTTGTTCTTACTCTCGTGGTGCCTAGAGTGAATAGTTCCGTTATTTGGGTATTTACGGTGGATAGTTCGGCCTTTATATGAATTGAGTTTTGTCTATTATTTAAGCATTTTTATTCAATATTTATCGTGTTAGGGTGATGTCATGAGCATGTGTAGGTGAGTTTTGGGGGTGAGTTGTGGGGATGAGTAGTGGGGGGTGAGTAGTGAGGGAGAGTAGTTGGGGGGTGAGTAGTTGGGGGGGGGTGAGAAGGGAGGGGAGGGAGTTGTGAGGTGAGTAGCTGAGGGGGGGGGAGTTGGGAGGGGAGGGATCAGCACGGCCCGAAACTTTTTAATTTGTTCTTATTTTCAGATTTGTGGGGTTGTGTGTGTGAAGTACTGTACAAATAACTGCGGCTTGGGATCAGCTGCAGCTTGACCGAGCACAGCTTAAGATCGGGTTGCAACACAGCGTCTCAACATGCCACCAAGACGTGCCACGAACACGTGCCACGAACACGTGAGTCATCGTCCACAGAAGAACAGGAAGTGACGCCATACTATAGAAAGTGAACAACAAGGTGGTGTTGAATACGATCATGATGGGTGCAATTGAACATTTTATTCTCCCTTGGTTCCCCGAAATATGAACATTTTCTACGGTCTCTGGTCCCCCCCCCCCCATCGTTGAACATTTCTCACACGTGTGGCTGGAGGGTCGTGTTGAACCACCAGTCGTGCTGTTGGAGGGACGCGGTCACATTATATATCATCATCAACACTATTCAAGATCAACAGAATGTTATCTTTTTTGCGGATCGCGTTAGAGCCTGGAGGGGGGGGGGGGGAGCGGGGGAGGGGGTGAAGGTGACGCGGACGCACAATGTGACGCAGGAAGATGACAAACAACGTGTGATTTAGCGTGATAGTGAACAGTAAAACGAACGGCCTTCATTATCCTGTACAGATTAGAGACAAAAAAGTGCTATATGTTGCTAAGCCGAGCTTCAGTGCGGTTAATCAGGGACGAGTTTGCAACAAGATTCACCATCCTGTGGGTGTTGGTAGTGAGTTTGGCTCCTGTAATGGAGGAATGGATTGATGGATTGAGCCGGCGATGAAGCAGGCGTTGCTGGAGTAGGCCTAGGACCAGGACCCGGCCTAATGAATAACGTGAATAACATGGCGCCTCTCATCTTTACGCCCAAACACTCGAGGGATTTCATTACCTGGACAAAAAAAGGCCCATTGGAATTCTATCCAGGACAGCTGTTCAAATTACTGATGCAATGGCGTCGGCTGTAGTTGCATTACCCTCAGATGAGACTCATTCGTCAAATACGTAATGTGAGGCACAAACTGTAACTTTTCCCGTTGTGTTGAGCCAATGTTGCCCAGCACGGGGCCAGCCAGCCAGCGAGTGTGTGTTGACGGCTGACAACCTCTGTCATGCTCACTCATTTTTGCCTCCGAGAATAACTGCGGAGAATATCATTAACGTAACAAATCGTCGCTGCATTGTATTTTTGAGAGCGAGTATGCAGAGTGAGGAAGTTATTAAGACCAGAACCGATTCCAGGATAATATTAATGTGTTATTCGACATAAGGCCGGGATGAAACTGCACCGCTTTGAGGCACTCCCAATTATCATTCAGTTCTCTAGTGACTTCAGTCTGTATGTAAGAGATAACTACATGAAAGGGTATTGAAGAAGAAGAATGTGACATTGGACTTAATACGTCCACTATGGTACAGTCTGCCCAGACGCTCTCATTATATAGGCAAGATGACCAAACCTCTTGCCAAAGAATGTGCACTATAAAACAACAAGGATATATAACAATGATTACATCATTTCCGCAACCAAGCAGCCCATCATTAGAGATATCCTGACCCCTCAGTTCACAAGTAGTCGAGAGAGATACCAACACTCTCACATCATCATCAAGAGACAGCTTACACCTACGCACGTTGTTCCATCTAAGGGGCATGATACGTTTCGCTGAGGTACAACTTAGCACCCACAGAGGCAAATATAAATTAAATACCAGAGAACACAGATATATATAAATATATTCCACACACACACACCACACACACACACACACACACACACACACACACACTCACTCACTCACTCACGTCACTCACTCCACACACACCACACACACACACACAACACCACACACACACACACACACATACACACACACACACACACACACACACACACACAACACACACACACACACACAAATTAAGACAAAAATTAGGCAAGAAAGAGAAGGATGGGCGGACTGCATTTTTTTGCACTGTCGGAAAGCCTTTGACACAGTACCCATAAAAGGTTGATGCATAAGCTGGAGAAACAGGCAGGAGTAACAGGTATGGGCGCTCCAGTGGATAAGGGAGTACCTAAGCAATAGGAAGCAGAGAGTTACAGTCGGGGTGACGACCTCAGACTGGGGTGAAGTACACCAGTGGAGTCCCGCATGGCTCTGTACTTGACCTATCCTGTTTCTGAATAAAGTAAATGATCTCGCCAGCTGTGGTATATACTCGTTCCTCTCATATGTTTTCTGACGACGCCAAATTATGAGAAGGATTAAGACAGAGGAGGCAGCTTGAGACTTCAAAGAAGACCTGGACAAGCTGCAAGGGAATTGGTCGAACAAATGGACTGTTAGAGTTTAACCAAGTCAATGTAATGTAATGAAAGATAGGGATAGGAAGCGGAGACCAATACAAGGTACATTGGGAAATGAAATACTTCAAGATTCAAGAGAGGAAGACCGTGGGGGTTTGATATCACGTCCAAGACCTGTCCCCTGAAGCTCATATCAAGAGGATAACATGCAGCAGCATATGCCAGGTTGGCTTAACATAAGTAACGGCCTTTGAAACTTGGGTAAGCAATCTTTCAGAACATATATACCACATATTCAGACCAATCATGGAGTATGCGCTCCAGCATGGAGTCCCTCTGTCAAGCATAAGACTAAAACTGGAAAGGTTCAAAGTTTGCCACCAGACTAGTACCCGAGCTGAGAGGTGTGAGCTACGAGGAGCGACTGCAGGATTAAACCTCACTTCGTTGGAAGACAGAAGAGTTAGGGGGGACATGATCACCACATTCAAGATTCTCAGGGGAATCGACAGGGTTGATAAAGAGACGGCTGTTTAACACAAGGGGCACACGCACTAGGGGACACAGGTGGAAACTGAGTGCCCAAATGAGCCGCAAGAGATATTAGAAAAGAACTTTTTTAGTGTCAGAGTGTTGGTTGACAAATGGAATGCATTCGGAAGCGAGTGGTGGAGGCTGACTCCATACACAGTTTCAAGTGTAGATATGATAGAGCCCAATAGGCTCAGGAAACTGTACACCTGTTGATTGACGGTTGAGAGGCGGGACCAAAGAGCCAGAGCTCAACCCCCGCAAGCACAACTAGGTGAGTACAACTAGGTGAGTACACACACACACACACACACACAACACACACACACACCCACACACACACACACACACACACACACACACACACACACACACACACACACACCACACCGTATTAATAAACGTATATAGTCACGTATATAGTTATATAAACGTATATAGTTATATAGTCACACGTATATAAAGTGAATATAAGAAAATTCACTTTCGCAAACAGAGTGGTAGGACGGTTGGAACAAGTTAGGGGAGAAGTGGTGAGGGCAAGACCGTCAGGTAGTTTCAAAGCGTTATATGACAAAGAGTACTGGGAAGGACGGGACACCACGAGCGTAGCTCTCATCCTGTAACTACACTTAGGTAATTACACTTAGGTAATTACACACACACATACATACATACATACACACAACACACACACCACACACACCACACACACACCACACACACACACACACACACACACACACACACACACACAATGGGGCGAGAAGTCGGACTGGCGAACAGTAACAAGTGGAGTACCACAAGGATCGGTACTGGGACCAATTCTATTTCTTGTATATGTTAACGATATGTTTACGGGTGTAGAGTCCTACATGTCGATGTTTGCGGATGACGCAAAGTTGATGAGAAGAGTTGTGACAGATGAGGATTGCAGGATCCTCCAAGAAGACCTGAACAGGTTGCAGAGATGGTTAGAGAAATGGCTACTGGAATTCAACACGAGCAAATGTAAAGTTCTGGAAATGGAACTAGGAGATAGGAGACCAAAGGGTCAGTACACAATGAAGGGGAACAGCCTACCTGTGACGACGCGCGAAAGAGACCTGGGTGTGGACGTAACACCTAATCTATCTCCTGAGGCACATATAAATAGGATACGAAAGCAGCGTACTCTACACTGGCAAAAGTTAGAACATCATTCAGAAACCTAAGCAAGGAGGCATTTAGGGCGCTTACACTGCCTACGTGAGGCCAGTCTTAGAGTATGGCCCTCATCATG
>WNGS01113158.1:14631602-14659533 GCA_020271785.1 Procambarus virginalis | reverse complement strand
GTCAGACAGTCGAGAAGACCAGGTGATGTTGTCTTGCATTCTCAATGATCAGTGAGAGTGAGAGGTGAGGTGTGAGCAGACAGTTGTCTCATTGGTGATTGGATGTGAGTGATATGATTTGTGGTTATTGGTCAATACGCTCTCTCTGAAGCGCTCTTGTCTCTGTCCGTCTCTCTCTGTCTGTCTCTGTCTGTCTCCTTCTCTCTCGAGTCCCCATCTGAAGAAGCAAATAATGAAACTGGAAAGGTTCAGAGGTTTGCAACGAGACTCGTCCCTGAGCTACGAGGGATGGGGTATGAGGAGCGCCTGAGGGAACTTGTGCCTTACGACACTAGAAAGAAGAAGGGAGAGAGGGGACATGATAGGAACGTATAAAATACTCAGAGGGATTGACAGAGTGGACATAGACGAAATGTTCACACGGAATAGTAACAGAACGAGGGGACATGGATGGAAGTTGGAAACTCAGATGAGTCACAGAGATGTTAGGAAGTTTTCTTTAGTGTGAGAGTAGTGGGAAAATGGAATGCACTTAAGGAACAGGTTGTGGAAGCAAATACTATTCATAATTTTAAAACCAGGTATGATAGGGAAATGGGACAGGAGTCATTGCTGTAAACAACTGATGCTCGAAAGGCGGGATCCAAAGTCATGCTCGATCCTGCAGACACATATAGGTAGTACATATAGGTGAGTACACACACGCACACACGTATGAGTGTTCATCCGCGCCAGAGATGATCATCTCCGTGCTCTACACTGTCACACGGTCTCTCTCTCCCTACCAACACCAATTAAATAATTGTAAACAAAAACAGGTCCCCGCGAGAGAGAGAGAGAGAGACATCCTTCCCAGCCCGTCACACACATTACTGCTCACAAGCCTAACTCTATTTACAAAGTTTTTCCCCGCGCCTAATGACGCCACTGAGAACAACATCTGCTGAGGACGGTCTTGTTGAGCACTGTTGGGGTCTTGAGCACTGTTGGGGTCTTAGCACTGTTGGGGAGGGTCTTGGGCACTGTTGGGGAGGGTCTTGGGCACTGTTGGGGTCTTGAGCACTGTTGGGGTCTTGAGCACTGTTGGGGTCTTGGGCACTGTTGGGAATGGTCTTGAGCACTGTTGGGGAGGGTCTTGAGCACTGTTGGGGTCTTGAGTACAGTTGGGAAGGGTCTTGAGCACTGTTGGGGTCTTGAGCACTATTGGGAGGGTGTTGAGCACTGTTGGAGAGGGTCTTGAGCACTGTTGGGGTCTTGAGCACTGTTGGGATCTTGAGCACTGTTGGGGAGGGTCTTGGATGAGAATATCCTGAGGATGGCTTGGAGACATCCTTAGCTTGAACAAGCATAGCCCGAGAGATAGGTTGGGACGTCCGCAACTTGAACGACCCTAGCCTAAGAGTGAAGACACAGACACAGGCAGGATTCGGACCGGCACACTTTGCGTCACTTCATTATATTAATCAGCTATCATGTAAGAATGACTATAATGAACGCGTTGTGGGCTCTGCAAGCAGTGGCAGGTGTTCATTGTTGTATGCAGCATAAGAGGGTGCCTGTTACGTATAAAGAAAGCTCATTGAATCACTGTTAGTGGTGATAGAGGGACAGAGTGTGTGTGCGTGTGTGGCAGAGAGAGAGAGAGAGAGAGAGAGAGAGTCACAGTGACTGAAAAATGAGAAAAGCGCATCAGGATTAGTTCCACTCTCGAGCAATGTAACTGAATTTATGGAAGCGCTGAAAACGTTGAAAACAAAGCCCAGCCATTCACTATACCATGACAGGTGTTGTAAATAAAGCCCAGCCATTCACTATACCATGACAGGTGTTGTAAACAAAGCCCAGCCATTCACTATACCATGACAGGTGTTGTAAACAAAGCCCAGCCATTCACTATACCATGACAGGTGTTGTAAACAAAGCCCAGCCATTCACTATACCATGACGGACGCTAAACTGGCTGTTACACTGCTTAAAAATGCAGAAAAATAAAAACATCCAATCATATAAAAATATAAACATCATGGGTTATTATAACTATTATGACTACTATTGTTAATCTATAATTGTTTTAATTTACAATAAGGAAGGTTATGCGAATATATTAAGAAGTATGTTTTAAGGAGAGACCAGATACGTGAGACAGTGACAGTCTTACGGAGGTGTCGAATGTCGTGTTGTAGCTCCAGGTGCTCGGCTCTGTCTCACTACGCGCGGTTACGTCTATGCTGTTGTGGCTAGTGTGGTAGTGTAGGTGGAGGTTGTAGTGACCAGTGTGGTAATGTAAGTGGGTGTTGTAGTGGACAGTGTGGTAGTGTAGGTGGGTGTTGTAGTGACCAGTTTGGTCACTACAGTGGCTAACACGACGGCGTTTTTTTTTTGGGGGGGGGGAGTAAATAGGAAGGAGATGCCTAGGTGAAGGGAAGTATAGAAGTGGGAAATACAGTGAGAGGTATGAAAGCAGGCGGGCTGTCCGCCTTGCTGACACGATGTGTTGGTGTTGGCAGCTAAGCTAAGCTGGCTTCATCTTGTCAGGGAGCTGTGAGTGTGTAAGAGGTTCTTCACATGTGTTTCACCATATATGGATGTCTATAGATGAATACTGTGTAGCATTCATATATACACACTCCCTGATGCTTCCACACATGTTTGTTCTGTTTAAGGCTCTTTGTTTTATTATTATTATTTATCGGGTTGTTCATACACACATATTATTATTTATCGAGTTGTTCATACATACTCATATATGAACTGTTCATATATACACATGTATATCTCATCTGGGGATTATATACTGTGGGGCGGGGTTTTCATCCAGAGAATCAAGGCTCTTGGGCCACCAGCTGTGGGAGCGGGGCGTCTCATCTTGGAGCAATCTTTCAAACATTGGGTCCTCTGCCTCCTCCCTATCATCTTTCTTGAAAATCGTTACAACATTTGCCCTCTTCCAGCAATTGGGCAATTTTCCCGACATAAGTGATTCACTATAGATCCTTGCCAGAGGCACGCTGAGGGCCTGCGCTGCCTCTTTTAGTATCCACGGTGATACTTTGTCTGGTCCAACCGCTTTAGTTTCATCCAGTGTTGTCAACTGTTTCATTACATCCCCTGCTGTCACCTCTATATCTGATAGTCTTTCATCTGGGTAATCTCTTCTAACAATGGGAGCTGTTCAGGTTCGGTTGTGAACACTCCATGGAAACTGGCATTCAGGGCCTCGCAGATTTCCTTGTCACTTTCTGTATATGCGGTTTTTGTTTTCCCTTAGTCTTGTCACTTGGTCGTTCACCGACAATTTTCTTCTTATATGGCTGTGTAGTAATTTAGGTTGCTTTTTCGCTTTGGTCGGAATATCGTTCTCATAAATCCTTCCCGATACTCTTCTTCTGTTAATGTAATCGTTCGTAGCTCTGTTGAATCTGATCTTGTTGTCCTCTGTCCTATAACTTCTGTATTTATTCCATTCCCTCCTTCTATTCCCTCTTACTTTTTTCATTTACTGTTGGTATAAATCTCTCTTCGGCCTCCTGGCATTTCCGTATGACTAGGTCCATCATATCTTGGACTGTTTCTCCTCTAATATCTTCCTCCCACTGCACTTCTCCCAGATAGTCCCTAATCCTTCTGTAGACCCCTTTCCTGAAGTCAACTCTCCTTTCCCAGACTTCTTGTCCCTTGGTCACAAGTTTGAGTGCCATCATATAGTCAAAGACTAGGACACAATGGTCACTTGCCCCAAGAGGTATTTCATGTTCCAAATTATCGATGTCTTCTACGTTCCGGGTGAAAATGAAGTCTAATAGGCTCGGTGTATCTCCTCCTCTTGTATCTTCCTTCACATGTTGTGTTAGGAAATTCCCGTCTACAACATCTACTAACTAACTACTAACATGCTCCCCACGTTTCTTCCCCGCCATGTGGATTCCTTGATTCCCAGTTTACCTCTCCATGATTTAGGTCCCCAATGACCAGCAATTTCACTCTCGTTCTATGAGTTATTGTTGCTGGCCTCTGCAGTTCATTTATGCATCCTTCTTGTTGTCATCATTCTCCTGCCTGGGTCTTCAACTGTTTGGTGGGGGATTGTAGATTACCAAGATCACAATCTCCTTCCCATCTGCTGTCAGAGTTCCATGTATGGAGCTTGTGCTCTCATTGGTACCCCAATTTTCCAGGTCTTCAAACTTCTATTTCCACTTTATTAGGATTACCATTCCCCCTAAGAGCTTTACTACCCCACCCCAAGTATACAGCCTTTATTACCCTTCTCCCCGTTTAGGCCTAAAAGCCGAGTGGACAGCGCTTCAAATTCGTAGTCCTAAGATCCCGGGTTAGATCCCCAGTGGAGGCAGAAACAAATGGGCAGAGTTTCTTTCACTCTGATGCCCCTATTAGCTAGCAGTAAGTAGGTACCTGGGAGTTAGACAGCTGCTACGGACTGCTTCCTGGTGGTGTGTAACAAAAAGGAGGCCTGGTGGAGGACCAGGCTGCAGGGATGCTAAGCCCCAAAATCATCTCAAGATAACCTCAAGATAACCTCCTCCCTGTCTCTGTGTCCTTTCTTTTCTTATCACCTAGTTCCCCTCTGGAAAGATTGCATCCGAGATCCTGCCATTTATTTTAGTTTCCACTATTACAACTATGTCAGGATCTGCCTCACTAACTCTTTCTCTTATCACTTTATTTGATACCCCATCAGCATTGGTGTACCAAACCTCGAGACTCTTCTTGGAAACTCTGGTACCAGAGTTCCCCATTTATCTGAGGGTCTGGGGGGATATGGGTGGTGTCTGGTGGGCGAATAGGGTCTGCGGGGTGCCTGGGGACGAATGGGGTCTGGGCATCTAGGAAGGTAGGTAGGAAGGTCTGGGGTAGGAAGGTCTGGGTGGGTTGGTCTGTGGTAGGAAGGACATACTGTGTCTGTAAATTAGGAAGGGATCTGAGAGGCATAAGGGGGCCGAGAGGTAGCGTGAGGCTGAGAGTCAGATAGTGGTTTAGAGGTTGGGGGGGGGGAGGATAGTGGGGTGGGGGGAAGAGGGGAGAATAGAACAAGGGTAGTGAGAGTGGGGGAGAGGTTGTATTAGTCAGGGGGGAATCAGGGGTAGATGTGGTCATTGGGGCAGAAGGGGGGAAGAGGAAGATGGAGGAAGAGGTGGGGGTCGCAAGGAGAGGCGGGTCATATGGGAGAAGGGGGGGGGAAGAGGAGGGGTGAGGGGTTGGGTGGGTTTTGGGGGTTGAGGAGATGAGGGGGTCATTTTTTTTTTTTTTTTTTTTTTTTTTTTATTGTTTTCTACCACAGACGTGGCCACAATTTACAATGCTAACCAGCATATATACATTTTCTTCTGTCCTCCATGGACAGGGTTAGAGATGTGAGGGGGTCATTGGAAGGTGGGATGAAGCAGATGGAATTGAAAGCAATGGGATCAGAAGGGACTGGGGGAGTTGTTGTGGAGAGAAGCAGGGGCTTATTGGAGGGCTGATTTGAGGAAGGTTTGATTTGGGAAGCAGTTGTGGGGGTGGAGAGCAAGGGTAGGGTGGGTAACTACACTCAAATGGGTAGAATTCCTGTGGCATGCAGGTCAGCTCACCCTATGAGCTATCTGTTCATTTTTTGCCATATATCTATCAATAAAGACGTTGTAATAGTTTCGGCTATCTCTGAGTAAATTTTTGTGTTGCAGTATGTAATCCACTGCCTCTTCATTAGAAAACTGTACCAAGACAGTCGATTTTTGTTACAGTTGAAAGGTCCAATCTGGCGGATGATTTCCACTTCATTTCCTGCTTTCTCGGCGCTAATACATCTCAAAATCTTTTGTAACTCAAATTCTTCCTCTCCATCCTTTCATGCCTCGATGATGCCCTGGATTTGAGCAATCCATAATTGACTGTCTTCTCAGTGCCGCGCACTCATGCTAGTCGCCCCTACCCTGGATACCCCCCATCCCTCCCACACTCGGTACTCCAGCCCCCACTACTCCCCTTTCTTTAACTATGCTGTTATTCCTGCCTAATTCATTTGCAAGTCGAGTACATTTACTTTCCCATGCTTCCCTACTCTTCCTAATTTCTCCATGAATATAATCCATAAACTCTTGTTTTTGTCTCTCAACCTCATCCTGTATATGTTTAGCGATCTCACTTTTAATCACCTGAATTAGATTCTCTATCCAAACATTCCTCCTATCTACAAATTTCCCTATCAGCTTCTCCACAAACCAGTCCTCCTCTTCAGTCATGGTACTGTTTGACCTAGACGCCCTTCCTGATCTAGACATGGCAATAAACAACTTTAGACAACAGACGTTCCAATTACCTTACCAATCTGCTATACGCAATATAGGCGAGTGAGTCTCCAGACTTCTCCCCACATGGTTTAATAAGGGTTGCGGCCGGGGTGAGGTCACAGTTGGTCACAGACTGAGGCTGGTGAGGTCACGGTCAGCGTGAAGTCTGCTTCACTACTTCACACTGCCACAATGTGTTCAACACCTATTTGAATTACGCTCCGTCTACTGTCTTTTTCTTCACTTCCTTATGGTTTGAGTCAATTTCCAAGTTTTTCATTCACTCGGATTCACTTTTTCACCTCGAAGTAGGCTGATTATCCCTCCCACGTCATTAGTAACCCAGGTGCTTCCCAACCTACGTCCATCCACCACGACTGACGACACAACTGTGTATCATACATACAGTGTGTGTGTGTGTGTGTGTGTGTGTGTGTGTGTGTGTGTGTGTGTGTGTGTGTGTGTACTCACCTAGTTGTACTCACCTAGTTGTGTTTGCGGGGGTTGAGCTCTGGCTCTTGGTCCCGCCTCTCAACCGTCAATCAACTGGTGTACAGGTTCCTGAGCTATTGGGCTCTATCATATCTACACGTGAAACTGTGTATGGAGTCAGCCTCCACCACATCGCTTCCTAATGCATTCCATTTGTCAACCACTCTGACACTAAAAAAGTTCTTTCTAATATCTCTGTGGCTCATTTGGGCACTCAGTTTCCACCTGTGTCCCCTTGTGCGTGTGCCCCTTGTGTTAAATAGCCTGTCGTTATCTACCCTATCAATTCCCTTCAGAATCTTAAATGTGGTGATCATGTCCCCCTAACTCTTCGTCTTCCAGCGAAGTGAGGTTTAATTCCCGTAGTCTCTCCTCGTAGCTCATACCTCTCAGCTCGGCACAAGTCTGGTGGCAAACNTTTATGTGAACAGGTATACTCACGCCTTGTGGCAACCAGAACTGGAACCAGATACAAAGAGATCGAGAAACGATGTTCACAGAGGAAGAGTTGTCCCCTTATTGACACGTGTGCAGAGAGCAAGTTTAAATTGCCATAGTTCAGACTTTTCAATCTGCGTTGTAGATCTTTTTCAGAAGGGAAAATATGTCTACATTTCTGCATTGTTTTCTCAGAGTCTTCTGTCAAATACGCTTGAGGGTCTTCCGTCAAAACCGGGTGAGAAACATCAGTCAAATATCATGAGGGTCTACTATTAAGTCCCTTATATGATTGTTAGCTTATCCCTTGATTTCTAAAATTAAAAATGACCCCTGAATTAGCAAAAATGTTACCTAGCCTTGTCTGCCTCTTTCATTTGCGCGAGTAACCCAGTATTCCAATAATGCCTGATAGCTATTTACAACCTAGTTAGCTTTTTTTCTGAGGACAAAGGTTTGACAGTCCAGCCAGCACCCTTTTCAGACGGACTCCAGGCTAGTCCTTAACGAAGAGCGGACATCGGGACACCCCCCCCCCCTCTCGGGGGAACACACGAACGCGTAACACGTTTCGACGATCGGGGCTCAAAAACTACCATCAGGCAATCATCTTCAACGATCCAGTTTAATATGACGCTTATCGCCTCGGGGTCACACCGAAATTGTTCGATGTTATTTCCGCTTTCCGAATTGGATCATTGGAGAGAGAGAGACGGTGTCCGGCGCCAGCTTTTGGCTGGTCTTGGTGTGCTCTCGGGGTGCCCTTGGGGTGCCCTTGGGTGTCCTTGGAGTGTCCGGGTGCCCTTGGGGTGCCCTTGGGGTGTCCGGGTGCCCTCGGGATGCCCTCGGGGTGTCCTCGGGGTGTCATTAGGGTGTCCTTCGGGTGAGGTAGGCGTCTGACGTCTCTTGGAAACGTTTGTGCGCTATGTACTGGGCTTGAGTTTAGGAGGCGCCATCGCGATTGTATAGTTTAGTCGCGACTTTCCTCGACGACGTTGACCTAGAGGCGGCCTGACGCCTTCTCATCTGAGGTAACTGGATGTCGATAGAGGGAGGGAAGTACCAGCGAAAAGCTCCAAGCAATTACGACTGTTTAGATCGGATGTCGATACAGTCTTCAGCTGGTTCACAGTGCTCGCCGATTTGTGCCTGCTGGACCAAGCATTAGCTCTTATATCCCGCCTTTTTTAGCCTCCGGTTGTCCAATGCAATGACTTCTGGCCTATATCCCTATCGTTGTACTGTGCTGGTCTACCGCTGACAGGCGCTGAGTGACAGACTCACTCAACAACTCGCTTATGGTCACTTTCACTCTAGTCAGGAACTCTAAGAACAGCGGTTTGTTCTTTAGAGTCCAGAGTCGAAATAGCACTGAGCACACAGAGTCAATGGAATAGAGACAACTGCATTTGAATTTAGATATAACGAAGATATGATACAACGAGAGTGAACATCGTTAGAAAACTTGTTAAGATAAGACGCTGTGAGGGATTGACAGGAGTCAGAGATGAGATTGTATTCCGTTGTGGGGTAGTGAACCTGTCCATCGTTTTGTGGGGTAGACAACCGCTTGCCTCCTGTCTAGGCCCTTACTTACCTCCTGTCTAGAACCCTTATTAGTCTCCTGTCTAGACCCCTGGCCTGCAGCCTGTCAAGACACTTGCCTTCCTCCTTTCTAGACCCTTGTCTGTCTCCATTCTAGATCCCTCGCCTGCCTCCTGTCTAGGCACCCACCTGCCTCCTGTCTAGGCACCCACCTGCCTCCTGTCTAGACCCATGTCCACCTTCTCTCTAAATTCATCTTTCCATTCGTTAACTGTTTTTATTTAAGACATTATGTTATTTCCTGAGAACCATTTAAGCGTTTCCCTCACGCAGCGTCCGTCCTTCCGTTCTTCAGGTTGGTGTGTTGCTCGCTGTTGTCTCTCTTGTTGCTGGTTCCTGTTAGTTAACCCTACCGCGTCTCTTCTGTTTCTTGGATACACAACGCAGAGAGAGAGAGAGAGAGAGAGACGGACCCCAACAACAGAGCAGCACCTGCGCCTGACACGGGTGATGGGCGGGCCCCCCATCTTGCATTGTTACACAGTTCGGACCAAAATGTAATGGGCTGAATATATGAAAACTCAACACACGCCTCCATTAGCTGCCGCCGAGTTCAACTTTCTGGGGTAATGAGCGAAAACTTGCGTTTGTCATTCTGCCGCCCGGGGTCGATATTAAAGTTAGTTTTCTCAGCTTTGGTGGTTCACAGGCTGAGGAGGCCGAGGGATGTTGGGTACCCACCTCAGCGAACTCGCCTATGTGTGTTCTGGGGGAAGACGAGAGCTGTAACTCCTGGACCCCACCTTACCAGCAATATGATTGCCTAATACAGTGACTCTCGATAATCCTCCCATATGACATTTCTAGCTGTATTTTATTTATTTATTTTATTGTTATAATTGGTTCTGATATTGTTTCAGTTTGTTTCTGATATTGCTGTAGCTGGTTCTAATATTGTTGTAATTAGTTCTAATAGTATTGTAATTGTTTTTTTATATTTCTGTAATTGGTTTCGATATTGTTGTAATTGACTTTGATAGCTTTATAATTGCTTCTGATATTGTTACAATTTAGTCTGATATTGCTGTAATTACTTCTGATTCTGTTACAGTTGGTTATAATATTGCTGTAATAGGTTCTGATCGTGTTGTAATTGGTTCGGATAATGTTGTAATTATTTTAGATATTGTTGTATTTGCTTCTGATATTGTTGTAATTGACACTGATATAGTTCTTATTGATTATGATATTGTTGTAATTTGGTCCTAATAATGCTGTAATTGGTTCTAATATTGTTGTGATTGGTTGTGATATCTCTCACTCTAGTACATTCCGTTTACTCACTTACCTCACGCAAAATAAACTCTTTCTAACATCTATGTAACACAATGCACTCTAAGTTATTATTCAGGTTTCCTTGTTAATCCTGCCTTATACTAAATATATGTCATCGTTATTATATAAAATCCATTAGGAATCATTTATGTCGTTATCATGTCTCCTCGATTCTTTATCTTTCCTTTCCTCGCAGATCTGGTGCGAATTTTGTTGCATACCTTAAGAGCTTTTGAAGTTTGATTGAATGCTTCTTTAGATGGTTCTAACATTTTCTATGAGTTCTTTAATGCTATTTATATGTTTTGCATTTACTGATGGTGTTATTCTGCTTATGTAAACCTCTGGAGGGAGACTCAGGGATGTACTTACCTATTTGAGCTTACGGGGGTTGAGCTCTGGCTCTTTGGTCCCGCCTCTCAAGTGACAATCAACTGGTGTACAGATTCCTGAGCGCACTAGGCTCTATCATGTCTACATTTGAAACTGTGTATGGAGTCAGCCTCCACCACATCACTGCCTAATGCATTCCACCTGTTAACTACTCTGACACTGAAAAAGTTCTTTATAACGTCCTTGTGGCTCATTTGGGAACTCAGTTTCTACCTGTGTCCCCTTGTTTGCGTACCACCTGTGTTAAACAGCTCATCCTTATCTACCTTGTCAATTCCTCTGAGAGTTTTGTAGATAATGACCATGTCTACTCCTTACTCTTCTGTTTTCCAGTGTCGTGAGGTGCATTTTCCGCAGCCTTTCCTCGTAACTCCACACATAATGTGTGTACTATAGTTTTTTATTTTCTATTTATTTTGCTACTTCGGGGATTAGTCTCCGTTTCATTCAATTTCTATTCGATAGATTGCTTCCTTTTTTCCCAGTTTCAATTACCTTTCAATTATCTGGGTTAAGTTTTAGTTGCCATTTCTATTGCTAACCTTTAAGCTTATCATGACTGTGCACTATCGAGACGCAGCTCTTGGACTGCGTCCAAGAGCTGGCGCTCTTGGACGCCAGCTCAAGAGCGTCCTCCTCAGCCACCATTTGTGTAAAGCAATAACACGTCCTGACCAAATTTATATTATTATATTACATTTTGAAACTCTGAGTAAACTTGGCTGCTACAACCTGATTTTATATTTCCCCTCATCTTAATACTACTCTGTCGCTAAGCAGAACTTTATCTCATCTTCGCTCTGTGATGAACCATCTTTACCTATGTTCTCACAGTGCAAAACTTCAACCATGCCTGGTTGATACCTGGTTGATGGGGTTCTCGAAGTTCTTCTACTCCCCAAGCCCGGTCCGAGGCTAAGCTTGACTTGAGAGTTTGGTTCACCAAGCTGTTGCTTGCAGTGGCCCACAGGCTCATATAGGTATTCATTGTGAACTTTGCATATTTTCACACAAAACCCTTAAGTTCTCTCTCTCTCTCTCTCTCTCTCTCTCTCTATATATATATATATATATATATATATATATATATATATATATATATATATATCGTTGCCAGGTAGGTTCCTTCAGCCTTTCTTGTATCCTATTCCACGCAATTGTTATTTAATACCATTAAGTGTCGACTTTGAACAGGCGGCGGCAGACCAGGAGGCCAACACATAATGAAAGCAAGGACACCACCTGACAGGGGCAAGAGGGAACGAAGTTCCCTAACAGCGTGTACTCACACTGGCAAGGTATTCTTCTCTAGCTCCCGCCTATAGTCATACTCTCCCTTGTAAATAGTCTAGAAACCCCATAGTTTTATCTAGTTAAATTTAAGGAAAATAATAAACCCAGAATTTTATGTTATGTTGGTTACAAGCTGGGTGGAGGCGGGTCAGGAGCCCATCCGGGGAGGCAAGATGGCGGACTCACTCAGGCAGGAGGGAGCGTTTCCCGCCCGAAACAAACCGGAAGCAAGGACACTGGGTCTCCATGAAAGTTAGAATTACGACTGGCTGGCCGCCGGGAGCGCGGCCAATTAGAACATGCCGTTGCATGACGTGACGTCACCGCCCGCGCCTTAAGCGGGAGACTCGAGCAGACTCGCTTCACTCCTAGCCTTCGTCGTGGGCGGACGCACCATTTGTCTCTCCAGCAAGAAGCAGTCTAGTTCACGGTGCGGGGCGCCACCTGACGGAAATGAAGGTTGAAAGCAGTGGAGACGCCGAGCAACTGCCCGAGAAGAAATAATGAGTGCCCAAACGTAGGATTTTAAGACGCGTTAGTCTTCCTGTCTACCTCGAGGGCGAGCTGGAAAGGCCAACTGAGTGACATTCATGCCGCTTCTGAAGGAACGATCTGAGACAAACGAAGGTGGTCCTGGTTGACGGCCGGCCGGTTGTGAAGAATCCTGGTCGAGAGTTGTCTCCACCAACTGCAGTGCCCTGTAGTGTGGGATAGCCGAAGGTAAACCAGTAAACCATTGCACTGAGAGCGAAGAACGTCTAGAACCGTCTGTTGACCCTACCAGGGTGATTGATAATCTCCAATCGTCCTCATTCAATCAGGATCAAGAGAATGCCCTAGTGACCGTTCTGCCAATCACAACAGTCAACTCAGACGGGAGCGTCAAGTCTACAGTCCACCGCCGACAAAGATAGATCAATTTCCCATTCACTTCCCCTTTACTCCTTGTGCTAGGCTATTCATGGTGTTATTCCAGTTATTACAGAGTCTACTTTATTATTTTTTCATGAGGGATTATACTCACAGGTATATACTCACAGGCAGGAGTGAAAGGGAAGGTACTCCACTGGATAAGGGAGTACCTTAGCAACAGAAGACAGCGAGTCACTGTGAGGGGTGAGGTCTCGGAGTGGCGAGATGTCACCAGTGGAGTCCCCTCAAGAATCAGTCTTTGGAACTATACTGTTCCTGATATATGTAAATGATCTCCTAGAGGGTATAGACTCGTTCCTCTCAATGTTTGCTGATGATGCAAAAATTATGAGGAGGATTAAGACCAAAGAAGATAGTACGAGGCTACAAGATGACCTAAGCAAACTGAAGGAATGGTCCAACAAATGGCTACTAAAGTTTAACTCAAGTAAATGTAAGGTAATGAAACTAGGAGGAGGACATAGGCCAGACTCTGAATACCGAATGGGAGATGAAGTCCTTCATGAAACGGACAGAGAGATCTAGGAGTTCATATCACGCCAAACCTGTCTTTTCAAGCCCACATCAAAAGAATAACATCGGCGGCGTATGCGTGGCTGGCTAACGTCAGAACAGCTTTCAAAAACCTCGTGTAAGGAATCTTTCAGAACCTTGTATACCACATATGTAAGGCCAGTCCTGGAGTATGTGGCCCCAGCATGGAGCCCGTACCTTGTCAAGCACAAGACGAAGCTGGAAAAAGGTCAGAGGTTTGCCACTAGGCTAGTCCCAGAACTAAGTGGCATGAGTTACGAGGAAGAGCTGAGGACACTGTACCTCACGTCGCTGGAAGACAGAAGAACCTNTATTCGCCTGGTACCCCTTATATGGAAAGCTGGACATTCCATATTAAAGCATTCTTTCCTATCTTAAGGAGTTCTTGCAAAGTTCTGGGTGAAAAAATTCAGTTTTCGGTGCATTTACCCGTACTAAAGAGGTTTCTGCACTTTCTAGGGTGATTATTCTTTCATATTCCATTTGTTCTTCCCGATATCCGATGTTTACAAGAACCCCATTTATAATAATGACAGGTTTCGGGCCCTTGTTTTGTTTGTTTCCCTTTGCCAGACACTTCGCTCTGTTGTGGCGCCACCGCCGACACCGCGCTCTGCTGTGGCACTGCGCTCTGCTGTGACACTGCGCTCTGCTGTGGCACTGCGCTCTGCTGTGGCGACGACGAAACTGCACTATGCGCCTCATTTGATTGTACCTGGGTGTCATGGACAATTTGTTTGAAGACATTTGAAATATCTATGCAGGTATTTATTAGCGATTCCATGTTTTGCGCAAGAATTTTATCCAGAATTGCAATCATCTTCAAGAAAGTAATATTATCCTTTGTGCAGAACCAGTACACAGAGTGGGCTCTGAAACCCTTTTTCTTTGCAATATTAGTCATGTTGGCACATTTACTGTGTGTGACTGCTGGCCAGAGTTGACATTGAAAGCTCTGCTGGTGATTTGCCTTCTTGTGGCAGTCTATGGACGATTTTCCCAAAGCCTTCTTTACTGAATACTTCTGTTCAGTGATGGTGTTAAAGTAGTGGATCGGTGGGTGTTGTCTGGTGGGTGTTGGTCAGTGGGTGTTAGTCAGTGGGTGTTGACCAGTGGGTGTTGTCCAGTGGGTGTTGTCCAGTGGGTGTTGATCAGTGGGTGTTGATCAGTGGGTGTTGATCAGTGGGTGTTGATCAGTGGGTGTTGATCAGTGGGTGTTGACCAGTGGGTGTTGATCAGTGGGTGTTGACCAGTGGGTGTTGACCAGTGGGTGTTGTCCAGTGGGTGTTGTCCAGTGGGTGTTGATCAGTGGGTGTTGATCAGTGGGTGTTGATCAGTGGGTGTTGATCAGTGGGTGTTGATCAGTGGGTGTTGATCAGTGGGTGTTGATCAGTGGGTGTTGACCAGTGGGTGTTGATCAGTGGGTGTTGACCAGTGGGTGTTGACCAGTGGGTGTTGACCAGTGGGTGTTGACCAGTGGGTGTTGATCAGTGGGTGTTGACCAGTGGGTGTTGATCAGTGGGTGTTGACCAGTGGGTGTTGATCAGTGGGTGTTGACCAGTGGGTGTTGTCCAGTGGGTGTTGACCAGTGGGTGTTGACCAGTGGGTGTTGACCAGTGGGTGTTGACCAGTGGGTGTTGACCAGTGGGTGTTGACCAGTGGGTGTTGACCAGTGGGTGTTGACCAGTGGGTGTTGACCAGTGGGTGTTGATCAGTGGGTGTTGACCAGTGGGTGTTGATCAGTGGGTGTTGACCAGTGGGTGTTGACCAGTGGGTGTTGATCAGTGGGTGTTGACCAGTGGGTGTTGACCAGTGTGTGTTGACCAGTGTGTGTTGACCAGTGTGTGTTGACCAGTGGGTGTTGACCAGTGGGTGTTGACCAGTGGGTGTTGACCAGTGGGTGGGGGTGAGACCTGCCGGTAAGAGGCTGCATGAACGGGCAGTGTTGGCACCACGTATCGTACTCTTAATTTGTTTTGTTCACGTGTTAAGAGTACATTGCTTGCATTTTCCCATTAGTTATCTTACAGTGGAGGCGACTAGTTTCTGTATCAGGGCACTGGTAACCTGGGTACATTACACTTGTTGGAAACACATTACTAGTAAGCACACACACACACACACACACACGTTGGTAACGGGACGAGGGCATACGCCGGGATGGTCCTCATTTACACACAACGGATTTATTTTGTGTATAATTTGTTTACTTGATATTAAGGTCTGTTATCTTAATTTATACAACTGACACAATTGTTTACACAGAGAGTTTAGTACTGTAGACAACTATAATTTCTTTATGTTTCAATAAGGAGGGATGCGATATGATGCGGAAACAATCTGATTTTTTATCAAATTTTGGCGGAAGGAGAAGGCAACTATCCACCGATTCATGAGGTAGTCACAGAAAAACAGATGTTCCAAGCCACGTGTTTATGTGAACAGGTATACTCACGCCTTGTGGCAACCAGAACTGGAACCAGATACAAAGAGATCGAGAAACGATGTTCACAGAGGAAGAGTTGTCCCCTTATTGACACGTGTGCAGAGAGCAAGTTTAAATTGCCATAGTTCAGACTTTTCAATCTGCGTTGTAGATCTTTTTCAGAAGGGAAAATATGTCTACATTTCTGCATTGTTTTCTCAGTCTTCTGTCAAATACGCTTGAGGGTCTTCCGTCAAAACCGGGTGAGAAACATCAGTCAAATATCATGAGGGTCTACTAAGGGTCTACTATTAAGCCCTTATATGATTGTTAGCTTATCCCTTGATTTCTAAAATTAAAAATGACCCCTGAATTAGCAAAAATGTTACCTAGCCTTGTCTGCCTCTTTCATTTGCGCGAGTAACCCAGTATTCCAATAATGCCTGATAGCTATTTACAACCTAGTTAGCTTTTTTTCTGAGGACAAAGGTTTGACAGTCCAGCCAGCACCCTTTTCAGACGGACTCCAGGCTAGTCCTTAACGAAGAGCGGACATCGGGACACCCCCCCTCTCGGGGGGGAACACACGAACGCGTAACACGTTTCGACGATCGGGGCTCGAAACTACCATCAGGCAATCATCTTCAACGATCCAGTTTAATATGACGCTTATCGCCTCGGGGTCACACCGAAATTGTTCGATGTTATTTCCGCTTTCCGAATTGGATCATTGGAGAGAGAGAGACGGTGTCCGGCGCCAGCTTTTGGCTGGTCTTGGTGTGCTCTCGGGGTGCCCTTGGGGTGCCCTTGGGGTGCCCTTGGGGTGTCCTTGGAGTGTCCGGGTGCCCTTGGGGTGCCCTTGGGGTGTCCGGGTGCCCTCGGGATGCCCTCGGGGTGTCATTAGGGTGTCCTTCGGGTGAGGTAGGCGTCTGACGTCTCTTGGAAACGTTTGTTCGCTATGTACTGGGCTTGAGTTTAGGAGGCGCCATCGCGATTGTATAGTTTAGTCGCGACTTTCCTCGACGACGTTGACCTAGAGGCGGCCTGACGCCTTCTCATCTGAGGTAACTGGATGTCGATAGAGGGAGGGAAGTACCAGCGAAAAGCTCCAAGCAATTACGACTGTTTAGATCGGATGTCGATACAGTCTTCAGCTGGTTCACAGTGCTCGCCGATTTGTGCCTGCTGGACCAAGCATTAGCTCTTATATCCCGCCTTTTTTAGCCTCCGGTTGTCCAATGCAATGACTTCTGGCCTATATCCCTATCGTTGTACTGTGCTGGTCTACCGCTGACAGGCGCTGAGTGACAGACTCACTCAACAACTCGCTTATGGTCACTTTCACTCTAGTCAGGAACTCTAAGAACAGCGGTTTGTTCTTTAGAGTCCAGAGTCGAAATAGCACTGAGCACACAGAGTCAATGGAATAGAGACAACTGCATTTGAATTTAGATATAACGAAGATATGATACAACGAGAGTGAACATCGTTAGAAAACTTGTTAAGATAAGACGCTGTGAGGGATTGACAGGAGTCAGAGATGAGATTGTATTCCGTTGTGGGGTAGTGAAACCTGTCCATCGTTTTGTGGGGTAGACAACCGCTTGCCTCCTGTCTAGGCCCTTACTTACCTCCTGTCTAGAACCCTTATTAGTCTCCTGTCTAGACCCCTGGCCTGCAGCCTGTCAAGACACTTGCCTTCCTCCTTTCTAGACCCTTGTCTGTCTCCATTCTAGATCCCTCGCCTGCCTCCTGTCTAGGCACCCACCTGCCTCCTGTCTAGGCACCCACCTGCCTCCTGTCTAGGCACCCACCTGCCTCCTGTCTAGGCACCCACCTGCCTCCTGTCTAGACCCATGCCCACCTTCTCTCTAAATTCATCTTTCCATTCGTTAACTGTTTTTATTTAAGACATTATGTTATTTCCTGAGAACCATTTAAGCGTTTCCCTCACGCAGCGTCCGTCCTTCCGTTCTTCAGGTTGGTGTGTTGCTCGCTGTTGTCTCTCTTGTTGGGTTCCTGTTAGTTAACCCTACCGCGTCTCTTCTGTTTCTTGGATACACAACGCAGAGAGAGAGAGAGAGAGAGAGACGGACCCCAACAACAGAGCAGCACCTGCGCCTGACACGGGTGATGGGCGGGCCCCCCATCTTGCATTGTTACACAGTTCGGACCAAAATGTAATGGGCTGAATATATGAAAACTCAACACACGCCTCCATTAGCTGCCGCCGAGTTCAACTTTCTGGGGTAATGAGCGAAAACTTGCGTTTGTCATTCTGCCGCCCGGGGTCGATATTAAAGTTAGTTTTCTCAGCTTTGGTGGTTCACAGGCTGAGGAGGCCGAGGGATGTTGGGTACCCACCTCAGCGAACTCGCCTATGTGTGTTCTGGGGGAAGACGAGAGCTGTAACTCCTGGACCCCACCTTACCAGCAATATGATTGCCTAATACAGTGACTCTCGATAATCCTCCCATATGACATTTCTAGCTGTAAAGCTATTTATTTTATTGTTATAATTGGTCNTTTGGTCCCGCCTCTCAACCGTCAATCAACAGGTGTACAGGTTCCTGAGCCTACTGGCTCTATCATATCTACACTTGAACTGTGTATGGAGTCAGCCTCCACCACATCACTGCCTAATGCATTCCATTTGTCAACCACTCTGACACAGAAAAAATTCTTTCTTACATCTCTATGGCTCATTTGGGCACTCAGTTTCCACTTGTGTCCCCTAGTGTGTGTGCCCTGGCGTTAAACAGCCTGTCCTTATCTACCCTATCAACTCTTCTGAGAATCTTGTATGTGGTGATCATGTCACCCTCAACTCTTCTGTCTTCCAATGACGTGAGGTTTAATTCCCGTAGTCTCTCCGCGTAGCTCATACCCCTCAGCTCGGGTACTAGTCTGGTGGCAAACCTTCGAACCTTTTCCAGTTTAGTCTTATCCTTGACTAGATATGGACTCCATGCTGGAGCCGCATACTCCAGGATTGGTATGACATATCTGGTATACAAAGTTCTTAATGATTCCTTACAAAGTTTCTAAAGGCCGTTCTTATGTTGGCCAACCTGGCATATGCTGCTGATGTTATCCTTTTGATATGAGCTTCAGGGGACAGGTCTGGCGTGATATCAACCCGCAGGTCCTTCTCTCTCTCTGACTCTTGAAGAGTTTCATTTCTCAAATGATACCTTGTATCTGGCTTCCTGCTCCCTACCCCTATCTTCATTACCTTACATTTGCTTGGGTTAAACTCTAACACCGTTTGTTCGACCATTCCTGCAGCTTGTCCAGGTCTTCTTAAAGCCTCAAGCTGTCCTCCTCTGTCTTAATCCTTCTCATAATTCTGGCGTCGTCAGCAAACATCGAGAGGAATGAGTCTATACCTTCTGGGAGATCATTTACGTGTATCAGAAACAGGATAGGACCGAGTACAGAGCCCTGTGGGACTCCACTGGTGACTTCACGCCAATCTCAGGTCTCACCCCTCACTGTAACTCTCTGCTTCCTATTGCTTAGGTACTCCCTTACCCGCTGGAGTGCCATACCAGTTACTCCTGCCTGTTTCTCCAGCTTATGCATCAGCCTTTTATGGGGTACTGTGTCAAAAGCTCTCCGACAATCCATAAAAATGCAGTCCGCCCAGCTTCTCTCTTTCTTGCTTCTCTTGCTTCTTTGTCACCTGATCGTAGAATTCTATCAAGCCTGTAAGGCAAGATTTACCCTCCCTGAACCCATGTTGATGGTTGTCACGTATACCTGGACCAGGCTGGTAAGAGAAGTAGGGTACCTGGCTAATACTATTAGTAAGGGAGCGGTACGTCCCGCACGGTACTCTGGACGCACGGTACTCTGGACGCACAGTACTCTGGACGCACAGTACTCTGGACGCACAGTACTCTGGACGCACAGTACGTGTTCAGGACGTGTTGTGATGCTAGGAAGGTCAACAAGCTGCATAGCGTCTCTTTCCAAGCCCGGCCCCAACCACTTGGGCTGGACGGTAGAGCAACGGTTTCACTTCATGCAGGTTGGCGTTCAATCCCCGACCGTCCAAGTGGTTGGACACCATTCCTTCCCCCCGTCTCATCCTAGATCCTTATCCTGCCCCCTTCCATGTCCTATATAGTCGCAATGGCTTCGCACTTTCCCCCTGATAATTCCCTTTCCAAGCCCGGAGCACAGAAGTCACTATATTGCTTGTAGTGACTCACTGGTCACCATCACACCCTATGTGCTTACCCAGACTCGCTGGCCATCAACACAGCCCCATGTGGTCACCAGGGCGGCTCTCACCGGTCACTAACACCGCCAGAATGGTCACTGAGACTCACATAATGCCTCAACGATCATCAACACAACCTGTATAAGGTCTCCGGCCTGCCCCTTAGAGAAGGGCCCCGAGGGCAGGTCTGGGCACATGGGTAATATTCACCTTGACGGTAAAAGCCGAGAGGAGAGGGAGCCCAGTTGGGTAATGCGCCTCCCGGCACATTAAAGATGGGATGACTGCCATTAGCCTCCCATTCCGGGGTTTACTGAGGGAATTAGCAAAGGTATTATGGGGACGCTGGGACACACACACACACACAGGCTCCTGCTCCCTGTCCCCCTGGGGAAGCTGCCTCGTGTCCTCGCCAAGGTGACTGGCGGCAGGTGCAGCCAGTCACCTTGGGCAGGTGGTGTCATGGGTCTGTGTCAGGTGGTGTCATGGGTCTGTGTCAGGTGGTGTCATGGGTCTGGGGCAGGCGCTCTTATGGGTCTGGGGCAGGTGCTGTCATGGAGTCATGGATCAACACCACCGAGAAAATCAACAGATTACCTTGAGGTTACCTTGAGGTGCTTCCGGGGCTTAGCGTCCCCGCGGCCCGGTCGTCGACCAGGCCTCCTCACTGCTGGACTGGTCAACAAGGCTGTTGGACGTGGCTGCTCGCAGCCTGGCGTATGAATCACAGCTTGGTTGATCAGATATCCGTTGGAGGTGCTTATCCAGTTCTCTCTTGAACACTGTGAGGGGTTGGCCAGTTATGTCCCTTATGTGTAGCGGGAGCGTGTTGAACAGTCTCGGGCCTCTGATCTTGATAGAGTTCTCTCTCAGAGTACCTGTTGCACCTCTGCTCTTCAACGGGGGTATTCTGCACATCCTGCCATGTCTTCTGGTCTCATGTGGTGTTATTTATGTGTGCAGGTTTGGGACCTCTAATATTTTCCACGTGTAAATTATTATGTATTTCTCCCGCCTGCGTTCAAAGGAATACAGATTTAGGCCTTTTAGTCAGTCCCAATAGTTTAGATGTTTTACTGAGTGGATTCTAGCAGTAAAGGATCTCTGCACGCTCTCGACAATAGAAACAATTAAACGACAATAGAAGATTGAATACAGCCGAAGCACTCCATTGAAATCCCTCTTCACCTACGACCAGCATCTAGCTCCCCAGCGTCCCGCCTACCATGCACAGACAACCAATGAGAGTGCACAGAAAGATTCAGTAGTCGAGTCATTTGGTTGACTCCTCATCGCACCTGACCTTATATTCCTTTCTGTCGGCATTCAACGGTATTTACAGCTTACCTTGAGGTGTTACCTTGAGGTGTTTTCGGGGCTTAGCGTCCCCGCGGCCCGGTCGTCAACCAGAACTCCTCGCTTGACCGGAACATGTCGTTTAGCGACAGGCGTCTAGCCTAATAAAACTTGTACATTGAATTTTGTCCAGATAAGTAAAAGTTTGCGAAGCAAGATTATTATGCATTTTTTTAATTTCTGTATTTATTTTAAAACAAATGTGCTAAGAAATACCGGTAACCGAGTTTGAACAAGAATGCGCAAATGTGTATGTAGGAAACTAATTTTATTATTTGGTATAATTACTATTATTTGGTGAATTATTGAGTGTTTGCCGTCACGTCGTGCCAAGACTTAACGGATAATCCAGTTAATCTCCATTAACCGGCCGTGCTCCTCTTAATGGGGGGAGGGGGAGGGGGGGAGGGAGAACCAGACATTTTACTTCACGTATTTTCCATTAATATGGAAAATGAGAATCTGGATAATAGGCTTCATTTTAATGTGTACTCACCTAATTGTGCTTGCGTAGGTTGAGCATTGGCTCTTTGATCCCTCCTCTCACCTGTCAATCAACTGATACACAGGTTCTTGACCCTATTGGATTGTATGTTATCAACATTTGAAGCTGTGAAGGCAGTCTGTCTCACGCATATTCCTTCTCCGTCTGTTAACTACTTTAACACACAATAAAATTAATTGTAATGTCACTACAGCTCACTTGAGTACTCAGTTTCCACCTGTCCCCTTGTTTGAGTACCATCCGTGGTAATAGTCTCTCTTTATCCACCCTGTGGATAATGGAGTCATTGGTTCCAACCTGCAGAATTGGGCTGGACGGTAGAGCGACGGTCTCGCTTCATGCAGGTTGGCGTTGAATCCCCGACCGTCCACAAGTCGTTTGGTACCATTCCTCCCCCCCCCCTTCCGGTCCCATCCCAAATCCTTATCCTAACCCCAGTACTATATAGTCGTAGTGACATGGCGCTTTCTCCTGAAAGTTCCCTTCCCTTTCCTACCCCGCGGTCAATTACACCGAGAATACTTGTATCTCGTAATCATGTCTCGCCCCAAATCTTCAGTCTTTCAGCGGCATGAGGTAAAAGTCATGTATCCTTGCTTCGTAACTCATGCCTCTTAGTTCTGGGACCAGTCTTGCGACATACCTTTTAAACCTTTTCCAACTTCGTCTTGTGATTGACGCTGGAGCCACATACCCCAGGACTGGCATGAAATATGCGATATACAATGTTTTAAATGGTTATTTCCCCGTCCCATATATCCCATATATCCTAATCCTGACGCCTTCCAAGTGCAATATAGTCGTAATGGCTTGGCGCTTTCTGCTGAAAATTTTCTCACTCCTTACACAAATTTCTAAAGGTAGTTATCATGTCAGCCAGCCTCGCATATGCCGCTGATGATATCCTTTTGATGTGGGCATAGGACACAGATTCGGTGTGATATCAACTCCCTCTCTGTTTCATGAAGGATTTCTACTACTATTTGGTACCTTGTGTACGACCTCCTACTCCTCCAAGTCTTGTAGCCATTCTTGCACTTTGTCCAGGTCATCTTGTAGCCTCTTGCTATCTTCATCAGCAAACATCGAGAAGGATGAGTCTATTCCCCTCAGGAAGATAATTGACATATGTGAGAAACAGGACAGATCCGAGAACTGAACCCTGTTGGACTCCGTTAGTGGCATCTCGCCACTCTGGGATACCGCCCCTCACAGTGACTCACTGTGACTCACTGTCTTCTGTTGCTTAGGTACTCCCTTACCCACTGGAGCACCTTCCCTGTCACTCCTGCCTGCTTCTGCGACTTATACACCAGTCTCCTATTACATAGTTGGGGAACCGTGTCAGGGACTTTCTGGCAATCCAAAAATATTCAGTCTACACTCATTTACTTTTTTCATCTATTTTTTGTCTTCCGGTCATATAGTTCTATTAAACCTATGAGGCAAAGATTTACCATTGCTGAACCCATGCTGGTGGTGTGTTACAAAGTTCCTACACTCCGTATTTTCTATTAGTTCTACCTCCACCACATCACTGCCTAATGTATTCCACTTGTTAACTACCCTGACACTGACAAATACTTTTCTGTGGATCATTTCAAGTTTCCACCTGTGTCCTTTTGTTCGTGTTCTACCCGTCATAAATAGTTTGACCTTTGTCCATCCCATCAATTAATTCCTCTGAGAATTTTGTAGGTGATGATTATGTCTCACCTTACTCCTCTATCTTCCAGGGACGTGAGGTTTAACTCCCGTAGCCTTTCTTCGTAGCTCATACCTCTCAGTTCTGGGACTAGTCTTTTGCTCTTGAATCCTGCATATGCTGCTGATGATATCCTTTTCATGTGGGATTAAGGGGGACATATAATCACCTAATTGTACTTGCGGGAGTTGAGCCTCGGCTCTTTTTATCACACAAAGTGGGTGTGTGTGTGCGTGTCTATTCACCTATTTGTACTCACCCGTTTGTGCTTGCGGGGGTTGAGCTTTGACTCTTTGGTTCCGCCTCTCAACTGTCAGTCAACTGGTGTACAGGTTCCTGAGCCTACTGGGCTCTATCATATCTACATTTGAAACTGTGTATGGAGTCAGCCTCCACCACATCACTGCCTAATGCATTCCATCCGTTAACTACTCTGACACTGAAAAAGTTCTTTCTATCGTCCCTGTGGCTCATTTGGGTACTCAGTTTCCACCTGTGTCCCCTTGTTCGCGTACCAACAGTGTTGAATAGTTTATCCTTGTTTACTCGGTCGATTCCCCTGAGGATTTTGTAGCTTGTGATCATGTCTCCCTTTACTCTTCTGTCTTCCAGTGTCGTAAGGTGCATTTCCCGCAGTCTATCCTCGTAACTCATGCCTCTTAGTTCTGGGACTAGTCTAGTGGCATACCTTTGAACTTTTTCCTGCTTCGTCTTGTGCTTGACAAGGTACGGGCTCCATGTTGGGGCCGCAAGCAACACGAGCAAATGTAAAGTTACGGAAATAGGACTTGGAGATAGGAGACCAAAAGGACAGTACACAATAAAGGGGAACAGCCTACCTGTGATGATGCGAGAAAGAGACCTGGGCGTGGACGTAACACCTAATCTATCTCCTGAGGCACATATATATAACAGTAACAATAATATAACAATGTATATTACAATATATATAAAATATATAACAATATATAGGGTATCGACAGCAGCGTACTCCTACACTGGCAAAAGTTAGAACATCATTCAGAAACCTAAGTAAGGAGGCATTTTGGGAGCTTTACACTGCCTACGTGAGGCCAGTCTTAGAGTATGCCGCCTCATCATGGAGTCCCCATCTGAAGAAACATATAAGGAAACTGGAAAAGGTTCAGAGGTTTGCAACGAGACTCGTCCCAGAGTTACGAGGGATGGGGTATGAGGAGCGCCTGAGGGAACTGTGCCTTACGACACTAGAAAGAAGAAGGGGGAGGGGGGACATGATAGGAATGTATAAAATACTCAGGAGGATTGACAGAGTGGACATAGACGAAATGTTCACAAGGAATAGTAACAGAACGAGGGGACATGGATGGAAGCTAGAAACTCGGATGAGTCACAGTGATGTTAGGAAGTTTTCTTTTAGCGTGAGAATAGTGGGAAAATGAAATGCACTTAAGGAACAGGTTGTGGAAGTAAATACTATTCATAACTTTAAACTAGATATCATAGGGAAATAGGACCATAATCATTGCTGTAAACAACGATGCTCGAAAGGCGGGATCCAAGAGTCAATGCTCGATCTGCATGCACAATTAGGTGAGTACCAACACACACACACCACACACACACACACAACACACACACACACACAAAACACACACACCACATACAACACACACCCATACACACACACACAACACCACACACACACAACACACACCACACACACACACACCACACATACAACACACACACACACACCCACACACACACACACACACACACACACCCACACACACATACAAATATACCACACATTCACAATTCACATATTCACATTACTTCATGAAAAGGACAGAGAGAAAGATCTAGGAGTTTATATCACTAAACCTGTCTCCTGAACCCCACATAAAAAGAATAACATCTGCAGCGTATGCAAGGCTCGCTAACATCGAAACTGCCTTCAGGAATCTGTGTACTGAATCTTTCCGAACCTTGTTTACCACATATGTAAAACCAATCCTTGAGTATGCGGCCCATCATGGAGTCCGTACCTTGTCAAGCACAAGACTAAGCTTGAAAAAGTTCAGAGGTATGCCACTAGGCTAGTCCCAGAACTAAGAGGCATGAGTTACGAGGAAAGGCTGCGTGAAATGCACCTCACGACACTGGAAGACAGGAGAATAAGGGAAGACATCATCACTACCTAATTCTCAGAGGAATTGACAGGGTAGATAAAGATAAACTGTTTAACACGGGTGGTACGCGAACAAGGGGACACAGGTGGAGACTGAGTACCCAAATGAGCCACAAGGAAGTTAGAAAGAACTTGTTCAGTGTCAGAGCAGTTAACAGGTGGAATGCATTAGGCAGTGATGTGGTGGAGGCTGACTCCATACACAGTTTCAAATGTAAATATGATAGAGCCCATTAGGCTCAGGAATCTGTACACCTGTTGATTGACTGTTAAGAGGCGGAACCAAAGAACTAGAGCTCATCCCCCGTAAGCACAATAGGTGAGTACACACACACATCCCCATCCCCAGGAAGCAGCCCGTAGCAGCTGTCTAACTCCCAGGTACCTATTTACTGCTAGGTAACAGAAGCATCAGGATGAAAGAAAACTCTGCCCATTGTTTCCTTCTCCGCCGGGAACCGAGCCCAGGCCATGAGAAGTACGACCCCGGAGCGCTGTCCACTTAGCCGCGAAGCCCCCACACCTGTGCGTGCTGTGTGTGTGTGTGGTGGTGTGTGTGTGTGTGTGTGTGTGTGTGTGGTGTGTGTGTGTGTGCGTGGTGTGTGTGTGTGTGTGCATGTGTGTGTGTGTGTGTGTGTGTGTGGTGTGTGCGTGCGTGTGGTGTGTGTGTGTGTGTGTGTGTGTGTGTGTGTGTGTGTGTGTGCGCGTGTGTGTGTGCATGTGTGTGTCTAAGACTGTCATAAAGAAGACCTCCACCAATCGGTGTCATCAATCAGGGAGTTTTACTAGAAGTTGACTTCGTCGACTTTTACTTATGCAAGTAAGTAATAGTGAGCAAGGTAGTGATGATGACAAGGACGTTGGTGTGATGAGGATGGTGGTGGTGGAGAGGATGGTGGCGATGGTTGAGAGGATGGTGGTCTAAGGATATGACTGTTATACATATTCCTCGTTAGACTGTTTCACTATTATTTATAACTCGGTAATTTGCCTGTCCTGATTTAACAGTGAGAGTGCTCATTGACGAAGCACTCTGACAGAGTGCTAAAGCCTGTTCCATCTCTTTACGTGAAGTGTGAGAGTGAACACATACTTGAGTGAGAGGGCTATATTTCCTGTTTATATGCCCATATTTGGCAATATATAAAGTTAGAGATAATGTATTAAAGGTTCATATAATGTAAGTAACGTCGATAACAAATACACAGATAAATCAGAGAAAGTGATGCTTCTGAAAACATCGTCATTTTCCCTTATTTATTGTTCGGGTTTAGTGTCCATTTGTTCCAGCTCCGTTGTTTTATGTCCCTGGAACCATCCAGACATGCACCTGCACCACGTGGGAGTCACACACACACACACAACCACACACACACCACACACACACACACACACACCACACACACACAACACACACCACACACACACACGTATTGTCTCAAAGAAACTGACCACTTACATCCCAGCATGTAACTGATCACTAGATCTCCCGCCCGCTTTAAAAAAAGAAAAGAAATATTAACCAATGTGATGTTGGATAATTACCACACTTGATCCTCTTGTTTCGTTACAATAAAAAGTGGCTTAGATAATGCAAGAACATAACAAGCTTTCTTTGTTGCTTCTACGTGGCTTCCTGCTTACTGTTACCGAGTCTCTCCAATTGCGCTGCGTTTTAGCTGCGTGATCCTCTATTATGTTCAATAGTTACTTTTAAATAAAGATAAAAAAAATAGTTACTTTTAAATGGTGTGCGTTCACACCATCATGAAAAACCAGCATGATGTTGTCGTATAATCTACGAGGTGTCTGTCAGATGCACTTTGACTGGACGGTACAGCGACGGTCTCGCGTCATGGCAGGTCGGCGTTCAATCCCGATCGTCCAAGTGGTTGGGGGACCTTCCCCGAGGGGACAATCCCTGACCTTCCCCGAGGGGACAATCCCTGACCTTCCCGAGGGGACAATCCCTGACCTGCCCCCCCCCCCATCCCCCATCCTGATCTGACCCCCCAGTGTTATAGTCGTACTGGCTTGGAGCTTTCCCTGATACTTAAAAAAATAATACGAAGTGTTTGATAGATGAACTTGCGTTATGTTCTCTGAGGACCTGGGCCTAAGAGCCTCGTCTCTAGGAACACTCGCTAGAGTCTAGAGTCAAGACTGTATTACGCTTCACAAAGCAGGTTGGAGGTTATATTACTGCACTCCTGAAGGTCTTAATGATGTGTGTGGAAGACAGGCACAACATCAGGGTGTCAAGGCTTACTTCAAAGCCACATTGAA
>WNGS01113158.1:14600992-14619947 GCA_020271785.1 Procambarus virginalis | reverse complement strand
GACGCGTGCTCGCGTCCATTATTAAAATATTTGGTAAATATTTAAGTTTTATCCGATCAATCTGGGACTAGTTTCAAAATGGGCGCCTTTAGATTGTGCACAGTTGATACCATAATGACGACGTAGCCTGACAAGTGAGGTCAGAACACTGGAAAGATTACAAATACTTTTGTGGTGATGAGCGTCCAAATATAAAATATTTCTTAAAATTCCATTTATTGTTCTATTATTATGGGACTATTTTTAAAATGCACGCCTTTATATTGCGAACAATTTGATACCAAAATGAAAGACGTAACACACAAAATGTTGTTATCAAACTGAAAGGAGTATATACATTAGGTTGCGGGTGTGGCAACTGGTGCTGGTTAACGGGTGACGGTTGGCCGACTTTAGTCTTTGTTGCGAGGGAGTCACGCAGGGCTTTTGACCTTATATGCATACATCCCTGTACGGAACGTCTATTGCGAACACATTTGATACCAAAACTAACGACGTAGCACGAGAATTAAGGTGAGAAAACTTAAACGATTATACACATTTCAGTGTTGCCACATGCTTGCCCGAAACGTCGAGAGCATTTCCGGGAAGTCTGTGGCGCTCACGCGACGAGGCACGAAAGTGTTTAAGAGGTCACCAAGGTCAGGTGACGTCGGTTGGACACATGACCTTGGTGTCCGGTCGCCATTAGAGCCTTCTCCTATTAGAGTCCTTGTAAGCCTGGCAAACTCAAGTTTAGAGGAGCGGCTGAGTAGTACTGGAGGACCCACTCCAACAGTAGCCCATGTCAGCGGTATGGATATTATGATGCTGGACCGTCATGAGTACTGGAAGTGCTCTTCCGTTCAACAGCAGTTACTAATATGTTACAGTGCTCTGTGTAGGGACTATCTGTATTCTCAGTTTTGTTACAATATTCATCAGCAAGTCAGTTGGAGTCTGGAGCAGCATCACAGAACACATGCTACCTACAGCATTCTTAGTACCATGTGGTCAGCCGTGGGATTAATAAACAAGTGATGGCACTTAATATTTTAAGACAAGCCCTTCCGTTTATACGAACTAACGATTGTCGTTGAGACGAGCACCCTGTACCATGACGCAGATGTTCATCTCCAGAAGACAAACCCCCCCCCCCCACACACACCAGTGGAGTTCCACAGGGCTCTGTACTCGGTCCTATTCTTGTTTCTGATATGTAAATGATCTCCCGGAGGGTATAGATTCATTTCTCTCAATGTTTGCTGTGGACGCCAAAATTATGAGAAGGATTAAGACAGAGGAGGACAGTTTGAGGCTTCAAAGAAGACCTGGACAAGCTGCAGGAATGGTCGAACAAATGGCTGTTAGAGTTTAAACCCAAGCAAATGTAATGTAATGAAGATAGGGTAGGAAGCAGGAGACCAGATAAAATGTATCATTTGGGAGATGAAATACTTGAAGAGTCAGAGGAGGAGAGAAAGACCTGGGGGTTGATATCACGCCAGACCTGTCCCCTGAAGCTCATATCAAGAGGATAACATCAGCAGCATATGCCATGGTTGGCTAACATAAGAACGGCCTTTAGACGCTGGTCGGACACAAGAGACAAAAATCAGACGCACTTGCGCACCTACGTGTGCGATAGTGTTGACGTCAAACAAGCAATACTTAATCACGGGCAGTTCTCTTTGGTGCATGACGTCACAGATCACTTCTCATTAATTACTCTAGTTCATGTGACCTGAGAAGGCTTCGAAGGATTTGAAGTAAGAGGTGCCATTTTTGTTTCATAAAAATGATACCTTAAAACACATATACAACCTGGTACCAACCTCATTACACATATTTATACTAGGTAATGTAAATATTTCCAAGCAGCTCTTCATGATAGTTCTGAATGAGTATGACTCACAGAAGTCTGAGTACTATTATAATGGACTATATTATCGTAAGAGAATACACACACACACACACACACACACACACACACACACACACACACACACCACACCACACACACACACACACACACACACACACAAACACACAAACACACACTGTGACGAGGTCTGGACTAGAGCAGTAACTACTCTAGCACGTGTTGCGCCAATCTCACATGAATTAAAAAAAAAAAGAGAAAATAAATTAAAATAAAACTGCCTAGTGTCACTTGCTGGCAAAAATAAGAAAATAAAAACTTTAAACATTTAATATAACAAAAAATGCCTATTATTTTATACAAAATGATAAATAATGAAAACAAAACCCTTAACCACTTAGCTTAAACACAATCAGAAGAACAATATATATTTATACATGTGAATTTACGTTAATACAAAGATGAAGGTAATACTTTATACAAAATGCTATGAGCGTCTACCGTCACCCTTAGGCGAGGATAGATGCGGAAGCAATGAGCACTAGAAGGGTAATCTGCTGTACTGGACGTTGTTGTTGTTTGAGATTCGCTACTCAGAACAATAAGTTCCAGTAGCACGGGCTATGGTGAGCCCGTTAGTGGAGGCTTTTTGGAGCCATTATCTGTACCAGTAGCTGATACTAGAGATCTGGCGGTGGATGGGCGTCTTCTTGCTGATTTTCAGCCTGGGGGCTGGCTATACCAGTTATGGAGCTGGTGTGATTAGTGTCGACCTCTAGGTTTTCCGTTTTTTCTTTGCCTGCGACTTTGGCCGAGTAGTGCTGTCGTTGGAGTTCGGTGACGTGGCCTCCATTAGGAAGTCTTGAACCATGTAGGTGTCGTATGTGTGATGCGGCGCTGGAGCTCCTACTATGACTTCCTCGTCTGAGGAGTCCGTAACCTCCGTAGTGGGTGTTTTTGTTTTTCGCCTCGCAGCCTTAGGTAGGCTTACGTTTCGTTGATTGGTGGTTGTAGCTATTTCAGGAGCGCTGGTGGTGCTGTTATCGTTTGTAGACAGCTTGTCTGTTAGCGCGGCAGCTATGGTGGTGAACGTAATCTTCATTGATGTTTTGTCGATGTTGCAGAACTCTAGGTTGAATACCGACAGGTTTGGATTTTCGTCCTCGATATTGACCATGATATGATGTTGAGGTCGCTCAGCGATCCACTGGCTGGTCCTTCTGGTAAAAACAGTTCTTCCGGCCAGGAACTGACGTGGGAAGTGAAAATGTAGGTGGTGCTCTTTGCGAAAAATGGCATCGTTAGTGAGGAGTTTTTCTAGCTCCTCTTCACATGAAAAGAAGAGCACGATATCTTCACCTTTCTGACTAATGTCAGCGGGTTCGAGGCCAGTAACGTCCTTCAGGACCTTTAAAGTATTGCTTCTCCCGATGGCATGACCGTCAAGTGGAGTTGCTCTGACCTTAAGACGTTTGGGTCGCATTGTGACCACACTGCTCCTTGTGATGTGTTGACGGGAGATGTCTCCCCCGTCGAGTGTACTGGATGCTGGCCAATCCTTATATATGGGCTGTGACGTCAGACTGGCGCCAATTCTGGAGGTGTTGACGAGGTACTGACAGGATAACGACCATCCTGATAGTTTGTGTGGCGTCGGGTGAGGTGGGGAGACGGCAGGTGCGCCGTCTCTCGTGGATGCTAAGGTGGAGGAAGGGGGAAGGTGTGTCTAGACAATACGTTTTGGCACATATTGTTGTTGTTTCTTGATGTTGGAGCATGCTGATATGTAGGTGGTAAGGAACAGGCAAAAAACGACTGCTATGCAGGAGATAAGCATAACACACACCCACTCATATACACAACAAATAATACTAACATACACAAAATAATCACACTCATCAACGTATTATACAGCTCACCATAGTAATATGTAACAACGTTCTAATACGTCATAAACACGTTAAGCCAAGATGTAACAACTTTATTACATGTTGTAACAAGCGGAAAATAAGAGACAGTTTCGGTTTGTGTTTCCAGCACTATAGTCGCCCACGGACGCTGAGGCATGCCATAGCGAATGCATTATAAATGTTATCAAAATATTCAGGAACCGCTTGCGACAAAAAGGGTGCCGGATAAGAAGGGTATTATTCACAAGGAGAGGCGTTATATATCGACTTTTGCCTCAGCTGCGAGTGACAGGCAGACGTTAGTTTTACTCTCGGTCCTTCACAAGCTTGTTTTTGGAGATATCAGTTTTCTCCCAAGATGCAAGTCAGCAGACAGACGCTGACCAGGCTTAAAGCTATATATGAATAACAAAATACAAGCTTAAGCTGCTGACTGCAGTATGTTGTGTATGACCTGTTCAGCGTTATGTTATGAACACAGATATTGTTCATCTTAACGATAACTGTTGTTGAAATGATGATCAACAATGCAACGCGTTGTTACATTGCAGTGTTTTATGACGGTCCAAGTGAACGGTAGTCTGCTATTCCCAAGATTATTGTAGACTTGTGGTGTTGAGTGAGACTAACGCAAGGCGGCGGTAGATCGCTGATTCCAGCATCAGTCTTCTCTATATTCGTACTGGGAGGAGTATACCCGGTGGTGCCCGGGACACTGTTCCACCACCCGCCATTACACCCCATTTATTTTCCATCTGTAACACCTCCCCCCGTCTTCCTCCCTCTATGCACCTCTCCCGCCCCCTCCCCTCTCCCATTCGTCTCATCCCTCTCTCTCCCTATTCCCTCTCATCTCTCCCATCATCTCCCTTCTCCCCGCCTATCCTTCTCTCCCTTTCTCTCTAACTTTCCCTCTCTCACCTTACTATCAGAAAGTATACTCAGAAATGATGAGAACGCTGCTGTTGCTATGCTGCTGCAGCTGGTGTTTTGCTGCTTCTGCTGCTGCTGTTTTTGCTGTTCCTGCTACTACTACTGCTGCTACTGCTTCTTGCTGCTGCAGCTTCTGCTTCTTTCTGCTATTGCTGCTTTGCTACTGCTGCTGTTCCTGCTGCTAATGTTGCTGTTTTGCTGCTGCCTTTGCCGCTGCTGCTGCTTCTGCTGCTGCTGCTGATTCTGGACTGCTGCTGCTTCTGCTACTGCTGCGTCTGCTGCTTCTGCTGCTGTTACTGCTGTTTTGGCTTGCTGCTGTTTTCTATGCTGCTGATCATGATGTTTTTCTGCTGCTGTTGCTATTCTGCCGCTTCGTCTGCTACTGCTGCTTTGCAGCTGTCTGCTGCTCCTGCTATTGCTGCTGCTGCTGCTGCTTTTGCTACTGCTGCTGAATCTTCTACTGCTGCCTCTGTTGTTGCTGCTTCAGCTGTTGTTGCTTCTGCTGCTGCTGCTTCTGCTGCTGCTGCTTCTGCTGCTGCTGCTGCTGCTGCTGCTGCTGCTGCTGCTTCTGCTGCCGTTTCAATCTTGGACAAAGACGATACTTTATAGAAAAATATTCTGAGGCAAATATACCATTTTCACTGATAGTACAAAAAGTTGCACTAATCACAGGGTTTGCATTTATCATTAACGAAGTCTACAAATTCTCCTTAAATTACCTACAAGTGCCCTAATCTTACAATTTATAAAAGCTTTGACATAAACACTTACATTACTCAAAACTTCTTGTCACTTTCAACTGGTCACTTAAAGGTGTTCAACTGGTCTGAAAGGGATACCAACTTGTCTCAAGGGAAGGCTAACTGGTGTCAAACGGATGCCAACTGGTGTCAAATGGATGCCAACTGGTGTCAAATGGATGCCAACTGGTGTCAAACGGATGCCAACTGGTGTCAATTGGATGCCAACTGGTGTCAAATGGATGCCAACTGGTGTCAAATGGATGCCAACTGGTGTCAAACGGATGCCAACTGGTGTCAAATGGATGCCAACTGGTGTCAAATGGATGCCAACTGGTGTCAAACGGATACCAACTGGTGTCAAACGGATGCCAACTGGTGTCAAATGGATGCCAACTGGTGTCAAACGGATGCCAACTGGTGTCAAATGGATGCCAACTGGTGTCAAATGGATGCCAACTGGTGTCAAATGGATGCCAACTGGTGTCAAATGGAAGCCAACTGGTGTCAAATGGAAGCCAACTGGTGTCAAATGGAAGCCAACTGGTGTCAAATGGATGCCAACTGGTGCCAAATGAAAGCCAACTGGTGTCAAATGGATGCCAACTGGTGTCAAATGGATGCCAACTGGTGTCAAATGGATGCCAACTGGTGTCAAATGGATGCCAACTGGTGTCAAATGGATGCCAACTGGTGTCAAATGGATGCCAACTGGTGTCAAATGGATGCCAAATGGTGTCAAATGGATGCCAACTGGTGTGGAAGGGATGACAAGTGATAAGAGAGATGCTATCTTCCCTCAAAGGGATGCGAGACTTATCTCAAAAAGATACAAACTGATCTTCAAAGGTTGTCAGCACGTCTCCAAGTGATACTTCACGACCTGGTATTTGTGGCACCAACCCTTGGCGACCCGCGCGGTAAGGTCAAGAGGTCAACATAGAAAAATCATGGCGACTACCTGTTGCTCGACGGGTAGATTAGAGGGGATTTTTGTCCACAAAATTCTCAGTTATTTCCATTCCAGTAAAAGTTCAACTGTTGACTTCTCGATGTACAATGTTGTTTATGCAATATGTTTATTAGGGGAATAGTTTTTTTTAGGTGTCTGTCGTATCGAAGTGAACGAGCATATGTGTACACATATAATCAAGTACATACACAGGCATACGGACATACATACAGATATACACACAATACGGTAATGAAACTAGGCGGAGGTAACCGGAGGCCAGACACAGGATACCGAATGGGAGATGAAGACTTTCTTGAAACGGACAGAAAGATTTTGGAGTTGATATCACACCAAACCTGTCTCCTGAAGCCCCACATAAAAAGAAAAAAACATCTGCGGCTTATGCGAGGCTGAATAACATCAGAACTGCCTTCAGGAACCTGTGTAAAGAATCATTCTGAACCTTGTATACCACATATGTATGACCAATCCTGGTGTATGCAGCCCCAGCATGGAGCCCGTGCCTTGTCAAAGACAAGACTAAGCTGGGAAAAGTTCAGAGGTATGCCACTAGGTTAGTCAAGGCTGCGGGAAATTCACCTCATGACACTGGAAGACAGAAGAGTAAGGGAAGACTTGATCACTACCTACAAAATTCTTAAGGGAATTGACAGGGTAGATAAGGATAAACTGTTAACACGGGTGGTAAGCGAACAAGGGGACACAGGTGGAAACTGAGTTCCCAAATGAGCCACAGAGACGTTAGAAAGAACTTTTTCAGTGTACGGGGAGTTAACAGATGGAATGCATTAGGCAGTGATGTGGTGGAGGCTGACTCCATTCGCAATTTCAAATGTAGATATGATAGAGCCCAGTAGGCTCAGTAATCTGTACACCAGTTAATTGACAGTTTAGAGGCGGGACCAAAGAGCCAAAGCTCAACCCCCGCAAACACAACTAGGTAAGTACACATACTCCTGGGAGTGGACGTAACACCAAATCTAGCTCCTGAGGCACATATAAATCGCATAGAGACAGCAGCGTACTCTACGCTAGAAAAACTTAGAATGTCTTTCAGAAACCTAAGTAAGGAGGCATTCAGAGCGCTTTACACTGCCTACGTGAGGCCAGTCTCAGAGTATGCAGCCCCATCATGGAAACCCCACCTACAGAAACAGGAAACTGGAAAAGGTTCAGAAATTTGCGACGAGTCTAATCCCGCAGTTGCATGGGATGGGATATGAAGAGCGACTGAAGGAACTGAACCTGACGACATTAGAAAAAAGGAGGGAGAGGGGAGGTATGATATCAGCATACAAAATACTTAGGGAGGATTATCAGAGGGGAAATAGACGAAATGTTCACACAGAATACCAACAGAACAAGGGGATATGGGTAGAAGTTGGAAACTCAGATGAGTCATAAAGATGCTAGAAAATTGTCTTTCAGGGGAGCCGGTCGGCCGAGCGGACAGCACACTGGACTTGTGATCCTGTGGTCCTGGGTTCGATCCCAGGCGCCGGCGAAAAACAATGGGCAGAGTTTCTTTCACCCTATGCCCCTGTTACCTTGCAGTAAAATAGGTACCTGGGTGTTAGTCAGCTGTCACGGGCTGCTTCCTGGAGGTGGAGGCCTGGTCGAAGACCGGGCCGCGGGGACACTAAAGCCCCGAAATCATCTCAAGATAACCTCAAGATAACCAGCGTTAGAGTAGTGGGGAAATGGAATGCACTAAAGGAGCCCATTGTGGAAGCAAACACTATTCATAGCATTAAAACCAGGTATGATAGAGAAGTAGGACAGGAGTCATTGCTTTAAACGTCCGAAGGATGTTTATAGCAATGACTAATGTCGTTAGAAATCAAATGGATGTCAACCGGTGTCAAGGCGGGATCCAAAAGCCAACGCTAGATCGTGTAGGCACAAATAGGTGACCACACACACACACAAACATTCAAAAGTGGAAAATATTTTCCACCAATGTGCAACATTCGTGCCACATTAGCCATGATTCACCGTGTCCATCAATAGTTATCACAACTAAACAAATTTAAAAGAAATTTCCATATTTCCTAATACGTAGAAATCACAACTTAGTCAATAAACCAAAAATTGTGAACAAATGCATTGATATAAATATTTTGACTCGGCAGGCCACAATACATGTCAGCAGGCCACAGTACATGTCAGCAGGCCACAATACATGTCAGCAGGCCACAGTACATGTCAGCAGGCCACAGTACATGTCAGCAGGCCACAGTACATGTCAGCAGGCCACAGTACATGTCAACAGGCCACAGTACATGTCAGCAGGCCACAGTACATGTCAGCAGGCCACAATACATGTCAGCAGGCCACAATACATGTCAGCAGGCCACAATACATGTCAGCAGGCCACAATACATGTCAGCAGGCCACAATATATGTCAGCAGGCCACATTACATGTCAGCAGGCCACAATACATGTCAGCAGGCCACAATACATGTCAGCAGGCCACAATATATGTCAGCAGGACACAATACATGTCAGCAGGCCACAATATATGTCAGCAGGCCACAATACCTCTCCACAACAATGCTCACCAGATGGAGGCAGCAGCCGCTTCACTGGTGAGCATAGTAAACAAATAAATATTTAATTACGTAAAATTATTCATACTTACTCATATTTATGCCCAAATTTACGTAATTTACTAACTTTGTTTATATAAAAAAAAGGATAACGTTTTCAGAGGAAAGAAATTAATAATTTAAATCATATAGGCCAACTCAATTATGAATTCGCTTTAGTTATTTCCACTTAGTTATTTCCAACAATAACATTATGCTACACGAGTGTCTGTCTGTCTGTCTCTTCTCAAAGTTTTTAGGGCAGAGCTTGGAGACTAGTCTACCCAAATTTGCAGAGGGAATGGTCTGTGGTCTGGGATGAACATAGGCCTGTTAGAGGTCATTTTCAGACCACCAAGACGATTATTTTGACACTTCCTGCCGTGCTACAAGCCTAAATATTAAACAAAAAATTTATCGTAATACGCACCATTATTCACTGATCTCCGGAAAATGAACGGGAATTTTCTGCTATTGATAATTTGGCCGTACTGGAATAAAACAGACGAGCCAGTAACACCTTCAGAGGTTTCTCGAACCAAGGCGCTTCATTAAAGTGGTAACTGTTTCACTTTACTATTTCACACCACTGAGCTCCTCTCGCAGGCGACCGTCCACATATTAGACGGGAGGCATTGACGGAAACACCAATGAGCCAGAGCTCAACCCTCGCAGGCACAACTAGGTGAGTACATTAGATAATTATATTTTCTAAAAGAGAGAGACAGACAGAAATAAACAGAGAGAGACAGGAGGACAGAGATGGAGACGGACTAGGAGACAAAGATAAAAACAGAGATACAGAGACAGGGAGAGACAAGAGACAGTAGATAGCTGAATGGATAGATGGATATATGGATTGATAGATGTTGACCAGACCACACACCAGACGGTGAAGGGACGACGACGTTTCGGTCCGTCCTGGACCATTCTCAAGTCGACTGTGTAACACACACACAATCGACTTGAGAATGGTCCAGGACGGACCGAAACGTCGTCGTCCCTTCACCGTCTAGTGTGTGGTCTGGTCAACATACTTTAGCCACGTTATTGTGACTCATCGCCTGCATATGAATTGATAGATTTATCGGTAGATGGACAGACATATGATACATGAGTAAATAGATGAGTAGATGGATAAATGGATGGAAGAATACATTGATATATCGATGGATAGATGATTGGATTGATGAATAGATAGGTGAATAGATATATGAATAGATAGATGGATGGATTAAAAGTTGGATACAAAAGCTAGATGCATGTATAGATATATGGATACATGAATGAATAGATGGATGGATGTACAGATAAATAGATTGACGGATTATTAGATGGAAAGATTAATAGATAGACAAAGGGAATGGATAGCTGGAGGCCTGAATACAAGGATAGATGGATGAACTGATGGATGAAAATGGATCGATAGATGGGTAGATAGACTGATAAATGAGTAGATGGATCGATAGATGGGTAGATAGACGTATTGATGAATAAATATATGGATACATAAATGGATATGTTAGGGATAGATAGAAGGATAGATGAACATACAGATAGAATAATAGATGTTCGAACAGATAAATGAATAATTGGATAGATGGGTGGATGGATAAAGATGGATGCACATACGAATAGAAAGGTAGATGGATATATGATTGGGAAATGCGTACATTATTGCTGTTTTTTTTTCTGAAAGCTGTTGCAATGATATTCAGATGTGTAATTATGAATACACATCATTATGTGTGGTTAGTTATAATTGTAGTCATGTGGTTAGTCATAATTGTATTTATGGCTAACCAGCGGTTATAGTGATATTCAATTGTGTAATTATGATTGTTAAAGTTTCAACAATTAATGCTTCCACAGCCATCTGATGTTCAATGTATTAATTAAAACACTTGAACAGCCTTTTTCTGGACGTGTCGCTTCTCCTCCCAAAGCCACATTGTAATTTCCTACCGCTTAAATTCTTAGTTTGCCTCTGGCTAATTCACTGTATAAAACATTTACGTTTATTCAGAGTTGTTTAGCAAGCAACACATCAGATAAGGCATGAATGGCTTATTTTATTATGTGGGCATTAGGGAGATCAACACAAACATGGGTATTCGTGAATGGGAATTGAATTTAAGCTTGCAATTCTGCGTGTATGAAATTATACACGTTCAAAATAATTTAAGACGATTATAGTAAGGTGCTCACTGTAAATATATTTAATAGGGGGTCTAATACTAATTTATGATGGAGTACACACGTGTGTGGAAGCTGCACCCACCACCTCCGTATGTACAGAGAACTGAGAGAACACAACGTTATATATAAACAGTTCCAAGTTCAAGACGAGAGATAAACCAGATGAGTTATAATCACAACATACAAAATACTGTGGGAAACAGAGGAATTGGACATGAACAGCCTTTTGTTTTCCTTAACAAACCCAAAGTGGATAAGAGAACCTCCGTTTAAGTAACACTCGAATAATAACGTCGTAAAGAACCCTTCCATCCTCACCCTCAACATCCAACACAACGCAGAACTCGAACGTCAAGGCAGATAAAAACAGGTAGGAACATATAGCCAGGAGGCGGGGCCCAAGAGCCCAGCTTTCACTCCTCGTTGGCACTGAGAGGTTATAACACCCAACATTCTGAACACAACATTCAGTTAACACAACACCCAGAATCGTACACCAAAATCAGTCAACAATACACACTCTTTAAAATTCCTGACACACTATAATCTACACGAAATGCTGAACACTACCGGAAACCCCTTACAACAAACATCAACACCCTTCACAAAGACAATACACTCACTTAAGCACTCACCCTTGACTGTTCATCTTACAATACGCACCCTACGTCAAACGCCATACACGTTTACCCCTACACCGAACATCATACACCTTATACAGAACACTACACACCCTACATAGCGCACCATACATTTAACACCATACATTCAACCCCATACACCCTACAAAATCCCCCTAACATATGTACACCAGATACCCTACACCCTACACATTTATACCAGATACCCTACACCCTACATATTTACACCAGATACCCTACACATTTACACCAGATACCCTACACCCTACATATTTACACCAGATACCCTACACATTTACACCAGATACCCTACACCCTACACATTTACACCAGATACCCTACACCCTACACATTTACACCAGATACCAACACCCTACACATTTACACCAGATACCAACACCCTACACATTTACACCAGATACCAACACCCTACACATTTACACCAGATACCAACACCCTACACATTTACACCAGATACCAACACCCTACACATTTACACCAGATACCAACACCCTACACATTTACACCAGATACCAACACCCTACACATTTACACCAGATACCAACACCCTACACATTTACACCAGATACCCTACACACTATCACACCGCCACTCCCGGAGAGACATTTGAGTGCCAACTCTGGATAATTGATTCTGTTGTGAATTATGGAACACTGTCTCTGGCAGCTCCAGGGAATGATTAGCTGGTTAATGCTTGTTCCTGTTACTGATTCTATTTGTCTCTGTCTATCTGTTAGTCTTTCTGTGTGTGTCTGTGTCATTAACTTATTGACAGTTTAGTCTACCGTTCTATTGACGTCATCGTTGGCCTTTACTCTTTCGTCTTCTGTTGGTCTTTATTTAATCTTGTTACGTGTAGTTTTCTTGTTGAAAAATAGTATATATATAATATAGTATTAGAGCAAGATGACTGCCAACTTGCTTATGAAAAACTTTCTTGACGCCCAACAAAACTCTTTGAAAGAGGCAAATGTCGTCTATGCCTTCGCATGCCCACTTGGGGGACTGTCAGCCCCAACGGTCTCAATATATAGGCAAGACAAGGACATTCGTTACATATTAGATACAACGTTAATGGTCGCAGACTGTCAAGTGCCTGCAGCTCTTCAAATGGCGGGCAGGAACCATGACTGCAATGTGCATTTCCTCTCTGTGTTGCAACGCTAGAGCGCTGCATAAGGAAGTTGGCGGCTCTAGGGTCTCTTAGTTTCGATGAGCTTTAAATCCAGATCTTTAAAAAAAATCTAATGGCACTTTTACCCCAGGCACCAACTGTCTCTGAGGCAACGGGAAGAAAATTGTAATGGTCATGAAGATCTCTGTACTTTCGAGATTTGGTTGATTCCTTGAAGGAGGCAGCACCTACCAGAGGTGCAACACTGAAGTCAATGTTGGTGTTAACCAAGGTTAATACGGATGTGTAGTTACACACTGAGGTTGCTAATAGTAAGTCACCCACATGGGGAGCTGCTACGGCTGAGGCGAGCAATGTCGCATGTTGTTGTTGTTGCAACGTCTAAGCACACTGCAGCTGCTGTGTGTACAATGGGGCTCATCTCAGCTGGACTGATTGTGGGATTGTGGTGGTTGGGGGGTGGTGGGGCTCTGTGAGAGAAACCCATTTAGTGGTGCAGGGTACACAACTGGGGATCGTGTTCCCTGTCAACTGGCCTCGGTAATCCGGTAGGATTACCCTCACCGGGTTGTCAGCTGACCGAAGGCTTCCATGTGCCTTTGTGTCTGCTTCTTTGTTTGTCTGAGTGTCTGTTTACATCTTGTTTTTTTTTCTGTCAATTTTTACTTGTGTCAGCCTGTTTTCTTTTCACAATATGACTCAATACATCTGTCTATGTCTTTATGTCTGCATATATCTACATGGGTATTGACCCTTATGTTCCAATCTCTTTTGGTCTTTTTATCTTTGAATGTCTTTCCGACTGTCTGACTGTCTCTGCTCCCCCCCCTCTCTCTCTTTCTCTCTCTCTCTCTCTCTCTCTCTCTCTCTCCTCTCTCTCTCTCTCTCTCTCTCTCTCTCTCTCTCTCTCTGACTGTCTGCCTTCACTCCAAATGACTTCTGTTCTTCTCTCCATAAAGGTGCCACAGTGTAGCCACTGCGACACCTTTATTTCCATCCAGCGCCTCGACAGCGATCTGGTTTGGGTTCAGATCCTGACCCGGGATGATTAACTAGTCGGCAGTACTTAACTGTTCCTCTTTGGTCATCCAGCAGTACTTGGGTACTTTGTTTTAAACCGATTGGCTTTTCATACTCAAGGGAAAAGAGAGTGTTAAAGCTCACTATGAGCTGTGGGAAAGAAAAAGCTCCCAGCTGGCTAGCAGGGGTCAAAAGTCGTGTGTAACCACCTGTGTAAAAAAATAATTGTTACAAGTCAAAAGTAAGTTATCTTCGTAGCTTGTGTGAGGTTTACCTCGCCCATGATGACACTCACCTGTCATGATATCCGGTTAGCTTGTTCCAGCATAATGAGGGATGTCAAACAGATCACCAGAGTGGGTTATTTTGTGCAGGTAAACAGATACGGTGATCGGTATAGCCTCTCATCGTGGTAGTCCTTCAATATGTTCTAATTTCCCAGTGGTTTTGCGTGATTATGTTGTACAGCGTTCACTCCTTAGTGATGTGTTCCCTACGTTCAGTTCAACATCTTATGTTGGTATTGCTTCTCACTGATTAACAGCGTCTAATGGTTGAACAATGCCTCACTGTAGTATCAGGGGGTTGGTTGGTTCTGGGACAGTATAGTGTTCCCTCGAGAGTCGGCAGTAACTCAATATTTAAGTGCCATATAGAGTCACACAGTAGAGTGGGTGAGAGCGTGCCAGTATAGTGACAAAGATTTCTCTTCACTACTGTAGGACAGAGGGCTGTGGAACGTCACACTGGGTGAGAGAAGCATGTCCATCGTCGATTAATAATGGGCAAGAAGTCAACATTTGTTCACACTGCAGCAGACATAATCAGGAGAACCACTAGAAAGTTGAAATACAGTCATTGTAGTTCAAATATACAGAAAGGGAGAGAAGACACTGGGCATTAAACAACAGGCCAGTGTCCCTTACTTTCATATGGTGCAAGGTCATGAAAATACCATGATCTTGCACAATATGAAAGTAGGGAAGATAAAGGTCATGACTGTCAGAGAGCCTTCAACTCAGCACCCTACAGGAAACTAGAGCATAACATGTAGAAATAAGGAGTGACAGAAGGTGAAGAGAGACCTGAGAGTGGCGGCATGCTACAGCTGGCGTCCCACAATGGACAGCACTGGGGTCATCCTTTTCCAAATCACTGTGAAGGATTTACAAAGGGGGATAGATTTCATTCTCTCGGTGTTCGCTTGTTTTGAACAAAAATTATATGGAGGCTAAATACGTCGTAAGACTGCAATAAACTACAGAACGAAAATGATGGATCCCTCAAGTGGTTATTACAGGAAGTGTGAATAACGAATGTGGATGCTGGGAAGAGGATGTAACGTATCGGAAATTGAAAAGGAAGAAAAGAAGGGTGAACTCATAGGTAAAGAAGGTAGAGAGGTGGAAGGGAGGGGTAATAGGAAAGTGGTCAGGGGAAAGGGAAAGTATAGAATGAGCGAGAGAAAATAAGATCGAGGATGAAAGTAGAAGAGTAGAAAGTAAAAGTGCTAGAAGATTACAGAGATAGAACGTTACTGCCACCATGGATTCAAGTTAGTAACTTATAAGACAAGGAGTAGAACTTGCCAGCACAACAATATGATCTGATGTTAACACATCTCAACTGTAAGCATGTGCAATTCATATAACCAAAAATCTTTAAGTCACAATCTTAAGCCAGTAAACTTCAGAGTGCTCGCCACTCTAGCTTTCATATATCATAGAAAATCCAAGACTTAGGGATCATAATTAAAGGTAAATTAAAACGTAAGTTAATCAATTATATATTTCCTATTAGATCTTCAATCTTATAGTTATCATAACTCAATCATATCACTTGATGTTCCCATTAATTCAGATCAATTCACCACACCAGAAATTGAGAGCACCTTGAGAGCTGACTGCCCCTGAAAATCACACAACACCTAAGTTTAAATCACAGTAAACGTCACCTTACAAGTTCACTCACCAATGTCTCTGAAACTAAGTTTGATTAAGAGGGGAGAGGTCACGGCTGACAGGCTCCCCACCCGGCCAGGGATAGGCCTACTCTGGCTGCGGGAACCTCTCTTGACCAGCGATCTGTCTGCCGCTATCCTGCTCAATGTCTTTCAAATGAACAGTTCCACGGGTATTTATGGGGGAACCAGGAGCTGAACTCCACCTACCAGGAGATAGTCTCTGACTATCTACCCACCACACCTAAACAGCGGCTTGTTTCATGGAAACCACATGGCCAGCCGTCTGCAATTAACAGGTTAACAGAAGCGAGGTCACCTCACACTACCTGACCAGAAGACAACCCGTTACTTAAGACCTGAAAGACGTGACTCTAGAATACTTATAGGACCGACAACTGCCGCTACCGATATTCTGAGTGACTAACTTAAGTTTTGTGTAAAATATTTAACAAAACGTGTTCAAGGACGCCAAATACAGATGCCACGCGGGAGAGGAAATCCTCGTGGCACCGGCCGGAGGCACTACGCCGCACCTGGCACCGCAAGCACACATATCAAGAACATAACTTTGGCTGCATACGGAAAGTTGACTAATATTAGAACTGCCTTTAGCAATCTGTAAAGGCGTCGTTCATCGCAGTATCCTTATCAAAGTTGGAGAAAATCCAGAGATATGCCACCAGACTAGTGCCAGAGCTGAGGGGTATGAGCTACGAGGCAAGACTACAGGTGTTAAACCTCACGTAACTGGAAGAAAGAAGAAACATAGAAGACGAGGTAACCTCATTCAAAGTAATCAGAGAAACAGAGAGACGAGACCATATACCAGTGGCGGAACACTAACAAGGGGACGAACGTAACTACCCAATCAAGCCAAAGAGATATTATAATAAAAAAATTCAGTGATACTGAGCAAATCGAATGCAATAATAAGTGAAGCAGCTGTCATTGTGTTAAATCTAGATATAACGGAGTTCGGTGGCTCTAGAACCTAGACACCAGTCAGTTAAGGGACGAGAGGCGGGGACCCAAGAGCCGCGCCTCATTCTCTGCCAGAAAAACTAGGTGATTACAATTAGGTGAGAGACACTGCAAGTGAAACAGAGAAACAGACAAAACCTTTTATATAGATAATTGTTTGGTAGGAGAGACAGGTGGTAGGGAGAACTGACCTTGGAGAGACAAGTGGTAGGGAGAACTGACCTTGGAGCGACAAGTGGTAGGGAGAACTGACCTTGGAGAGACAAGTGGTAGGGAGAACTGACCTTGGAGAGACAAGTGGTAGGGAGAACTGACCTTGGAGCGACAAGTGGTAGGGAGAACTGACCTTGGAGAGACAAGTGGTAGGGAGAACTGACCTTGGAGAGACAAGTGGTAGGGAGAACTGACCTTGGAGAGACAAGTGGTAGGGAGAACTGACCTTGCAGAGACAAGTGGTAGGGAGAACTGACCTTGCAGAGACAAGTGGTAAGGAAAACTGACCTTGGAGAGACAAGTGGTAGGGAGAACTGACCTTGGAGAGACAAGTGGTAGGGAGAACTGACCATAGAGAGACAAGTGGTAGGGAGAACTGACCTTGGAGAGACAGGTGGTAGGGAGAACTGACCTTGGAGAGACAGGTGGTAGGGAGAACTGACCTTGGAGAGACAGGTGGTAGGGAGAACTGACCTTGGAGAGACAGGTGGTAGGGAGAACTGACCTTGGAGAGACAGGTGGTAGGGAGAACTGACCTTGGAGAGACAGGTGGTAGGGAGAACCGACCTTGGAGAGACAGGTGGTAGGGAGAAGTGACCTCAGAGAGAGAGAGAGAGAGAGGTGGAAGGAGAGGAGCGACTCGGGGAAAAACATATTAAGATAGCTCAGTAGAATGAAATAAGTTAGAGAAAGGTTCCCAAGACTACCATGACTACTGTACGCGGTGTGATGATAAGAATATATATTCACAACCTGGGATATACCTAGTGATTGCCAGTGAATGTCCAAAGAGAGAGAGAGAGGGAGAGAGAGAGAGAGAGAGAGAGAGAGAGAGAGAGAGAGAGAGAGAGAGAGAGGAAAGAGAGAAAAGAGTGTATGTGTGTATTTACTATTTGTGCCTTTAGGATCTCGTTGTTAACTCTTAGAACAGCTCGTCAGAAGTTTAGAAAAACCTTTCTAACTATCCGTTGTCTGATTTACTGACTTCCGACCGTATTTTCTCTAATATCTACTACTACATATATATTTCTTACACACATACACACAAAGACGTCCCCAGGATGCAGCCCGTAGCAGCAACGTAACTCTAAGGTACCTACTTTACTGCTAAGTGAACAGGTGCATCAGGTGAAAGAATCTTAGCCTGTGTGTGTGTGCCTCGGCTACGACTCCCGAGCACTGACAACTCAGCCACGAGGACCTCAGTGTGAGTGTACTCACCTATTTCACCTATTTGTACTCGCCTATTTGTGCCTACAGGATCGAGCTCTAGCTCTTGGACCTCGCTTTTCTAGCGTGCGTGTGTGTGTGTGTGTGTGTGTGTGTGTGTGTGTGTGTGTGTGTGTCGGGGCAGAGAGATGTAAGCCAAATGGATTTTTCTAACCAAAAACATCTCATGCACGGTTACAATTTTTCTTCAAATTATGTAAATTTGTGCCGTTTAGACAACGTCGACCTATATAAACTTTAAAGAGAAGACTTTAATGACTTCGGACTGGCGTAAAATGTTAACTTGTTGTGTGTTGAAGATAAGACCTTAAAACTAAATTCCTTGTACAAACACAGCTCGATAATCCCACAATTGGAGAACGTCCTCACGAGGCGAAACACAACGTGAAACTAACATTTCACGTTTAGTTGATTTCATAAGCCATATATTATTGGGTGATTATATATGTATTGTCTTAGTACTCAGAGAGCAGTTCAGAACGCTTGTATAAATTCATATATTGCTATGATTTCCTAAAGAATTAATATTTTAATGATGCTCTA
>WNGS01113158.1:14557657-14568883 GCA_020271785.1 Procambarus virginalis | reverse complement strand
GATACATACGTGACACATGATACATCACGTGACACATGATACATCACGTGACACACATGATACATCACGTGACACACATGATACATCACGTGACATTCGTGGGGAAACAGCTCCCAACGGAACGTGTTTTTATTTTTGGCTCGTCTGATGTAAGGGTAAACTTCATGTTAAGTTCGTACTGATCTGTGAGAACATCAGACGCAGAGTAAGCGTAGATCACGCTGTGTTTGTACTGTATCTACCTCTACACGGTCGCAGAGTAAGCGTGGATCACGCTGTGTTTGTACTGTATATACCTCTACACGGTCGCAGAGTAAGCGTGGATCACGCTGTGTTTGTACTGTATCTACCTCTATACGGTCGCAGAGTAAGCGTGGATCACGCTGTGTTTGTACTGTATCTACCTCTACACGGTCGCAGAGTAAGCGTGGATCACGCTGTGTTTGTACTGTATCTACCTCTACACGGTCGCAGAGTAAGCGTGGATCACGCTGTGTTTGTACTGTATCTACCTCTACACGGTCGCAGAGTAAGCGTGGATCACGCTGTGTTTGTACTGTATCTACCTCTACACGGTCGCAGAGTAAGCGTGGATCACGCTGTGTTTGTACTGTATCTACCTCTACACGGTCGCAGAGTAAGCGTGGATCACGCTGTGTTTGTACTGTATATACCGCTACAAAGACGTGACATCAAATTATGCTACGTCTGGCAGACCTCTTACGATTTATTCCTTTTAACTAAGTGTAAGCGTATAACTTTCAAGATGGACAAAACGGTGTATAAAATTATAATTAACACAGAATAATCCATGAGAAAGAATAGAAGTTGTGGTTCTTGGAAAGCTAGCAATAGTAGAACCAGAAACTAGTAATGGTACAACCGGAAACTAGCCATGGTACAACCAGAAACTAGCCATGGTACAACCAGAAACTAGCCATGGTACAACCAGAAACTAGCCATGGTACAACCAGAAACTAGCCATGGTACAACCAGAAACTAGCCATGGTACAACCAGAAACTAGCCATGGTACAACCAGAAACTAGCAATGGTACAACCAGAAACTAGCAATGGTACAACCAGAAACTAGCCATGGTACAACCAGAAACTAGCCATGGTACAACCAGAAACTAGCAATGGTACAACCTGAAACTAGCAATGGTACAACCAGAAACTAGCAATGGTACAACCAGAAAATAGCAGTGGTACAACCAGAAACTAGCAATGGTACAACCTGAAACTAGCCATGGTACAACCAGAAACTAGCAATGGTACAACCTGAAACTAGCAATGGTACAACCTGAAACTAGCCATGGCGCACTCAGAAAGTTGCTAGAAAGTATCATTGACATGACACCAATGCCCTTTTTCCACCATGGAACCATAAGCAAGCTGGCTGCAAGACCGGCAATTACCTAGACAAGCGGTGGGGCGCTACCCTAAGCCACTAAAAAAGGCCTTCACGCTCACCATAGCCCGTGCTACTTGGAACTTTGTTTCAGATAGCGACTCGACATCCGGCTCGACAGAAGAGTGTATCCGGCCAGCAGCAACTTGAAATATATTTATATACATTAATAAGAAACATTTATAAGAAATTAATTATTTCTCCGTTTTCTTTCCACCACGAGGTGAGGTAGATGTCACTTGAACTTGCTGTCTGTAGTGCATCTTCCCTAATGCCACTAAGACCTGTGTGGTGGGGCCTGGAGTCAGATTCACGAAGCAGTTTCACAAGCACTTACGAACCTGTACACCTTCTCTCAATCTTCGGCGGTTTTGTTTACATTATTATACAGTTAATGAGCTCCGAAGCACCAGGTGGCTGTTTATAACAATAACAACAGTTGATTGGAAAGTTTCCATGCTTGTAAACTGTTTAATAAATGTAACCAAAGTCGTCAAAGATTGAGGAAAGTTGTACATGTTCGTAAGTACTTGCGTAACTGCTTCGTGAATCTGGCCCCTGGTCGGCTGCCACGGCGCTCTTTACCAAGCTGTCAGGAAAATACTATCTTGAGATGATTTCGGGGCTTAGCGTCCCCGCGGCCCGGTCCTCGACCAGATCTCCTTTTTGTTACACATCCCCAGGAAGCATCCCGTAGCAGCTGTCTAACTCCCAGGTACCTATTTACTGCTAGGTAACAGGGGGCATCAGGGTGAAAGAACCTTTGCCCATTTGTTTCCGCCTCTACCGGAGATCGAACCCGGAACCTCATGACTACGAATCTGAAGCGCTGTCCACTCAGCGGTCAGGCCCCTACTAGTCTAACTCTTGTTTTGGAATTCACTTTGACGTTTATTATAAATTTGAGTAGAACGGTGCTGATTGAATTTATTTTTGTTCGACCTTTTATTGATAGTTACAAGTGTTTTATTTATTTTGTTATTCTGAATTTAAGCGTTTTTATTTTCCTTGCTGTGAGCTACAAAATTGGGCCAATTTTATTTTTTAATATTAATTTCACTTAATAAAATTACATTTCTCGTCTGCAGTTAGGTAAATGACACCTGCATAGTCATATTGGGCTAGCGTCCTCCTTATTACCTAACCATACCATTCAGCACAACATTTAATAAGGATAATCTAACCTTAGATAAATATAACCTTAAGGGTTAATTTTTGGGCATTATATATTTTCTAACGCAAGCACCGCGTCCTTGCTGTGTAATTGTCACATTTCTCTCTCTTGTTCTGAATCAAATCATGCTGATTACCCCCCATCAAATACAAATAAAATGTATTCATTCATTTATAAAACAGATTTTTTTCTAACAGGTTTTTTCTTCTTTTCCTTCGGCCCGGGAAAACGTGAGTAATATACGGTGTGTTCCTCAGAGGGAAACGTTTAGAGACCCCTAAATTGATTTTTGAACCTCACTTCGGACCCCTCAGTCCAAAACCAGAGATCGGATATTGAGAAATCAGAGTTCCGAACACTTGAATGCAGACCCTGGAAACACAAACCGAAACTGTCTATTTTTCGCTTGTTACAACATGTAATAAAATTTTTACGTCTTGGCTTAGGTGTTTATGTGCGTATTAGAACGTTGTTACAACTTGCTATATTGGTTGTTATAACTGGTTAGGTGGTGTTAAAACTTGTTCGAACTTTGTACCAACGTCGTAGTTTCGGTGTGTGTTTGGCGGGGCTCAGTTCATAGCCCCAAACCCCGATCACAATAGGCAGAACTCGAGTCACGGAACCTAAGCCCAAACCAGCAGCAAAATGCTGACAACTCCCAAAACCCGGTGGACATCACTCGTTCGTTACCCGGGACAAGTGAACACGTGTCTACGGCGGGGTAAGGGGAGGGAAGGGGAGAGAGAGAGAGAGGGATGGGGTGGTCTAGGGAAGTGAGGGGGGTTTGGAATGGGGAGATTTAGGGAAGGATGTGAGGGTTCCATTGAAAGATTTTTTTGATAACCCAGATCGATCTCTGAACAAATGTCTCCGTGAGTGGTTTGTCCGCCTTTTTTTGGGTCATTGGTTAGTTCAGCTTCTGCGGTCACTTGTTTGTCCACTTCTGGGCGCACTTGTTTGTCCAGCTCCTGGGGTCACTTGTTTGTCCAGCTTCTGGGGTCACTTGTTAGTTCAACTTCTGGGGTCACTTGTTAGTCCAGCTTCTGGGGTCACTTGTTTGTCCAGCTTCTGGGGTCACTTGTTAGTTCAGCTTCTGGGGTCACTTGTTTGTCCAGCTTCTGGGGTCACTTGTTAGTTCAGCTTCTGGGGTCACTTGTTAGTCCAGCTTCTGGGGTCACTTGTTAGTTCAGCTTCTGGGGTCACTTGTTAGCCTAACCTCTGGGGTCACCAGTTTCCTAAACCTCTTGGGTGACCTGTTAGCCTAACTTTTAGGGATCACTAATGGTTGCGCTAATGACTGATTAGCCAAACCTCTGGTGTCACTTGTTGCATTGAAATTAATACACGGATATCTGTATAAATACAAAGCCATCATTTCTTGTACATTAATACACAGACTTCAGCACACAGACATCAGCACACAGACATGAATCTGTTCCTTCCACTATTTGTGTCGCGAAAAAAGAGGAAATGCAATATTTTATCACTGACTCACCTATATTGCAATGTGTCTGGAACCAACATGTATGCAATTTGCATGAATGCACACTACATGATTCTAAACTACATACAACCTATATGTATAAAAGCTTGTTATGTTTAAATGTTACCTCGAATTCTTGATAGGAGTTTAGATTTAGCAGCTGGTGCTTAAATTTGGTTACAGGTATTTGTGCTGGTAAACAGAATCAGATTCAGAAACTTCAGTCTCAACAACTTGTACAAACCATAACATCAGTGACTTAACTAAACAGGTGTACAGCTGTCGTTGTCCAACTGACATATGTTGGCATAAAATGAGTAACATTTTAGCTTACTAGATGTTTACAGTCGGTGACAAGTGTTTGTACTTGGCAACAGGTGTTTGTAGTCGGTGACAAGTGCTTGGAACTTGGTAACAGGTGTTTGTAGTCGGTGACAAGTGCTTGGAACTTGGTAACAGGTGTTTGTAGTCGGTGACAAGTGCTTGGAACTTGGTAACAGGTGTTTGTAGTCGGTGACAAGTGCTTGGAACTTGGTAACAGGTGTTTGGAGTCGGTGACAAGTGCTTGGACTTGGTAACAGGTATTTTGGAGTCAGTGACACGTGTTTTAAATCGGTATAAGGTGCCCTATGTTTTAATAGTTTTCATGTGTGATACATGGTTTCTGATCTTATGTTCCTAGAGTTTTCCAAATATGAAGCATGTTTATGTCTCCTTATATTAATATTTTTTAATAATGAATGTTCTTATAATCCCATAGTTTTCAAGTTATGTTCTTATATTCATACAGTTTTCTTTGATGTTCTTAAAGTTTTCCAATATGATGTGTTCACGTGTTTAGATTTTCTAAGAGTTTTACAATAATATATGTTTTTGGGTTCTTATTTATTTATATTTGTATCAAAATTATTTCCAATGCGATGTATGACTGTAATGAATATGTAAATTTATTTACTGAATGGGATATTAGTTTTGGCAATTATAGAAATGGATATCAGTTATTGAGTTGGAAGTTGATGTATTAATCTATTTAGAAAAGAATGTCTGTATATTCGAGGGATGTTGGAAGCCAGACGCCTGGGGGTTTAGCCAAATCAAATTTTGCAGGGTGACTGGTCTTTGAACTGGATGGTCATAGGCAGTTCGGGTTCGATTCCCCATGCTTCTCCCTTTAGATGAAATTTGCAAATTATACCAATTTCCAAGCACGCTAAATACCAGACTCTCTCCGCACTCTGACACAGACAGCATTTTATTTTCTTCATATTACTCTGAGCCTTCCTTTCAAATATTCCTTTATATGATTAAATGTTAGTTTGTCTAATGTAGATTATTGATGAAGGCAGTGTGTAGTGGCGGTCACATTTATGAAGGGGAAGTGGTGAAGGGCAGTGAAGGGGATGAAGAATAGCAAAGGTTATGAAGGGATGATTAGTAATTATCATATGCACCAAATCCCTGTTCGATTTTATTTCAGTGCACCGAATGTTGTCTTCGTTATTTCATCCCAATTATTAACCCTTTTCTAAATGTTTTCATTCATTTATTCACTCCATATCTCCCGTCGTTCATTCAGTTTGAGTGTAAGCAAAGGGCCTTGTTAAACCTGTCCTCTTAAAAATAACGTCGCTTTTGTCCGTTTACCAGTATGGCCGAAAGTCGACGTAGTTTGAAAATGAAAACAAATTAGAATAAATTTGGGATGTTTTTTTCAACAACAGTAAGTTAAGGGTCCTCTGATAGGTTAGGTGGGCAGGAAATTCTCATAAAGTTTCAAAACGTTGTGAAAAACGTTAATTGAAAGTTTCCTCTCCTAATCTTACCGAGTAAGCCGGACGACTCAAACAGAAAACGGGACAGTAAGTCACTTTTGTGAGTCGGATTCGTTTCAAATTACGTCCAAATTTGGCCATAGCGCGCATACCAGCCAAAAGTGATGTTATTTTTAAGAAGCCGGGTTGGTTCATGAGCTCTGAAGCACTATAAGAAGGACGGGGAAGTGTGTGAAGAGGAGGAAGAGGGTGATGAAAGGGTGGTGGGAAGGTGGTGGTGATTAGAGAAAGCGGTTAAGTGAAAATGAAGACTGTAGTTAAGATGGATACACAGATGATGGTGTTGTGATGTAGGTAAATTTGTGATTTTGTGATGGATACATTGATGGAGATAGTGCGTAGTGAAGAGGGTTACAGTGATGAAGATAGTGCATAGTGAGGATGGTTACAGTGATGAAGATAGTGCGTAGTGAGGATGGTTACAGTGATGAAGATAGTGCATCGTGAGGATGGTTACAGTGATGAAGATAGTGCGTAGTGAGGATGTAGCCTCCGTCACACCCCCTGTCTAACGACTATGTCTTTCAGCCACAAGAACTCTTAAATAACTTTTAAAATAATTTTATTTGTTGTGCCCAGAGGCTTTCGTGTCAGTGTGTTACATTAGTTGTTGTATTTTAATGATTTTTTTTTATATTCATCACATTCACTGTCTAGTGAACAAGATGGTGCAGGACTCTACTGACAGAGACACAGGACTAGAAGACACTAGTGTGCAGGAGGTACGACGGATTGGAATGAATTACCTTGTGAAGAATTAGTTGTCTAGTTTTTACACATATCTTGAGGTTTCCTTGAGATAATTTCGGGGCTTAGCGTCCCCGCGGCCCGGTCCTCGACCAAGCCTCCTTTTTGGTTACACATCCCAAAGGAAACAGCCTGTAGCAGCTGTCTAACTACCAGATACCTATTTACTGCTAGGTGAACAGGTGCATCAGGGTTAAAGACAGTCTGCCCATTTGTTTCCGCTTCCACCGGGGGATCGAACCCGGAACCTCAGGACTGCGAATCCCGAGCGCTGTCCACTCAGCTGTTAGGCACATAATGCCAATAAAATATGTGACTCTTCAAATCACCACCTGTGATTTTTCTTGAACTTAAAACAATTTCAGTGTTTCCCTCTGTTGTTGTCAACAACCAATAACACTTCGTCTCTGTCATTAGTTTCTCACGTGAACTAATCACAGCTCCCCATTCTTACTTATTTATTTTATTTTATTTTATTTATTTATATACAAGAAGGTACATTGGGTTTGTGAGAATACATAGCATAGTATTTACAATCTTGTAAAGCCACTAGTAAGCGCAGCGTTTCGGGCAGGTCCTTAATCTAACAGATAATTTTAAGTAGGTAAATTCTAGCAGAATTAATAAAATGATAACAGATACAATGCAAGAAAAAATGAGATGAGAGTGATTAGCAAGTATAGTAAAACACATTGGTATATTAAAGCTCTAATTGATTACATTGACAACTTGATTGATAATTTAAACAAGATTAGTAGACACTATACAGCACCATACTTGCTACATAATCTCCTGAGCTTGGCGCCATTTTTTTATAATTATTTACTTCCCCATTGTTTCTGATTTTAACTAAAATAAAACACTTCTGCGTTACTCATATAAACCCAAGCAGAGTTCCCAGACACTTGCTTCTGTAATTACCCCCTAAAGACAAGTCAAGATTGTCTTAATTATGTCTTGGGTCTGTGTGACTATGCACCCCTCCCCCCCCCTCCCATTATTCATCAACATTTCTCTAGGTAAACATTTTCAATGTTAGAAAATGTTGAACGACTAATGTTGAACGACTATTGTTGAACGGCAGAAAATGTTGAACGACTATTGTTGAACGACAAATGTTGAACGGCAGAAAATGTTGAACGACTAATGTTGAACGACAAATGTTGAACGGCAGAAAATGTTGAACGACTCATAATCATACATTACATTAGGACGACAAAGGCCAATACCAATTAAAAAATATATAAAAAAGGGGGCAAATCCTGCAACCAATATAAAGACTTTAGAACACCAATATAACACAGATTGATAAAATAAACTTGTCAAAATAGAGATGGGTAAAAACTACAGTTAAAAACGAATATAAAATTGGAAAGAATTACAGTTGATATGAAATAAAAATTGGTAAAAATTACATTCAGCATATATTAAAGACAGGTAAAAATTAGAGTCAAAATCTAATTTTCCTCTCATTGGCCTAAATAATAGAAAATGTAATTGAAAGAATCCAGACATCATTTTCTCGGTGAGTTGATGAGCTATCATCACGCTGCTGAGGCTCTGTCTCAACTGTCCAACGATGCATTCATCTATTACCTGTCTAACGGCCATCATTTCTATCATCTATCTAATGACGCTTTCTTCTGTAACACGTCCACTGACGCATCTGTGTATCAGCTGTCCAACACGCTTCCGTCTGTCACTATTCCAACAACGGTCTCATCTACTTGTTCAATAACAACACCCCTACACCCCTTCCCCCACTCCTCTCTGTCTCCTGTCCAAACCCTTACTCACACCTGTCAAACAACACTCCTTTTTGAGCCACTAAGGGTTTGTGATGCATCTGTTGCACGTGTGCTCATCTAATTGTACTCACCAAATTGTGCTTGCGGGGGTTGAGCTCTGGCTCTTTGGTCCTGCCTCTCAACCGTCAGTCAACTGATGTACACATTCCTGAGCCTACTGGGCTCTGTCATATCTACATTTGAAACTGTGTATGGAGTCCGTCTCCACCACATCACTTCTTAATGCATTCCATTTACTAACTACTCTGACACTGAAAAAGTTCTTTCAAATGTCTCTGTGGCTCATTTGGCTACTCAGCTTCCACCTGTGTCCCCTTGTTCGTGTGCCACCCGTGTTAAATAATCTATCCTTGTCCATCCTATCAATTCCCCTGGGAATTTTGTATGTGGTGACAATGTCTCCCCTAGCTCTTCTGTCTTCCAGCGACGTGAGGTGCAGTTCACGTAGCCTGTCCTTATAACTCATGGCTCTTAATTCTGGGACTAGCCAAGTGGCATACCTCTGAACTTTTTCCAGTTTCGTCTTGTGCTTGACTAGATACGGGCTCCATGCTGGGGCTGCATACTCCAGAACTGGCCTTACATATGTGGTATACAAGGTTCTGAAGGATTCCTTACACAGGTTTCTGTCAGGTTCTGATGTTAGCCAGCCTCGTATAGATCGCTGATGTTATTCTTTTGGTGTGGGCTTCAGGAGACAGGTGTGGCGTGATATCAACTCCTAGATCTTTCTCTCTGTCCGTTTCGTGAAAGACTTCATCTCCAATTCGGTATCCAGTGACTGGCTTCCTAGTTCCTTCCCTAGTTTCATTACCTTACATTTACATGGGTTGAACTTTAGTAGCCATTTGTCAGACCATTCCTTCAGTTTGTCTAGGTCTTGTTGTAGCCTCATATTATCCTCCCCTGTCCTGATCCTCCTCATAATTTTTGCATCATCAGCAAACATCGAGAGGAACGAATCTATTTCTTCTGGGAGATCATTTACGTATATCAGAAATAGTGTAGGTCCTAAGACTGATCCCTGTGGGACTCCACTGGTGACTCCCCGCCACTCCGAGGCCTCGCCCCTCACGGTGACTCGCTGTGTCCTATTGCTTAGGTACTCCTTTATCCAGTGGAGTACCTTCCCTTTCACTCCTGCCTGCATCTCCATCTTGCACACTACTTTCTTATGTGGTAGTGTGTCAAAGGCTTTCTGGCAATCCAAAAATATACACTCTGCCTAGCTCCCTCTATCATGCCTGACTTTGTGTTGCTTGGTCATAAAATTCATTTGATCTTGTGAGGCATGTTTTGCCATCCCAAATCCCAGACTGAAGTTGTGTTACAAAGTTCTTTCGCTTCAGATATTCCACTATTTTTTCGCACAATCTTCACCGCCATCTTGCATGGAATGCAAGTTAGGGGACATCTGCTGCCTCCCTACACTTCTGCTTGATGTAGTCCATCATGGGTTGGGCCATCTTTCCTCTGAGCTCTGTTTCCCAAGTTATATCTGTTAGGAATTTCCTAATCTCCTAGTTTCCCTTCCGGAATGTCAGCCTTTTGTTTTCTGGGCCCTTCCTTGAGTACCTTAACCCTACTTCGACCAGGTACTCAACATCAGTACACTGTAATCACTCATAACGACGGGGGCTTCGAAAACCATTTTCCTTATGTCCGAGTCGTTCAGAATGAAGACTAGGTCAAGTCTCGCTGGTTCATTGTTGCCTCTCGCTCTTGTGGGTTCCCTGACATGTTGGCTTATAATGTTTCTTGTCGCCACTTCCAACAGTATAGCTCTGTTTCCTCACCTCCATGCGGTTCCTTGTTCACCCAGTCTATCCATGATTGATGGGACCGATTTATACAGGCAGCAGCGGCTGCTCTCTCAATTATAGTGCTAACCACCATGTGTCTAACAGAATGGCAATAATGGCTCACTCGCTCACCGCGATCCCGAAATGTTCTTTCTGTCATACTTCTACCTGGGTTTTCTGTCATTCTGTGGTGGGTTATATATTACTGCAGCTTAAACTCTTGGTCCTCCTATCGTCATGGTGCCTGTTTGCGAAGACTCTAAACCCCTCGCAGCCCGGAATAACTATCTCCTCGAAACTCCATTGCTTTCTCATCAGTAGGGCTACTCCGCCTCCTTCCCTACCTCCCTCTCTTTCCTTATTAAAATGTGGTCCTGGGAAAACACTGCATTCGTTATGATTCCTTAGAGCTTTGTTATGTGAGTCCAATTACATCCGGGTTCACTTCTTGTGCTCTTTCCCTAAGTTCACTTGCTTTGCTTCTGATCCCATCTATGTTTGTGTTCATCACCATGAAGCTGACTCTCTTTTGTTCATCCTCAGTTTCTGTTGATTTCACTGGTGTTGGGTGACAAGGGGTGTCTTGGAAGGAGGACCTGGGTCACCTGAGATGTGAGGGGTTGAGAGGCTCTGGTACAGGGGGGCTGGGATGGTCTGGAGTGGTGTGGCTGACAGGGGTCTGGTGTTGGGGGGTCAATTAGGGCATGGGATGGGGGAGCAGGTTAGATTAGGAGTGGGGGTCAAGGGAAAGGGGGGACAGGGAGGGTATGGGGGAGAGGGAGGATATTGGGTGAGGGGTAGGGGAGCGAAGGAGGGTATTGGGTGAGGGGGAAGGGGGACCTGGAGGGTATGGGGTTGTAGGGAGGATGGCACAGGGAGGGTATGGGGTAAGAAGGGAAAGGGTTCAGGGAGGGTAAAGGGTGAGAGGGAAGGGGGTACAGGGAGGGTTTGGGGTGAGGGGGGGAGGG
>WNGS01113158.1:14530700-14547968 GCA_020271785.1 Procambarus virginalis | reverse complement strand
TATATATATATATATATATATATATATATATATATATATATATATATATATATATATATATATATATATATATATGTCGTACCTAGTAGCCAGAACGCACTTCTCAGCCTACTATGCAAGGCCCGATTTGCCTAATAGGCCAAGTTTTCATGAATTAATTGTTTTTCGACTACCTAACCTACCTAACCTAACCTAACTTAACTTTTTCGGCTACCTAACCTAACCTAACCTATAAAGATAGGTTAGGTTAGGTTAGGTAGGGTTGGTTAGGTTCGGTCATATATCTACGTTAATTTTAACTCCAATAAAAAAATTGACCTCATACATAATGAAATGGGTAGCTTTATCATTTCATAAGAAAAAAATTAGAGAAAATATATTAATTCAGGAAAACTTGGCTTATTAGGCAAATCTGGCCTTGCATATTAGGCCAAAAAGTGAGTTCTGGCTACTAGGTACGACATATATATATATATATATATATATATATATATATATATATATTATATATATATATATATATATATATATATAGTACACTGTATTTCATTGCGGACTTTGGGAGGAATCCGTGGTTGTGGCTGCGATGTATTAGCATGACTGCTCATAAACATTCTGCATGATACAAACGGTTGGTGAGGTATTAATACAGCATATATTCATGCACTTGAACTGGTCGGTACAGCGACGCCCTCGCTTCTTGCAGGGTCCGTGTTCGAGCCCCAGGATACTACAAGTGGTTTAACACCTTCCCTACGTCCTTTTATCCTGGCTATCAGTCTGTCCATATTTCCCTTCCTAATATACTAACAGGCATACTGGCTATCTCCTTAATAGCATACCTAATAACATATAGCATCAGTTGAGCACATACGGTCATTATCAAACGGTTCCTCAATTAAAAATGTTTGCGATTTTAGACAAAATATCACTAACAAAATTTCCCTCTAAGTTTTATACTGAAAAATAATGTTATTTGAGACGCGTAGATTACAGCCAAGGAAACCAGTAAGGAACCAGACCGACCACGGCAAGCACACGGGCGCCGATGATCTCCCGCCCTCTGGGGAGGATAAAGTCATTGTTTACATAGACCTATTGTCTATGTTTATCTTTACTATGTCTGTGTTTACATAGACAGCAAACACCACAGTGAAGCAAGCAGGCTGGAGGCGAACCACCGCAGCCTCCAAGAGGGACCCACCCCCCACTCCCCCCACCCCCGGCCAAGGTCCCACGCTGCTGGAGTCCTAACACACACACACACACACACACACACTCACACACACCACACACACACACACACACACACACACACCACACACACACACACACACACACACACACACACACGCCTGAAGGAAAAAAAAACTGTAGGCCGAATTCTCTTGTTCTGAAAACTTTCATTTCCTTTGAAGACAAATAAACAAAAGCATTTAATCGCAGTGGAGCAGAGCCGCGGCAGCCACCTTCAAAGCTCAGGGGCATTACTAGGTTTCCTCTCCATCAAATGCCCACTGGTCAACCGAATGCCCACGGGTTAACCGAATGCCCACTGGTCAACCGAATGCCCACGGGTCAACCAAATGCCCACGGGTCAACCAAATGCCCACGAGTCAACCGAATGCCCACGGGTCAACCGAATGCCCACGGGTCAACCGAATGCCCACGGGTCAACCGAATGCCCACGAGTCAACCGAATGCCCACGGGTCAACCGAATGCCCACGGGTCAACCGAATGCCCACGGGTCAACCGAATGCCCACGGGTCAACCGAATGTCCACGGGTCAACCGAATGCCCACGGGTCAACCGAATGCCCACGGGTCAACCGAATGCCCACGGGTCAACCGAATGCCCACGGGTCAACCGAATGCCCACGGGTCAACCGAATGCCCACGGGTCAACCGAATGCCCACGGGTCAACCGAATGCCCACGGGTCAACCGAATGCCCACAGGTCAACCAAGTAGAGTCAATAAGCCTGCGGGTTAATGGAATTCCTCCATTTACGAATCTGACAACGTTGACGGCGTCCTGACAACGTTGACGGCGTCCTGACAACGCTGACATCCGTGTTCCTCACGCTGAGATACTGCTAAGGGCAATGTTGAAGGAAGATTTGGTGAAGGAAGTTCTACTGATGGCAGTTCAAGTGATGGAAGTTCTAATGAAAGTAGTTCAAGCGAAGGCACGATTACTGAAAGTAGTTTTACTGGAGTATATGTTAGGTTAGGTTGGGATTGGGTAGGCTGTTACAGGTTAGGTTAGGTTAGGCCGCGTAAGGGGGAGGTTAGGTTAAACTTAGTTTGATTAGGATGGACTGCACGAGAGGTAAGGTTAGGTTAGGTTAGGTTATTTGAGGCTAGATTAGAGGAGGTTGGAATAAGTTAGAGTAAGTAATTTGAGGTTAGGTTTGATTAGGTTAGTTGATGTTAAATTAGGTTTTATTAGGTTACGTTAGATGAGGTTTGGTTTGGTTAGATAAGGCTTGGTTAGGTTAGGTTAGGTTTAGGATAGAATATCTTGTGGTTACCTTGTGTTGGTTTCGGGGTTTAGCGTCTCCGCGGCCGGGTCGTCGACCAGCCCTCCTCGTTACTGGACTGGCCAACCAGGCCTTTGGACGCGGCTGCTCGCAGCCTGACGTATGAATCACAGCCAGGTTGATCAGGTATCCTTTGGATGTGCTTATCCAGTTCTCTTGAACACTGTGAGGGGTCGGCCAGTTATGCCCCTTATGTGTAGTGGGAGCGTGTTGAACAGTCTCGGGCCTCTGATGTTCATAGAGTTCTCTCTCAGAGTACCTGTTGCACCTCTGCTCTTCAACGGGGGTATTCTGCACATCCTGCCATGCCTCCTGGTCTCATGTGGTGTTATTTCTGTGTGCAGGTTTGGGACCAGCCCCTCTACTACTTTCCACGTGTAAAATATTATGTATCTCTCCCGCCTGCGCTCAAGAGAATATAGATTTAGGCATTTTAATCGGTCCCAATACTTTAGATGTTTTATTGAATGGATTCTAGCAGTAAAGTATCTCTGATAGGGCAAGTTTGGGTCGAATACATTAGGTTATACTGTATTAGGTTAGGTTCCATTAGTTTGGGTTAGGCTAGGCCAGAGATGGGCAACCATGTTAAGTGTGCGTGCCAGGATTGCCAAACCTTTGATGCAACATTTTCTCGCTTTCCACTGAAGTTTTAGATTATATTTAGATTGTTTATTCAGGTACAGGTATATACATTGAGTTACATACTTAATGTTGGATTTAAAGATAGAGATAGTACACACAATACCTAAAGCCATTAGTACGCATAGCGTTTCGGGCAACGTCATATCATTTTGGGTGAATATCATATCATTTAGCATTTTCAAAGTATAGGGAGAACCTTTCAAACAATCATATATCACACCAGAGCAGTAAAATATTATGAGTGATTTTTGTAAGTTATGTAAGATTGAATGAATTAAAAATTTAGTGACAATTTTTTACTATAGTCGTTCTGATCTGCTGATAACGGGGATATTTTTTTATTAACCTTTAAGTGTAATTCTTGATGCCATATTCAACTGCACAAGTTAATGTAGCAATTTTTAACATCAGCAAAACCAGTAAACAATAGTTCTGATTTTGTTTTTATATCACATCAATCAGCCATAGGTTTTCAAGTTTTCCCAATACATTGCAGTGCCCAATCTCATAATTGTTTGAATTGGCTAAAATACAATAGAAGGAACCCAATTAAAGACATTCGATTATTAGTTCTTCATTCCTTATGAGTAATACATAAACATTATAGGACTGAGAAAATCTCATCATAATCACTCTCTGTACCAGAGTGAAAATCTCTATGAAAATCTGAACTATGAAAATCGGTCAAGAAATTAGCATAAATATAACCACTCTAAAATTATGGTTTTTGATGGATGGGAGGGCTTGACGGATGAGTGGACAGCGCTCGAGATTCATAGTCCTAAGATTCTGGGTTCGATCCCCAGCGGAGGTGAATACAAATGGATAGAGTTTCTTTCACCCTGATGCACCTGTTTACTTAGCAGTTAATAGATACCTGGGAGTTGGACAGCTGCTACGGACTGCTTCCTGGGAGTGTGTAACAAAAAGGAGGCCTAGTCAAGGACCGGGCCGCGGGGACGCTAAGCCCCGAAATCATCTCATAATAACCTCAAGATGGTAAAGGAAGCACACGGTGTCTGGCCTCCTGGACACTGACACAACAGCTGAGTGGAACAAAACCGTCAGTATATCGCAGAAACAGATGACATGGAAATACCTTGTTTGTTTCATTTCATTATTACTTCCTATTACTAAAGCAGTTGTCAATGTGTATTTCTTTATTGCATTTTTATTTGGGATTGTTCAACCTGATGCAATTGTGTTTTATTTAGTTAAAATATACAATTCAGCGAAGAACTTGGGAATTTATTTATTTTCCTATTTTTTTATAGTGAGCCCTGGGTTTGGTGGGTGACAAAGTAGTTTGTGTGGCAAGGGTTCCACACCCCTGAGCTAGCCTATGTTAGGTTGGAATAGGTTAGGTTAAGTTGGGACAGACTAGGTTAAGTTCGGTTAGGTTCAGTTGTGACAGGTTAGGTTAAGACTAGATTAGGTTACTTTAGGTTAGGAACGGTTTGAATTAGTTAGATATGCTTGGCTTGGTTAAGACAAGATGAGTTAACGTTAAATGAATGTGGTTAAATCGGTCGTCTTATACTATCATTTTTAACATCTTGAACGCCTGATTTCGTGTGTTTAAATCTTTGCGTTAATGTTCAAGATGTCACATTACCGATATCAAGTCCTCCTTCTGTAACAGGACCTCCTGGTAAACCAGGAGGTACCTGGTACCAGGGCTTCCTGGAATAATTATTCATCCAACATGTCATCATTAATGACATAGGAGTGCTTCCAAATGGAACAAACATCTGCTTGACAATAAACACCTGCAACAGACCCTTGTTAGTGTGATATAATTACCTGTCTAACGATAAAATCTCAGTGACCTGGTATAGTCCGCCTGACATAATCACCTGCCCCGAGTTACAATATAATTTACGAGGGGGAGTTGCCAAACTACCAGAACTTGAGTGATAGCAGGACATTAATTTAGGGCATACATGGAGGAGACTTGATGTCCCCTGCGGCGCCTGCTGCTTGGTCGAGGGGAAGGGTGGAGTGGAGGAAGGAAGAGGAGAGGGGGGGAAGAGGAGAGGAGAGATTTTTGGAGAGAGAGAAAGAGGGAGGTTCGAACCCGGATCTCCAAGACGGTATTCCAAACCCGTACACACTTTACCACGACCACCACCCTCCCCCAGTCGTGCCTTGTTGTCTCCCAATGTTTTCCCCTTATTCTCCCCATCTCCCCTAACCCCCACCCTCTGCTATACACTACTCCCATCATCCTCTTCTTTACTTTCTCCCCACCGCCACCCCTCCCTAAATTTCGCCTCTGCCCCCCTCCCTTACTCTCCCCCACTCACGCCTACCCTCTCCCTTAACTAAACCCTCCCTCACGCTCACCTTACCCATCCCTCCACTTTCCCATCCTCAACAAATTAAACCAAATCAAAAGAATCTGGATATAATCTGTTGTGAATTTATATTGTCAAGTTTCGTTTCGTATTACAGCGCATTAATTGCATTAGAAAATGTCACAATAACAGCTCAGGGGGTAGATATTGTTTATCATCATCCGAGGGTCTCGGTAGGTCAGTGGCTACGTTCTCGACTCTCAATTGAAGAATCTAGGTTCGATCCCCAATAGTAGGACAAATGATTGGGCATCTTACCTTTGACCTGCTGCCTCTGTTCACCGAGCAGTAAGTAGTTACCCGGAAATTAGGCAACTGTTGCGGAGTTACATCATAGGGAGAGTTAGTAGTTCAACCTTCCGCTGGAGCTCGATATAACTCTAAATTATTATTATTATTATTATTATTATTATTATTATTATTATTATTATTATTATTATATATATATATATATATATATATATATATATATATATATATATATATATATATATGTACCACTTGCCTAAACACGCAAGTGAAGTATTCAACTTTAGAACACTTTCCCACCAGGAGATTCGAACCCTAGCCTGCACAGAAGCCTTACAGCAAATGGCATAACAGGTACGCCTTTAACTCACTGCACCAAACTCAGACCCTTAAAAGAGATACCCCGAAATTACCATCTCTCTTAAGGGTCTGAGTTTGGTGCAGTGGGTTAAATGCGTACCTGTTATGCCAGTTGCTGTAAGGCTTCTGTGCAGGCTAGGGTTCGAATCTCCTGGTGGGAATCTAAAGTTGAATATATATATATATATATATATATATATATATATATATATATATATATATATATATATATATATATATATATATAATATTTATTATACAAAGGCTTCTTGTCAATTATTTACATACAATTTCTCGTAACTGTAGAAAGAGAGAGAGAGAGAGAACAGGTGATGCAGCCAATAACAATAACTTAAGCTTACCATAAGAACTGTGAGACTGATACTAGCAAAACATACAGCCTAGAATTACCATTATGAGAAGCCAATTGGATGTAATGCAAATTACTGGTATAATTAGTAACGTTGGATATATTAATTATACCATGAAGGGCAGAGAATTATCAGGGGAAAACCGCCAAGCCATTACGACTATATATAGCACTTGGGAGGTGTCAGGAAAAGGATTTGGGATGGGACGGGGGAAAGGAATGGTTCCCAACCACTTGGGGACGGTCGGGGATTGAACGCCGACCAGCATGAAAAGAAACAGTCGCTTCACCTCTAGCCCAAGTGGCTGGGATTACACCATGAAGTTATACACAAATTTTTTCACACCTCTCAGCATTTTAAATCAAGATTATTTAGCGGATTGCCTAGGTCACTCTGAGCACACGGCTCGGGTAAGATAGATCTCGTTCCTATAGGATTTAAATTACATATCAATAAATGGTCACATTGTGGCAGTTGTGACTTTAATAGGTCTGATACCCAGCATATTCTTCCAGTAATGTAGCACAACCTTTCACTGTAACACAATCCTTGCAGTAACACAACCTGTCTGCTTGTGTTACTGACTCCATACCTGATCAACCAGGCTGTGACTCATACGTCAGGCTGCGAGCAGCCGCGTCTAACAGCCTGGTTGATCAGTCCAGCAACCAGGAGGCCTAGTCGACGACCGGGCCGCGGGGACACTGAGCCTGGGAAGCACCTCAAGGTAACCACCTCAAGGTAAGGTACATCTCTAACATCTCTCTCCTTTTTCGGTAGACGATTTAGATTATATCAGTTATTTAGATTTAGAGTATATCGATTACTTAGATTTAAAATATGTAATTTTAGAATATTTTTTATATGAATATTTATGTAATTTAGATTTGGATGGTTTTGATTATTTAGATTATCTTGATTATTTAGACTACTTAGATTATTTAGATTCATTAGATTATTATTGTGTGGCTGGAACAAGACGTCTTTACTCTGAACAGTTTGATGGTGCTCGTTACACCTTGCTGTACCAAACTATTCTCAGGGGGGAAATCTGCCTATGGAATGGATTGAGAACGACTACATAATTACTGCTGTTATCTGCTCTCTATCGAATGTTAGGTTAGGGTAAGGTTACTTATGGTTAAGGTTTGGTTAGGTGAGGTTTTATTGCGTTTGGTTATGTAAATACTGGGTATTATTGACTATAATGTGAAATATGGAATTCGAAACTATTTCAATGTATCCGGGAATTTCTTTTACAGAAAGCCAAATCCTTCAAAGAAAACGTTTTCAACATATAATTTTGATTTTTTAAACCAACGATCTATAATACATTAATGTTATAACTTGTAAAATAATCTCAGTTTAGGACAAAAGTTCACTTGCCAGTTTACATGTAGACTATTACTGGATCCGTAATATGCTTTTATACCATCACAAATATCTAGATGATGGCTATGTTTTAGTTTCAGCTACTTGGAACAAAAAGTTTCAAGTAGCACGGACTACGGTGAGGCCAAAGTGAACTAACAACAACAAATATCTAGCTAAATGTCCAAGTGGGTTTGAGGGGGGGGTGTAGGTATGGTTTCTCATGATAATGGATTTGCTTTAGTAGTTATATAAAGCACAGCTTAGTAAGAACAGGTATCGCCCTTTTCACCTAAATTAACTTAACATGAACTACATATTCATCAAATCATGTTCCATATTTTGACAAAGTGTATTAATATAAGATTAAGACACTAGTAGGTAACAGTATTATAATTATTTAGTATCATTAAATACTAAACTTCACTAATATGAAACAGTATTATGAATTATTTTAATTTATATTATTAATTATTATTAGTATATACGAGCGCCAGAACAACACAACAAATAATGAATTCGTGTAATATTGAACAGTAATATTAATCAAAGTAATATATTAAATTACAGTAATATATTAAACAACAGAATATTCGTGATAGTTCGGTAAATATGAGCTGACGATTCCAGTATTAATAGGATAATATATATATGACTTCTTAGTTGGGTTAAACATACGCCATAACAGAGGCAATTAAGAACGCGCGACTATTTCTGAACATTTGAACAAGTCGTTGTGTTCAAAATCGAGATTTATTTCATTGCAAGAGTCGACTTGAGCTGTCTGTTAAAGTGAACAGTTTTGAACACAAGTCTGTTCTTCTTCCGTTTAATATAATATATATACACACCTGTGTTGCCTGATTGTGCTCTGTGTTGTAACTGTGTTATGATCATGTGAGAATGTGGGGATTGTGTTGAGACTGTGTTGTGAAAGGTTTTGTAATTGTGTTGTAATTGTGATTTAAATGTGTCGTAATTGAATTCAGACAGTGTTGTGATTGAATAAAGACAATATTATGATTATGATTGTGTTGTGATTGTCTTGTAATAGCTTTGTGATTGTATTGCAGTTGTGTTGTAATTGAGTTGAGATTGTGTTGTGATTTTGTTGTGATTGTGTTGTGATTGTGTTGTGATTAAATTGTGATCGTGTAGTGATTGTCCCGTAAGCAAGTTGTGACTTTTTCTGACTATGTTGTCATTATATGCAGACTGTATGTGGTGACTGTGAACTCACCTTGTTTTGATTGGGTGGATTGAACATCAGCTCTCTGGTCTGTCAATTAACTGGTGTACAGGTTCCTGAGCCTACTGGGATCTATCATATCTACACTTGAAACTGTGAATGGAGCCTGCCTCCACCTCATCACTTCCAAATGCATTCCATTTGTTAACTACTCTGACACTGACAAAAAAAATATCTTTTTAATGTCTCTGTGGGCTCATTTAGGCACTCGGTTTTCATCTGTGTCCCTATGCGAGATTATCACTCACGTTAAATAGTCTGTCTTTATCTACTCTATCAATTTCCCTGAGAACTTTGTGTGTTATAATCATGTCTCTCCTAACTCTTCTGTCTTACAGCGATATGATTCAATTCATGACGTAACTTTTATCTCGTAGTTCTGGAGTTACTCTGGTGCCATACGTTCAACCCTTCTTCAGCTTCGTCTTATGCTTGAGAAGATATGGCCTTCTTGCTTGAGCCGCGCACTCCAGGATTGGTTTGACGTAAGTGGCATACAAGGTTGTAAATGATTCTTTACACAAATTTCAAAGTGCATTTTTGATGTTAGCCAGTGTTGCACATGCCACTGTATGATATCCTTTTGGTGTGGCTTCTGGTGACAGGTTCGGAATGATATGATTCCATAGATCCTTCTCTCTGTCAGATTCCAGAAGGATTTCATCTCCCATTTAGTACCTTTTGTCTGGCCTCCTGCTCCGGACATTTATTGGACCATACTTTCAGTTTGTCCAGGACACCTGGTAGCTTCTTCTGTCTTATTCCTCAACATAATTTTTGCATCAGCAAAAACTGAGAGGAATGAGTCTATTCACTCTGTAAACTTGTTCGCATATACGAGGAATAACTTTAGTCCAAGAACTGAACCGTTTGGGACTCGGCTGGTGACTTCTTGCCACTCTGAAATCTCATCCTCTCACAGAGATTCACTGTCTTTTGTTGTTTATGTTCTCCGTCATCCATTGGAATACCTTCCCTGTCCCTCCTGCCTATTTTTTCAACTAATGCACTAGTCTCTTATGGAGCACTGTGTCAACGGCTTTCTCGTCATCCAAAAATATTCAGTCTGCCCACCCTTTTTATTTTTGCCAATTTTTTGTCGCGTGGTCATAGTTACTAAGTTCCTTCTCTCAAGATGTTGTTCTTGCCTTTTGTTACAGTGTTCTCAGTCACCTTGCATGTAAGAACATTGGCGTATAGTTCAGTGCCTCCTGTCTCCCTTCTTGTATTTCGGAACCACATTCGCTGTCTGATAACAGCTACGAATGACTATTATATACCACTGAGACTGGCAAGCACATTGCATCTGCTTCTTCTTTCGGTATCCATGGTGAGATCCCATCTGGGTCAACATCCTTTGTCACGCTAAGTACCTGCTTCCTTTCTCCGCCACGGCTAATCTTAAGTTCCTCCCATGATGTCTGGTCAAATTCCCTCTCCTAGTTCAGGAACTTCTCCTTGGTTTATTATGAAGACCTCCTGGAATCTCGTGTTAAGTGTCTCACACACCTCCATGTCATTCTCAGTGAACCTATCAGCTCCTTTTCTCAGTGTCATTATCTGTTCCTTCACTGTTGTTTTCGTCCTGATGTGCTGTGAAGTAATTTGGGTTGGGTCACTCTTCTCGCGCTGAGCTGCGCTGAGCTACTCATTCCTGGCCCTCTGGTGTCTTTCTCTGCTCACTGGCGTCTGCTATGCCTGTAATTTCTCCATGCCCTTGTGCTTAGTTACTTTGCTACCTAACCTCCCTGATTAACTTGTCTAGGTAATTGCCGGTCTTGCAACCAGTTAGCTTATGGTTTCCATGTGGCAAAGGCATTGGTGTCATTCAATGATACTTTCTACACTTTTCTGAGTGCGCCATGGCTAGTTTCAGGTTGTACCATTGCTAGTTTCTGCCTGTACCACTGCTGTTCTGGCTGTACCAATGCTATTTTCTGGTTGTACCATTGCTATTTTCTGGTTGTACCATTGCTAGTTTCTGGCTGTACCATTGAGATTTCTGGTTTTCCATTGCTAGTATTTTCTGGTTGTACCATTGCTAGTTTCTGGTTGTCATTGCTAGTTTACAGTGGTACCATTGCTATTTTTCTGCCTGTACCACGCTATTTCTTCTGAGTTTTACATTGCTAGTTTTCTGGTTGTACCATTGCTAGTTTCTGGTTGTCCATTGCTTAGGTTTTCTGTTATACCATGGCTATTGTTCTGGTTGTACCATTTGCTAGTTGTCGTGTGACCATGGCTAGTATCTGGTTGTACATTGTCTATTTCTGGTTGTACCAATGTCTAGTTTCTGGTTTAATTGGCATATTTTCTGTTGTACATTGCTAGGTTCTGGCTGTCGCATGGCTATTTTCCGGGTGGACCTTCTAGTTTCTGGTTCTACTATTTCTAGCTTTCCAAGAACCACAACTTCTATTCTTTCTCATGGATTATTCTGTGTTAATTATAATTTTATACACCGTTTTGTCCATCTTGAAAGTTATACGCTTACACTTAGTTAAAAGGAATAAATCGTAAGAGGTCTGCATACGTAGCATAATTTGATGTACTATCTTTGTAGAGGTAGATACAGTACAAACACAGCGTGATCCACGCTTACTCTGCGACCGTGTAGAGGTAGATACAGTACAAACACAGCGTGATCCACGCTTACTCTGCGACCGTGTAGAGGTAGATACAGTACAAACACAGCGTGATCCACGCTTACTCTGCGACCGTGTAGAGGTAGATACAGTACAAACACAGCGTGATCTACGCTTACTCTGCGTCTGATGTTCTCACAGATCAGTACGAACTTAACATGAAGTTTACCCTTACATCAGACGAGCCAAAAATAAAAACGTTCCGTGGGAGCTGTTTCCCCACGAATGTCACGTATGTATCATGTGTGTCCACGTATGTATCATGTGTGGCACGTGATGTATCATGTGTCACGTGATTTATCAGTTCCCACGTAATGTATCCAGTTTGTCCATGTAATGTATCATGTGATGCACGTGATGTATCGTATGGTGTCCGTGATGTATCATGTGTGTCACGTTATGTATCATGTGTTTCTCGTGATATATCATATTTCACGTGGATGTATCATGTTTGTCACTTGATGTATCATGTTTGTGTCACCCCGGGTTGGGGGGGGGGGGGGGAATGATCATGTTTATCACGTGATGTATCAAATATGTCACGTGATGTTTGGGATCACGTGATGTATCATGTGTGTCCCGAGATGTATCATGTTTGTACGTGAATGTATCATGTGTGTCAACGTGAGTATCATGTGTGTCACGTGATGTATCATGTGTGTCCGTGACTGTATCTAATGTCCCACGTGATTTATCATTATGTCACGTGATGTATGGTGTCCCACTATGTATCATGTTGTCACGTGATGTATCATGTGTTTCACGTGATGTATCATGTTGTGGTCACGTGATAATCATGTGGGTCACGTGATGGTTCATATTTGTACAACTGATGTATCAGTGTGTCACTTGATTTTATCATATATGTCACTTGATGTATCATGTGGGTACACGTGAGGTATCAGGGGTCACGTGATGTATCATGGTGTCACGTGTGTAGCATGGGTGTCACATGATGTATCATAATGTCCACGTGATTATCATGTATGTCACGTGTGTATCATGTAGTCACGTTATGTGCTCATGTCACGTTATTTTGTATCATGTTGTCACTTTATGTATCATGTGTGTCGCGTAATGTGTCATATATGTCACGTGATTTATCATAGGACAGTGATGTATCAATGTGTGTCCGTGATGTATCATGGTTTCACGTGATGCATCATGTGTGTCACGTGATGTCTCATGTGTGTCACGTGATGTCTCATGTGTGTCACGTGATGTCTCATGTGTGTCACGTGATGTATTATGTGTGTCACGTGATGTATCGTCTGTGTCACGTGATTATCATTTTGTTTCCCGTGAATGGTAGCATGTTTGTCACGTGATATCAGTGTTGTGTCAGTGATGTATCATGGGTGTCAGCGTAATGTACATGTGTGTCATGTAATGTAATCATGTGTGTCATGGTAATTTATCTGTGTGGTCACTTGATGTATCATGTGTGTCACGTGATGTCTCATGTGTGTCACGTGATGTCTCATGTGTGTCACGTGATGTATCAAGTGTGTCACGTGATGTATCAAGTGTGTCACGTGATGTATCAAGTGTGTCACGTGATGTATCAAGTGTGTCACGTGATGTATCAAGTGTGTCACGTGATGTATCAAGTGTGTCACGTGATGTATCAAGTGTGTCACGTGATGTATCAAGTGTGTCACGTGATGTATCAAGTGTGTCACGTGATGTATCATATGTCACGTGATGTATCATATATGTAACGTGATGTATCATATCAGGTCACGTGATGGTCATCAGCTATAATTGCTCCACGGGATGTAATCATGTGTGTCACAGTTGATGCAATCATGCTGGTGCACCGTTGATGTATCATGTGTGTCACGGGATGTAAAGCATATGTCACGTGATGTATCATATGACACGTGATGTATCATGCGTGTCACGTGATGTATCATGTGTGTGTCACGTGATGTCTCATGTGTGTCACGTGATGTCTCATGTGTGTCACGTGATGTATCAAGTGTGTCACGTGATGTATCAAGTGTGTCACGTGATGTATCAAGTGTGTCACGTGAACCGTACTCATTGTTGGTCACGTCTGTATCATGTGTGTCACGTGATGGTACATGTGTGTCTCACGTGAATGTACTCATATGAACAAACGTGATGTACTCGTACGTATGTCACGTGCAGTTATCATGTGTGGATCACGTGACGTAATCATATATGTCACCGTGAAATGAACATATATTCATATAACAACGTGTACACAAATTCCACCTACGGGGAACTGCCACAAATAAAGTTTCGGATTCGACTTATTGAACTCTGACTACGATCCTGACCAAGATCATCAACGCCTGCTCACCTTGCAACTCTACATCAACACGTGAGCCTATGCAACACTACATCAACAACGGGGAGCCTATGGCATCAAACTACATCACCACGTGAGCCTATGCAACAACTACATCATCACGGGAGCCTATGCAACAACTACATCAACACGTGCGCCTGATGCAACACTACATCAACACCTGAGCCTATGCAACAACTACATCAACACGTGCGCCGACCTTGCAACACTTACCATCAACACGTGAGCCTATGCAAAAAAAATACCAAAGCCAAACTACATCAACACGTGAGCCTATGGCGAAACAACTACATCATCACGTCGAGACTATGCAACCAATCCTACAATACAACACACGTGAGCCTACGGCAACAACTACAATCAACCACGTGAGCCTTATGCACACAACTACATCACCACGTGAGCCTATGCAACAACTACATCAACACGTGAGCCTATGCAACAACTACATCAACCCGGGAGCCTATGCAACAACTTACATCAACACTGCGCTCCCCACTGCAATGTGCATGCCAATCACTTGATTCCTCATTGCAAACTGCATAAACACTTATCTCAAGATAGATGAGCTTATTATTAAACACCTGAGCAAGTATTGAACGAGATAATATAAATCATTCTCAGCTAACAAGAATGATTGCTTCATATATCATCATTCAATAAAGTGAAGGGAAAGTGACCAGTTTCATAGCGACTAATAAGCTGGCAAACACCCCAACTACAAACACACCACATGTCGAAGCCAGTGCCAGTTGTGCTGCTTATAGTGAGTCACGCTCTCGAAATTATGCTGGTTGTAAAATTCCTGCAAACAGTGGCAGAATCTACGTGGTTCCTGCGTACCACGAAGCATGGTGAGTGCTGCACTCCGGCCGCGTAAACCGTATGTAAACACGATGGCCTTTCAATCGAGTGACACTATCAAACAGAAATCGTGATCCTATGATCAAACAGAAAATCAACGTTTTCTCACATCATCAAACCATGCCATTATCAGACAAAAATGGACACTCTTTAAGCCTTGCTGATTCCAAAAAAAAAGTTGCATGTTTTCCGCAGCTACACTCAACAATCAAACGACATCCTCAAATTAATTTACAAAATACTCAATGAAGTGCTAATCCAAATTCCCTGTCCTGACACCTTCAGACCATACATGAAAGACCCCATCGCCCACGTAAGATACCTTGCCCATAAGAACATAAATTGAAACAATGATGCCAGATAACCCCCGAGTAGAGTACTCAGGCCACGCTACCGTCACCCCGCGAACCACCACATGAATTAAAGTTAACATCAACCATGGCACTCCAGCGAAGCACAGCAAAGTGCTGGATGGCCTCTAACTGAAAGCTGTCTAACCTTTGACATAATAACCTCCCCCATATGCACTCTGTGGAGGTGTCGCTACTCACCTCATTGTTCTAATTTATTTATTCGTTGATTTAATATCGGCGTTGAGTGGTGAATTTATTTGTATATTTACACCTTCACCCATTGAGGTAATAGATATTCATAAATATGTCATGTCATGCCTTTGGTTACAAGGCATAGTGTCAGGAGAGAGAGGAGAGGAGTAGAGAGAGGAGATGAGAGAGGGGGGGCTAGGAGGGGGGGTGAGGGGAGGGGGTGAGGGGGGGGGGTGAGGAGGTGAGAGAGAGAGAGGAGCGAGAAGCATGAAGAGCTACATCAGCTAGAGAGACCAGTGACTTATGAACCTAATGCCAACAACACAAGCGTTAGAGAACGAGACGGCGAACCTTGTCCTGCAACTCAAGAGCAACGCATGACGCTAATTCTTCATCTTGAGGGCTAGAGGGTAGGAGCCGACGGCTCTCGCTTCATGCAGGCCGGGGCTTCAACTCTCCCAACCATCAACGTTGTGTTGGGCAATCATTCCTTCCCCCCGCTTCCCACAACCCCCACCTTATCGCTGATCCCTTCCTCCCAGTGCTATACTAGTCCGCAATGGCTTGGCGCCTTCTTCCTGAGAGTTTTCCTCCTGCTCTCTTACTGGAATATTCAAATTATATGTGCTTCAATTATCATTCTCTCAAGTTCCCTCCCTCTCCACATTACAGAGCCTTCCCCATACACCTGACTCCCCCATTAACCATGCCCCCCATCCAGACTCCCCATTAACCCCATGACTCCCCATTAACCCCATGACTCCCCATTAACCCCATGACCCCCTACCCATCTCATAACCCCATGACTCCCCATTAACCCCATGACTCCCCATTAACCCCATGACCCATCCCCTGACCCCCATTAACCCATGTCCCTTAACCCTACCCCATTAACCTGACTCCCATTAACCAGACCATTCCCCATTCCTCAACCTCCTTAACGTTCATTACGAACCTGTACATTTCCCCCTCTAACCCTTTTCATTTTCCCCTCCTTTAACTCCTCATTAACCCCTCTAACCTCCTCGTTTCCACCTCTAACTTCCGGCAGGTATCTCGAGGAGGAGGCAGCGTGGAGGCCGAGTGCCTCTTGAAAGCTTGGGACCCACGAGCTGCGGTCGAGCACGACGCTTTCGAGTGCGACATCGACCCTCGTCCTATCTCTCCAATTACTTCTCCGCCGCAGGTTAAAACTAATCTGGTTTTCTTTACCCCCATTGGTCGCTTTTCCGGTTTCTTGTTCGGAGTCTCGGTGTTTGTCAGAGGATGAGTACTTGAGTAATGTACTGGACTCACTGTTATGACGGCACCTTTACTCATCCATCATGTATTGTTGTCATGTCATGTTTTCACATAATATGTGTCGATGTTATGTCTGTTATGTTGTTAGTCTGCTCGTTCAGTCGAGTCCAAGACAAAACAATCAGTTTGGGAGGCCCTCGCTCCAGTGGGAACGAGTGATCACTGTGTACTGATGTTTGAGTGTCTGGTAAAACGAGGGATAACTTACTTAATGAACGGGACCAGGGAACGAAAAACTACGTACCGAAATGGAATTACGAGATGATAAAAAAATTAAGAAAATTCCTAATAGAAATACCATGGGAAACAGAGCTCAGAGGGTAGGCTGTATAGGACATATTGGACTACATCACCAGAAGTGTAAGGAGCAGCAGACAAGTTTGTCTAGTCCAAGTGGAAGAAAATAAATGGCAAAGAAGGAACCCATGGT
>WNGS01113158.1:14515779-14525905 GCA_020271785.1 Procambarus virginalis | reverse complement strand
TGAGTCACCTTATAGTGCATGTGCCCCTTGCGTTAAACTGACTTGCTTCCCTATCAATTTCTTTGAGAATTATGTATGTGATGATCATGTCCTCCTAACTTTCCTGTCTTCCAGCGACGTGAGGCTTAATTCCCGTAGTCTCCCCATAGATCATGCCCTCACTTCGGGTATAGTATGGTGGCAAACCTATGACCCTTTCCAATTCAGTTTTATCTTGACGAGATATGGACTCCATGCTGAGCTTGCATAATCCAGGATTAGTATGACATATGTGGTATACAAGGTTCTGAATGATTCCTAACAAGCTTCTAACAGCCGTTCTTAATTAAGTTGGCCCACCGCATATGCCGCTTTGAGGAAGGTCTGGCGTGATACCTGCCCCAGGTCTGTCTTTCTGATCTAGAAGATTGTCATCTCCCAAATGATACCTTGTATCTGGCTTCCTGCTCCCTACATCTATCTTCATTAAATTACATTTGCTTGGGTTAAACTCTTAACAACAATTTGTTTGACCATCCTGCAGCTGTAGGTCTTCTTGAAGCCTCAAGCAGTCCTCCTTTGTCTTAATCTTTCTCATAATTTTGGCATCGTCAGCCAACAATTTAGAGGAATGAGTCTATACCCTCTGGGAGATCATTTACATATATCAGAAACAGGATAGGACCGAGTACGAGCCCTGTGGGACTCACTGGTGACTTCACCCAATCTGAGGCCTCACCCTCACAGTAACTTTGTGTGTGTATACTCACCTAGTTGTGCTTGCGGGGGTTGAGCTTTGGCTCTTTGATCCCGCCTCTAAACTGTCAATCAATTGGTGTACAGATTCTCGAGCCTACTGGGCTTATAAATTTCATTTCCAACTGTGCATGGAGTAAGCCTCCACCCATCACTGCTTAATGTATCCATCTGTTAGCTTTGACACTGAAATTTTTTTTTAATGTCTCTGTGGCTCATTTGGGACTCAGTTTTCACCGTGTCTCATTGTTCGTGTTCACACGTGTGTGTGTGTGTGTGTGTGGTGTGTGTGTGTGTGGGTTGTGTGTGTGTGTGTGTGTGTGGGTGTGTACTCACCTAGTTGTGCTTGCGGGGGTGAGCTCTGGCTCTTTGGTCCCGCCTCTCAACCGTCAATCAACAGGTGTACAGTTTCCTGAGCCTAATGGGCTCTATCATATCTACACTTGAAACTGTGTATGGAGTCAGCCTCCACCACATCGCTTCCTAATGCATTCCATTTGTCAACCACTCTGACACTAAAAAAGTTCTTTCTAATATCTCTGTGGCTCATTTGGGCACTCAGTTCCACCTGTGTCCCCTAGTGCGTGTGCCCTTGTGTTAAACAGCTGTCTTTATCAACCCTGTCGATTCCCCTGAGAATCTTGAATGTGGTGATCATGTCCCCCTAACTCTTCTGTCTTCCAACGAAGTGAGGTTTAATTCCTGCAGTCGCTCCTCGTAGCTCATACCTCTCAGCTCGGGTACTAGTCTGGTGGCAAACTTTGAACCTTTTCCAGTTTAGTCTTATGCTTGACTAGATAGGGACTCCATGCTGGAGCCGCATACTCCAGGATTGGTCTGACATATGTGGTATATAATGTTCTGAAAGATTCTTACACAAGTTTCTAAAGGCCGTTCTTATGTTAGCCAACCTGGCATATGCTGCTGATGTTATCCTCTTGATATGAGCTTCAGGGGACAGGTCTGGCGTGATATCAAACCCCAGGTCTTTCTCTCTCTCTGACTCTTGAAGTATTTCATCTCCCAAATGATACCTTGTATCTGGTCTCCTGCTTCTACCCCTATCTTCATTACATTACATTTGCTTGGGTTAAACTCTAACAGCCATTTGTTCGACCATTCCTGCAGCTTGTCCAGGTCTTCTTGAAGTCTCAAGCTGTCCTCTGTCTTAATCCTTCTCATAATTTTGGCGTCGTCAGCAAACATTGAGAGGAATGAGTCTATACCCTCTGGGAGATCATTTACGTATATCAGAAACAGGATAGGTCCAAGTACAGAGCCCTGTGGGACTCCACTGGTGACTTCACGCCAGTCTGAGGTCTCACCCCTCACTGTAACTCTCTGCTTCCTATTGCTTAGGTACTCCCTTATCCACTGGAGCGCCCTACCTGTTACTCCTGCCTGTTTCTCCAGCTTATGCATCAACCTTTTATGGGGTACTGTGTCAAAGGCTTTCCGACAGTCCAAAAAAATGCAGTCCGCCCACCCTTCTCTTTCTTGCTTAATTTTGTCACCTGATCGTAGAATTCTATCAAGCCTGTAAGGCAAGATTTACCCTCCTGAACCCATGTGATGGGTTGTCACGAAGTCTCTTCTCTCCAGATGTGTTACTAGGTTTTTTCTCACAATCTTCTCCATCACCTTGCATGGTATACAAGTTAAGGACACTGGCCTGTAGTTCAGTGCCTCTTGTCTGTCACCCTTTTTGTATATTGGTACTACATTAGCAGTCTTCCATATTTCTGGTAGGTCCCCCGTTTCCAGTGACTTACTATACACTATGGAGAGTGGTAAGCAAAGTGCTCCTGCACACTCTTCAATACCCATGGCGAGATTCCATCCGGCCCAAGCTTTTCTCACATCCAGCTCCAATAGGTGCTTTTGACCTCATCTCTTGTAATTTTGAACCTATCCAAGCACTGCCTATATGTGTGTGTGTGTGTGTGTGTGTGTGTGGTGTGGGTGTGTGTGTGTGTGTGTGTGTGTGTGTGGTGTGTATTTACCATTTGTATATACTATTTGTATTTACTACTTGTGGCTGCAGAATCGAGATACTAGCTCTTGATCCCCACTTTTCTAACCCATCTATTTTTTCTCTATTATGTCCATTACATATATTTATCTCTAACACACCCACACATCTCCAGGAAGCAGCCCGTAGCAGCTTTCTGACTCCCAGGTACCTATTTTACTGCTTGGTGAACAGGTGAATCAGGGTGAATGAGACACTGCCCATTTGTTTCTACCTCGGCCGGGAATCGAACCGGGCTCTTAGGACTACGACCCCAACGCTGTCCACTCAGCCGCGAGATCCCCAAGTGTGTGTGTGTGTGTGTGTGTGTGTATTCACTTAGTTGTTTCACCTAGTTGTGTTTGCGGGGGATGAGCTTTGCGCTTTCGGCCCGCCTCTCAACTGTCAATCAACTGTTTACTAACTACTTTTTTCCACACCACACACACACCCCAGGAAGCAGCCCGTTACAGCTGACTAACTCCAGGTACCTATTTACTGCTAGGTAACAGGGGCATTCAGGGTGAAAGAAACTTTGCCCATTTGTTTCTGCCTGGTGCGGGAATCGAACCCGCGCCACAGAATTACGAGTTCTGCACGCTATCCACAGGCTACCAGGCCCCGTGTGTGTGTGTGTGTGTGTGCGTGTGTGTGTGTGTGTGTGTGTTGTGTGTGTGTGTGGTGTGTGTGTGTGTGTGTGTGTGTGTGTGTGTGTGTGTGTGTGTTTTACAGATCGCCTTATGTGCACTGTGACTCTTTTCATCCCACCCCCCACCTCCCCCACGCCAAAGTTGGGGTATGGGGTGCATAATAAATGACTAACACTTCTAAAGACTGCTCTTCGTTCTGGTCGTTCTCGAAATCATTGTCGATATATGTTGACCTTTGTTGCCAGTTTATCAAGACTGCAACTTGCCTAGCTAAGTGAATTTTGGTATTGAATTGTTGTGGCCATGATACACTCCGGTGTGTCCCTCTCACTCGCGGCACTAAACCAACATGGATTTACGAACAAATCCACAAGGGCCGTGACGAGGATTCGAACCTGCGTCCGGGAGCATCCCAGACGCTGCCTTAATCGACTGAGCTACGACATGGTCAAAAGAGTTGAAACGGAAGTTCTACTGAACTTACTGGATCCTGCAGCCTCTCAGAGACACAAACCAGGGTTTTACACAACCCCCATGCACTCGAACCATGTCAATAGGCCGTTCTCCCTCTTCGCCCTTACTTCTTACGTTCTTCCTCTTCGCCCTTGTCGATTAAGGCAGCATCTGGGATACTCCCGGACGCAGGTTCGAATCCTCGTCACGGCCCTTGTGGATTTGTTCATTTGATGCATCACGTTAGTGTGATTTCTGTGTGTAATGCAACATGGATTTTTTTGGAGTCAAATTCGATGAATTACAAAATGGCGGGAATCAGTACCTGCCCGGAGCTCCCGCCAACTGTGTATCATGGATGGCTTTTCCCATTCCATATTACCTCTGCATTACCCGGACGGTCGACGTATAAACGTGTGGCGTCTGCAGCATCAGCCGCCGGTCGACGTATAAACACGTCGTGTCCGGGACATCTCGTATTCAAACGATTTCACGCTTAAATGATCGCCTTAATATATGATAATATCCTCAACGCTGGGAATTTACAAAGAGATTATCCGGGAGAATAATCATTTTTGGTTCGCGTCATCAATATCGTTCAGCGCAGCACAGATGCCTTATTAAAGATGTTGTGGTTTTGTAATATCAATCAAAATATACATTTTGTACAACTCACTCAGTTGTACTCACCTAGTTGTGCTTGCGGGATTGAGCTCTGGGTCTTTGGTCCCGCCTGTCAACTGTCAATCAACTAATCTACAGGTTCCTGAGCCTATTGGGTTCTATCATATCTACACTTGAAGCTGTGTATGGAGTCAGCCTCCACCACATTACTGCCTAAAGCATTCCATTTGTCTACTACTCTGACACTGAAAAAATTCTTTCTAACGTCTCTATGGCTCATTTGGGCACTCAATTTCCACCCGTGTCCCCTAATGTGTGTGCCCCATGTGTTAATTAGTCTGTCTTAATCTACTCTATCAATTCCTCTGAGAATCTTGTATGTGGTGATCATGATCATGTGTGTCTCCCTTAGTGTGTGTGTGTGTGTGTAGTTATGCGTATATGTACGTGCTGTGTCCGTGTACGTATGTTTAATATCTGTGTTTGAATGTATGCAAGAGTAGTGCACGAGTGTAGTGTACGAGTGAAGTGCACGAGTGTAGAGCACGGGTGTAGTGCACGAGTGTAGAGCACGAGTGTAGAGCACGAGTGTAGAGCACGAGTGTAGAGCACGGGTGTAGTGCACGAGTGTAGAGCACGAGTGTAGAGCACGAGTGTAGTGTACGAGTGAAGTGCACGAGTGTAGAGCACGAGTGTAGAGCACGAGTGTAGAGCACGGGTGTAGTGCACGAGTGTAGAGCACGAGTGTAGTGCACGAGTGTAGTGCACGAGTGTAGTGCACGAGTGTAGTGCACGAGTGTATTGCACGAGTGTAGAGCATGAGTGTAGTGCACGAGCGTAGTGCATGAGTGTAGAGTATGAGTGTAGAGCATGAGTGTAGTGCACGAGTGTAGTGCACGAGTGTATTGCACGAGTGTAGAACACGAGTGTATTGCACGAGTGTAGTGCACGAGTGTATTGCACGAGTGTAGAGCATGAGTGTAGTGCACGAGTGTATTGCACGAGTGTAGAGCATGAGTGTAGTGCACGAGTGTAGTGCACGAATGTAGAGCACGAGAGTAGTGCACGAGTGTAGAGCACGAGTGTAGAGCACAATTATAGTGCACGAGTGTAGTGCTCGAGTGTAGAGCACGAGTGTAGTGCACGAGTGTAGAGCACGAGTGTAGTGCACGAGTGTAGTGTACGAGTGTAGTGCACGATATAGAGCACGAGTGTAGAGCACGAGTGTAGTGCACAAGTGTAGAGCACGAGTGTAGTGTACGAGTGTAGTGCACGATTATAGAGCACGAGTGTAGTGCACGAGTTTAGTGCACGATTATAGAGCACGAGTGTAGAGCACGAGTGTAGTGCACGATTATAGAGCACGAGTGTAGTACACGAGTGTAGTACACGAGTGTATTGCACGAGTGTAGTACACGAGTGTATTGCACGAGTGTAGAGCACGAGTGTAGAGCACGAGTGTAGTGCACGAGTGTAGTGCACGAGTGTAGAGCACGAGTGTAGCGCACGAGTGTAGAGCACGATTATAGAGCACTAGTGTAGTGCACGAGTGTATTGCACGAGTGTAGAGCACGAGTGTAGAGCACGAGTGTAGTGCACGTGTGTAGAGCACGAGTGTAGTGTACGAGTGTAGTGCACGAGTGTAGTGCACGAGTGTAGTGCACGAGTGTAGAACACGAGTGTATTGCACGAGTGTAGTGCACGAGTGTATTGCACGAGTGTAGAGCATGAGTGTAGTGCACGAGTGTAGTGCACGAGTGTAGAGCACGAGTGTATTGTACGAGTGTAGTGCACGATTATAGAGCACGAGTGTAGAGCACGAGTGTAGTGCACGAGTGTAGTGCACGATTATAGAGCACGAGTGTAGTACACGAGTGTAGTACACGAGTGTATTGCACGAGTGTAATACACGAGTGTATTGCACGAGTGTAGAGCACGAGTGTAGAGCACGAGTGTAGTGCACGAGTGTAGAGCACGAGTGTAGAGCACGAGTGTAGAGCACGATTATAGAGCACTAGTGTAGTGCACGAGTGTATTGCACGAGTGTAGAGCACGAGTGTAGAGCACGAGTGTAGTGCACGAGTGTAGAGCACGAGTGTAGTGCACGAGTGTAGTGCACGAGTGTAGTGCACGAGTGTAGAGCACGAGTGTAGAGCACGAGTGTAGAGCACGAGTGTAGAGCACGAGTGTAGAGCACGAGTGTAGAGCACGAGTGTAGAGCACGAGTGTAGTGCACGAGTGTAGTGCACGAGTGTAGTGCACGAGTGTAGTGCACGAGTGTAGTGCACGAGTGTAGTGCACGAGTGTAGTGCACGAGTGTAGTTCACGAGTGTAGTGCACGAGTGTAGAGCACGAGTGTAGAGCACGAGTGTAGAGCACGAGTGTAGTGTACGAGTGTAGTGCACGAGTGTAGTTCACGAGTGTAGTGCACGAGTGTAGAGCACGAGTGTAGAGCACGATTATAGAGCACGAGTGTAGTGCACGAGTGTAGAGCACGAGTGTAGAGCACGAGTGTAGTGCACGAGTGTAGTGCACGAGTGTTGTGCACGAATGTAGTGCACGTGTAGAGCACGAGTGTAGTGCACGAGTGTAGAGCACGAGAGTAGTGCACGAGTGTAGAGCACGAGTGTAGTGCACGAGACTAGTGCACGAGTGTAGTGCACGAGTGTAGAGCACGAGTGTAGAGCACGAGAGTAGTGCACGAGTGTAGTGCACGATTGTAACGCACGAGTTTAGAGCACGAGTGTAGAGCACCAGTGTAGTGCACGAGTGTTGTGCACGAGTGTAGAGCATGAGGGTAGTGCACGAGTGTAGAGCACGAGTGTAGAGCACGAGTGTAGTGCACGAGTGTTGTGCACGAATGTAGAGCACGAGTGTAGAGCACGAGTGTAGAGCACGAGTGTAGTGCACGATTATAGAGCACGAGAATCGAATAATATTTACCTCCAAAATAAATGGTTATAACCAATTCGTTTTAATTTCCCATTAAAGCCATTACGAGGATTCTCATTCGTACAGGGACAGATGATGACCAGACCTGAACAGTAAACTTTGTTGTAAATGTGTGTAGTACTGCCGACCTGGCTGCCTGTCCCGCCCTCGTACGCGCCTAGGATGAGTTCAGAGCCATATAGGCCTATATTGGCCGCTGGGTGTATGTTCAGAGCCATATACGCCTATATAGTGGCATCTGGGTGCAGGGTAAGAACCATATACGCTTATAGTGGCAGGTGCGTGTGTGGGTTTATCATGAGACCTTCGCTGAGGTTTTACTTATATCACGTAAATGTCTGGTTTGTCTCTCTGTGTGATTGAGTATCTTTACATGTGATGTAATTATTTGTGTGTGTGTGTACTCACCTAGTTGTACTCACCTAGTTGTGTCTGCAGGATCGAGCATCGACTCTTGGATCCCGCCTTTCGAGCATCAGTTGTTTACAGCAATGACTCCTGTCCCATTTCCCTATCATACCTGGTTTTAAAATTATGAATAGTATTTGCTTCCACAACCTGTTCCTTAAGTGCATTCCATTTTTCCACTACTCTCACGCTAAAAGAAAACTTCCTAACATCTCTGTGACTCATCTGAGTTTCCAACTTCCACCCATGTCCCCTCGTTCTGTTACTATTCCGTGTGAACATTTCGTCTATGTCCACTCTGTCAATCCCTCTGAGTATTTTATACGTTCCTATCATGTCCTCCCTCTCCCTTCTTCTTTCTAGTGTCGTAAGGCACAGTTCCCCCAGGCGCTCCTCATACCCCATCCCTCGTAGCTCTGGGACGAGTCTCGTTGCAAATCTCTGAACCTTTTCCAGTTTCATTATATGCTTCTTCAGATGGGGACTCCATGATGAGGCGGCATACTCTAAGACTGGCCTCACGTAGGCAGTGTAAAGCGCCCTAAATGCCTCCTTACTTAGGTTTCTAAGTATGTGTTTGTGTGTGTGTGTGTGTGTGTGTGTATGTGTGTGTGCGTGTGTGTATTCACCTAGTTGTGCTTGCGGGGGTTGAGCTTTGCTCTTTCGGCCCGCCTCTCAACTGTCAATTAACTGTTTCTAACTACTAATACTACTATTTTTTTCTCCACACCACACACACACACACCCCAGGAAGCAGCCCGTGACAGCTGACTAACTCCATGGTACCTATTTGCTGCTAGGTAACAGGGGCATTTAGGGTGAAAGAAACTTTGCCCATTTGTTTCTGCCTGGTGCGGGAATCAAACCCGCGCCATAGAATTACGAGTCCTGCGTGCTATTCACTAGGCCCCTCACGTGTGTGTGTGTGTGTGTGGTGTGTGTGTGTGTGTGTGTTGTGTGTGTGTGTGTGTGTATTTGAAAGTGTTGCAATTAAAATGTGACAGTTAAAGGCGATTATTGACGACCCGCAGTAAAATACGACTGTCATTATATTTAATTAAATACTTACTGAGACGCACAATCTAATCACTGTGAGGGCCAGAGGGATCTAACGACCCGTCCTGGAGGCCTCACCGTCAAACCTATACAGCACGCTCGCGCTTAAAGCAAGAATGTCGCTGGTAATTTCATTACAAACCGAGATATTGAAGTGATAGGACTTGCATGAGACGGCTGGATTCCCGCACTCGTGCTTCAGTGGCAATGAATTCCGGTCGTAAATGACGGTGGGATTAATAGCCGGACGCTGTGTTAACTGTAACAGCTCCTCAAGGTCTGTTGAATGGGAGAATGATCGTTGCAACTTGATTGAGTAAAGGGAGACTCGACCCGTGCAACGTGTAATTCAACATGACACATTCAGAAAGGACTCCTTCCGTGAAAAGGTTTCAAACCTAGACTGACAGGAGCAATGAAACTCCTTAACAAGTCCAGTACTCTGACTAAATGGCTACTTTAATGGCTAAATAGCCTCGGCTTCCATAACTCTTAAATTAACAGTCTAGTAGCCATTTGGTCAGAGTATTGGACATGTCAAGGAGTTCCATTGCTCCTGTCAGTGTAGTTTGAATCTTTTACGGTAGGAGTCATTTCTGATATAATCGGCTTTTCCTTGTTCAATGCAAATGTATTATGATTTATTATATTTTGTAAATGAAGTTTTCTGTGTAACTAAGATACTTACAAAACGTTTGAAATTGTTCTTGAATATACATATTAATTAGGGGAATGTTTCCTATCGAATTAAATAGAAATTGAAATAGAGAAATTATAGAATATTGTAAAATGACTGAATGGATGAAATTCTCTTTGGAACCTAGATTTAATTATAGAAATTGAGAATATAGAATTACAGATTTCAATGAAACGATGATGACCCTTTTTACAAGTACATTCCAATATATTGGTATAAAGCCACTTTTCTCTATTTTCATTATTAGAAAGAACATGTAGAAGAAATTTTCTAAAAAAAAAAAAAATATAATATAATCTTTAAATTTACTAAATAATTTAATATAATATATCCTCTTGATTTTCCACTCTATAAAAAATCCCTTTTTGCCTAAGTAGAAACATATGAACTCTATCGAGGTCAATGCATTGAAACGTTAAAAATACGGCAGTTTATTCTTTAGTAATACACTGCATTCTCACCGAATTGGTCAAATTCCGAAAAAGAAATAAGAACCTTGACCTTTCAACCTTTAACCTTTCATCTCACTTCACACGTCGC